>VXBB01012045.1:50356-75233 GCA_013399915.1 Illadopsis cleaveri
CTGATGGAGGTACCTTGTTTTTTTGCTGTATTGTAGGGGAAAGATTTTACAGCTTCTTATGTGAAGGAAAAGGAGGAGTTAAAAATGTCCTTTTTCCTTCTCCTGAGCAGGGTAGCTGTAACAACCAGCAGTGGAGGATTAAAGGGACCTGTAAATAAGCTGAATTTCAGTGATTTTTTTTTTTCTTATAAATAATACGAGTAAGAGAGAAATGAACATAACTTGAGCAATCTCATTGATTAAACATCACTGTCAGAGGACAATCAGAATAAGCCAGATCAAGCAGTCTTACTATTGAAACTGCTCATGCAGCTTTAATTTTATCTTCAGACAACTGCTTACTTTAAGAAACACTAAATGACCTTAAAGATTTTCTAAGAATATTACATTATACCTTTCCCCCTGTAGATACAGATCCTATAAGCATTGTGTCCTCTTGTGTATGACAAATCCCATTTGTGACAGTTGCAAGAAAATGTGATGCAACAAACACTCATGCAAAATTAAGTAGATGAATCTCAACTGCCATTTACTGTACATCTCTTTATGTGGCTCTATGAAGTATTTGGCTATAATTTACTCTCATTTTAAGGTAAGAGGCCCATTATACTCATGTAATAAAACTCTGAAATTAGCTGGCATGCTTACCTGCTTGCATAGGTTATTTAAACTGCCTTGATAGACCTCTGTTATGATGTATTTAACCAACATGAATATGAACTTGTTCCATCTGTAGATCCACAGAAATTAATTAGACTGTCTACACAGTACTAGTGGAGGAAAATAAAGATAAAAAGTTGTCTTCTGTTCTGTTTAACCAGGGTGATATGTGCTGAAAATAGGAAAGGGGTTAGGTAACACTACAGAATTTACACTGGTGATGGATGATTTGCAGCACCATTCCTGTGTGTCCTCTTCCTTCTTTGTGGTGGATTCCAGCTCTGAAATTTTGCAGAGCCTGGGTGTGGAGGAATAATATAAACATGAAAACTCATGGTGGCTCTGTTACTGCCTTAAAACATTGTCCTCAAGCCAGTGCATGCTGCCTTTTTTTTTTTTTAAATCATTTTTATTTCCTTACCTGTAGTTATTAGTCATAAGTGAACTGCCTCCAGTCTTGTATTAGAATAAGTCTGGGTTTGAGATAAACATTTCAGAAATGTATTTGTCACTTGAATGCTTCAGTCCCATTCATTCATTTAAATTATGGGGTTTTTTTTCCTAATAGAACATAGATCTCTCTGAGAAGAGAGATCCAAAGATAATGCAGTACCTAAAATTGCAGGCATCAACCAGGATTTTCCATAGCTTGAGTGTAGAAGGTATTTATCTTCAGCTAATTTTAGCAGATTGAAAATCCCAGAAGTTATCCCAGATAAATGCTATCTGCTTCTTCAGGTTCCTAAATGCCTTTGAAGTGCCCATTTTTAAAAGCAACTCAGGAACAAAATTCCTTAGTGGCATTTCATTTACTTTTCCCTAATTTTCCACAAGTGTTGTTTTAACATGCAGATGTGTCTCATTATTTGCTTAAACAAATGAACAAAGCCCAGAGCATAAACATGGTTGGTACCAACGCAGCCCGAGCTGGGAATGATCTGCAAAGGCCAAGATTATGCTTCTCTTGATCCCAGTGTGGCACTGAACAGGATTTGTTATGATAAGAAGCTAATAAGACATTAACAAAAGTAGCTGTGCCTTAATTCATAATGTGACTTCTCTGTATTATTCTAGGGATGTTCATCTGGCCCGTAGATGTGATTTATAAACTTTAATTAAATAAATCTGTCAGAACCTCTTGTTGGAAATGTGGAGCTAGTTCTAATAACTTGAATTAACTGAGATATAATTGAATAAAGGTTAATATGAGATAAGTTCTCCATTTTGCAGAAGGAAATGTAGCTTTAAATGTTGCATTGCTTGTAGTTAGTAATGGAAACGTGAAAAATAGCTCAAGGTCGTTCAAGAAGACCATGGGAGAGAGCCCTTGGGAGCTGACTGTACAACAAGGTATGCTCCAGCTCATTCCCACTCTTTCTCTTTTGTTGACTTATTGGAGAAAAGCTTTTCCTCAGGAAAATCTTTGTGAGTATTTGAGGGATAGATGTGTTTATGTATTTCACAACTACCTATATACAATAAATCTGCTTCGAAATATTTGGATTCTTTGTAAATGATCATTGCAGTAGTCCACTGTAATATTTGTTTAGGTCTTGGAGAGTGAGCTTGTCCTTGGGGCTTCCAAAGGAGGGTGTGAGTAGTGGTTGTATCCCCCCACTGACACAGCTCTGTGTGCTGTGCATGTTGTATGTCCCCACTTCTTGTGGGCATGAAACAGAGGGGGGAGTGTGCTGTTGTCAGGTGCTGTGGGTGTTAGGAGTCTTCACCTGCCAGGAGGGTGCCAGGGAACCCACTTCTTTACAAGTATCTTGCAATCTGGCCCTGGTTGTCTGGGATGCTGCTGTTCCCGTGGGCAGTAGTGTTGCAAACTGACTTTATCCTGCTTGGCATTTTGAAAAGCCTGAAGTAGAGGCAGTGGAGTTACAGGAATTGCCCCTGGATCCTCGATGTTCCTGTTCTTGTTGCTTATTTCAGCATTTGTGTCTTTCTGGTCTAGATCTGAAGAAGACTCCTCCTCCTTCAGCAGTAGCATGCCCATAGTCTTCCTGGCCAATGATTCTTCTACAGCAAGCAGGACTTCTTCCTCACCCTGAGAAGCCTTCATCCCTTCCTATGTCAGTGGCTACAAGGCCAAGAGCCAGCTCACCACTGTCCCCACCAAAGTCTCTCGGACTGGGGCCTTCCTTTCATCACACACAAGAGGAGGAACTTGCCAAGGTGGTGGAGCAGGACCCTGTGCTGGAGGAACTATGTAAGCCCCTGTGCTGTAAGCTTTGCAATGTCACTCTGAATTCGGCCCAGCAAGCCCAGGCTCATTACCAGGTAAGGGGAGCAGCAGGAAGCTCAGCTTTTGGGGCTGCTGCATCTGCAGCTTGTGGAGACATTCCTGTGCCAGCATGAGCACTGCCAGCAGCGTTGCTGTGGTAGCACGGAGGGAAGTGTGGGCTAATGCAGGAGGACTCACTCAGCTTCCTGAGGGGGTTTTGAGTGCTGCACACCAGCAGCAGCATTCAAGTTGCTCATCTGGAGCTACCTCTGCACCATCTCATGGGCTGAAACTGCTCTATAGACATATCTTCACCCTGCTTGGATTTGCTGGTTGTCCAGACATGCTGCAGTGCTTTCATTTAAGGTGTTGTTACTGGAGCTTTTTGCAGAAACTCTGTCCATGGGGATAGAGAGGTGGTGCCAAGATGGCATGGGTGAAAAAGCAGACAGTTGTGATTTTTCCTTTGTTTTATGCAGCCTGTATTTCACATCTACACTAGTTTAGTAAAATTGACCTTCTGATTCCAGACATGATTTTGTGAGGCCTGGACAGGTGTTTTCTGCTGAATCCAGCTGTGCCATTAGGAAAGGGACTGCTGCCATGTGTTTATCAGGGTCTCCTTTCTGAGGCAATGCACAGCACTGATCTGGTGGGGCCTTTTATGCAAACACTCTCATCAGCTGGGTTGGCTCAGATCAAATTTGTTTTATTTGAGCTGGTCTTGTTGACTTGTCTGAAGTAGGATAAGGACTCTTTGCATATGCTTCTTGCTGAGAGAGAGAATATGTCAGCCTTGCATTACCCCATTTTACTACACCCTCTCTGCTTAGTGCTGTATTTGCATGAGTATTGGAGATAGTGACTTTCTCCACCAGTGAATGCAAAAGGGTGGTTGTCCATAACCTCAGGACACCAGACCCAGATTTCAGATTTGCTGTTGACCCTGAAAAAGTGGTATCCTGCTAGTGAAGGGGTAGCTTGGATTGGTGTTACACTTTTAACATCTTATTTCTGCAGAATTTCTGCCATGAGGGGACAGAAGTGAATTTGTACATAACTTGCATGTGCCTTACTATGCATCCACTATGCATATACATAGTCTCATGTTGTTCTATCAGGTTTTCAGAACACCAAAAACAGCTGTGGTGTATGTTTTTCAAGAGGAAATAAAATACAAAGTGAGTTTTCATTTCAATCTCATGTTTTAACTCAAGCTCGGAGTCTCATGAATTCTGTCTGTTCAGTCTTATCAAAAAGCTGATAGTCTTAAAACACAAAATACTGGTTTTAAGTGAAATGGAAACAGACTGAAAAACTAATTGTAAACTTATTGAGATAATCAGCTGAAGATGAGGCCCAGTCATTCTAGGTGTTGAGCATTTTGGAGAAAGGGAGGAATGCCTGCAATCTGTTAAATTCAGAGCTGTTATTTTCTGGATGACAGCTCCTTTACCTGAGCTGCCCCTTCATTGGCACTTTCTCATTTCAGCCTCTGGATCCTTTGTCTTTCAGAGTAAGATACTATTATTAGGACAGCGATTAATCTGGGTTGTCTTTGCAGGGTAAAAACCACAGTAAGAAACTCCGGAATTACTATGCTGCCAACAGCTGTCCTGCACCTGCCAGGATGAGTAATTCTGTTGAGCCTGCCCCACCTCAGGTTGTCTCCCTTCCAACTCAGGTAAGGCATGGGAAGGGGACTGAGATCATGCTTGCTTGTCACCTAACCCTCAGTAAGGGCTCAGATCTCAGGCTTTGAGGATTACCATGGCAGTTGGAAAGAATTTTCCTTGTGATGGCCCAGGATGGTGGAAATGGCCTGTTGTGAGCTGTTTGCTTTCCTTTGAAGATGCAGATATTGATCTGCCCTTGCAGCACAATGTTGGACTTCAAATGTTCTATTTCTGCCTGGCAAATACTTTGATTCCTAGTTAAGTCAGATGTGCTGCTGATTATAGCTGTGTAAGGGCAGGTATAAAACAGCATTGCTGGAATTGGATTTGGATGTGAGGGTGTGGCATCCACTCTGCACAATCATCCCTCTGTTGTGTGAGGGAAGCCTACATGAAAAAAGTGCTTTGGTGCTCCTACACCCATTGCCCAGGGCTGTTAACTAATTCCTCTTTTGTTGCTCCTTTTGAAGTGCTCATTCCTGTGTGCAGAGTGAATGGATTGTTCCCTCGGTGATCCAGATTAATTCTGTTTTGGGCACATTAGAGGCAGAAGAGATGGCTTTTGCTTTCTCCTTCTAGAATTCATCCCTTTGGATTGTCATGAGATGTGACAGCTAACCTGGCTTTTGCCTGTGACTGTGCAGGGAAGCACGGCTGGGCCACAGGGATTGAAGCTGTGCCTGTCAGTCCCCACAATGTAAGCCTGTGTTGTCTGTAGGGAAGCAGAGAGTATTTGCAGAGTGGCAGATTGTTCCCAGCCATGTAAATTGGCTTTGCAGCTCAGGGATGTGAACTGGGATGGGGTGCTGTCCGGCCTGGGTCGTGGGGATGTGGGTGCTGTACCTGCCAGGGTATCTGATGGTGTGTTTTTTAATGGAGGAAACGGCCCATGACAATAAAAATACCACTCTAGGGCCATGTAAGGGCTCACCTTGTAAGCTAGAAGTCAGAATTGTGTGTCTCTTAAGTTTGAGCAGTATCAAAGGAGATGTGAAAGAATGTTGGCTTGTCAAGTGCTGCAGTGACATGGCTGCATGAATCACTGCTGCTGTACTGTTTACAAAACACTTTTCCCTGGATGTTCTGTGCTGAGGAGGCATGTTCCTGCCTGGGGTCACTATATGTGGTCTGACTCCACAGACAAGGTGTCCTTCATATAGCAGGAGCTACTCATGTGAGATTGGGTCCTTTCTTTGAAGTCTGTATCCAGGTGTCCTCCTACCTGAAGGTCAAGGATCAGAGGTTTGGCAGCTTTGCTACTGGTTTTTTTTCCTCTTGCTGTGGTCAGGGAGCTGTGTAAAGACAGGGTACTGTGCAGAGATTAGGTGAACTGTAAATAGGAGAGAGAAGCACCTCTACCTGTCAGTGGGTCTTCCTCAGTGTGCAAGTCACTGTTCATCAGCTCCCAGCAGTTAGGAGGAGTTAAATCCTTGCTGTGATGTAAACAAGCCTCGGTGGCTATTGCAGAGCTGGTTGTTGAGATTGCTTTTCTCTCCACCTCAGGCCAGGAATTTGCAGGCTCTCCTGGAGGCTGAGGCAGGAACAATGAACTTCTTGTAAGAACACTTTGGGGAGAACTTGAGAGTGTCCTAATCCATGGGCTTCAATTCCAGCTCTCCTGCTGTCTGATGAGGACGGCAGTGGTGTCAGTCTCTGTGATTGAAATATTTCAGCGATTTAGCCTCCTTGTGTTTCACGTGCTGTCTCTCCCTTTGCTGCTAGATGGGATCCAGTAAACCAGGTGGCCGAGTGATCTTGGCTACAGAGAATGATTACTGCAAGCTTTGTGATGCCTCATTTAGCTCTCCGGCTGTGGCACAGGCTCACTACCAAGGGAAGAACCACGCCAAGCGGCTGCGTCTTGCAGAGGCACAGAATAACTCATTCTCGTAGGTATTGTTCAACCTCATGCTCAGGCTGAAAGCGTGTGGCAGTGTCTCTGGCAGCCCTTTTGTCAGAAAACTCTGAATTGCAGCTGTTCATGTTTGTTTAATCTGCAGGGATACCTCGGAACTAGGCAAACGAAGGGCGAGGAAAGAAGGGAATGAATATAAGATGATGCAGAACAGAAGAAATACATACACGGTTCAGAACAACACAGGTAACTTGGAACTTGCATCTATTCTGTAGTTAGAATAGTAATTAATAATAAACAGTCTTCTTTTTCTTCTGTTTCTGAGGTCTGTTTTAGCAGAGTCAGGTCATGAAAGGAGCTGATCCAAGCTCTGCTGATCCTTCATGTCTGCATCTTTTTTTTTCCAGCTGCTAAAGTTGCTTTGTTTTGTCAGCCTGCTTGTTAGTTCTTTTTCTCAGTTTGTAACTTAATTTACCATCTGCCTGTCTCTAAGGCTGCTCTAAGTGGTGACAGTTTTCCTGCTTTATTTTCTTGGCAGGTGGCCAGGTGCTTTGACTCCTGCTGTGGCACATCAACCTGTACTTGCACTCCCATGACCAGAATGAGAGAGCATGTTAGCCTCCCTCTAGGACCATCTGTTCCTAGCATAGAGTCCTTCCTCAGGTGTTAGATACTAACTTTGCCTCTTTACTATGATTTAAAGACTGTATTACGGTCTCTAGCCAGGCATCTATTTCTCTTTTTCATTTTAAGTTGTTTTACAAGCACACATTAACTGAAATCCTGATTCCTGGTGAAGCTTGGTTTGTTTAATCGTGTCATTCTAATCACTGTTGCGCGGAGAAGATAAATCTTTTATAGTTCTGTTAAATATAATTTTGTGAGTTTTAAACTGAAGCAGCTTCAATCAAAATCTGATCAAAAGACTGTTCCAGTTCTGGAATTAGATGGTTAAGAAAAAAAAAAAAGAATTGATTCATTACTTAAATGGTTAGACTCCTGATTTTCAGTAAGACTAGGGCATTAAGCCCAGTCTACTACTTTATAAAATTCCAAGTGCTGTCCTGTGTGCTGTAAATCTGGAAATCAGCAGAGCAGTTGTGGGGAAAATAAGGCTTGACTCTAATCAGTTAAAGAAGCAAATCTTTGTCTGCTTCTCAATCGTTCACTGGGCTTGGGCCTTGTCACTGAGCTGCCTCAAGCCCTGATTTCCTCCTAGCCAACCAGGCTTTTCTGTCCCCTCCCCAGGTCCCTACTTCAACCCCCGCTCGCGCCAGAGGATCCCCCGGGACCTGGCCATGTGTGTGACTCCCAGTGGCCAGTTCTACTGCTCCATGTGCAACGTGGGCGCCAGCGAGGAGATGGAGTTCAGGCAGCACCTGGAGAGCAAACTGCACAAGAGCAAAGTGTCCGAGCAGCGCTACAGGAGCGAGATGGAGAACCTGGGCTACGTCCAATGACCACCCTCGGTAGTAGTTTGCAACTAGAGCAGCTTGTCTCTCGCCTGCTGTTTGCCCACATGCCCTGCTTTGTGCTCCATTGGGTAGGAGTATGCTCTCGAGCTGTACATGTAACACCTGCAAACTTTACTGGTGTGGTTAGATTTTTTTTCTATCATAGTCGGCAGGATGACGCTGTGCAGGACATGAAGTGTTTTTGGTGTTTGTTTGCTAATTATCTAAGGCTCTTCATTGTGTTGAGTGGCGGGGAGGAACTGTGTCTTCTCCCCAGCCTTCTGCATGAGTATGCAAAGCCCAAGAAGTGCTGGGAACTTCTGTGGTTCTACCACATGGGTGGACCATGTGCAAAGCCCGCTCCCCTCTTGCCACGCCACAGAGCAGTGCTCCAGAATGCCTCCCTACAGCAGACTGAATCTCTGGGCAGCTTGTAAAAGAGGGGCAGGAGTAGGGCCTGTGAATGTGTGAATTAGGTGGTGTACTTGTCCACACTTTGCTGCTTCTGGCCCCCATTACAGTCCAGAGTAGGTTCTTTCCACATCCTTGTAGAAAGGCTGTGCATACCTCTTCTCCTTGGAGGGTCTTGCCTCCTACTGCTTCCTCTGCGATGCAGATTCCATTCTGAAACATCCGACATGGATTTCAGCTGATTAGCCCCATTCAGAAATACTCTTCTACTCTTGATATTGTTGCCTGGACACCTTAATATACCATGGGTGTAGCTCATCTCCCTGAAGAGAGTCTCTGGGGATCTCAGTGGCTTAATGAACTGAACTGGAAAGCAAACCTGCTCAGGTGAGGTGTGCTGTGCTCTGATTCTGCCTTAGATTGAGTCAGGTTGAAAATAGATGGAAGGAGCTGTCAGCTGTGATTTTTTTGCATGTTGTAGTAGAAGAGAGCAAGAGTTGGTCTCTGGCCTGCAGTCCTTGCTCTGGAAGAACAGGGCTGCCTGGGCTCTGGGTAGCAGATATTGGTGTGTCCCACTTCCATGCCATTCCCTTGGCAAAACCTAACGGGTGTTCATAGAGCAAAGATGGAACTTCTAGCTTTGAACTAGAGCTACCAATATTGGTTGACGTTTCCCCCTCTTTCTTTTTCCATCTCAGGATGGGTTTTAATTCCATTCCTTGATGTGAATTTGCCAGTTCTAGGGACCATCAAAAACCCAAAGTTATATAGGATTTAAATGTCAGGGTGATGATTGTTTGAGTAATGGCTTTTTGGCCTCATGGAAATATTCAAGAAACTTGTCAAGCAACTTTTTAATTGTAGACAAACTCAAAAGGTGTGTGTGTTTCTTTTGATATTCCTTAGCAAAAGTAGGAAGGGGATAAAGAGCAGAAGTAGGGCTGTCAATTATTCTTCTGCTTGTTTGGGTAGATGTGAGGAGCTGTGATTGGAGTCCAGTTCCCAGTGTCATTAAAACATGGTCTCCAGTGGCAAGTGCAGCACGTAGGTGGCTTTTGTTGGACCTGATCCCCCACTGTGCTGCTGGAGCTGTGCACTGGTGTAGCTTCACTGACTTCAGTGGCAGGGGCAGAGAGAGGGTCCACGAAGCACCATGGCTCATCTCTCACCCCTCTTCAGACAGCTGGAATTAGATGCAGCTCCATTAGTTTCAGTAGGATTTTACCAGGGATAAATTGTACCTAGTGCATAGTGCTGAAGGTAGCTCTCCCACCTCCTTTTCTTGCCATTCTGATCCTGCCTCTTGCATTCCAGAAGGACTTTCTGCTTGCCTTAAAAAATGAGGAATGAGTAACAAAAAAATCCAGATAGTCTTTATTCATCTTCCTAGTCAACCTTCAAAAGGTTTGTTGCACTTGGCTGCTCCTCAGAAATTGAGTATTGTATTCTTCAGCTCCCTGAGTGAGCATCAGGGAGTCATACCCCCTGAGTGCAGCCTTCCTAAATCCAGGCAAGGTGAGTGTTGGCAAAGTAGTTGAAAACAACCCCTTAGATCATTCCATGCTGATCCTTGCCCTGCAGATAGAGGCAGAGGAATAGGTGTCCTCATGAATGGGATTCCTTCCCCTCCTTTGTGCAAAACTGGGTCAAATGGGGTTTGTGCCCTGGAGCACGTGAGAAGGTGGAGCAGGTGCCCAGGTTGTAGAGCACTCACTGAATAGTTCTGACAGCCTTGTAAGTCTGTTTCTTCTGTGTTTTCCTGTCCCTGCCTGAGCCTCTGTGTAGCCTTGAAGAACATTTGCCTTTCCAAAATCTCTCATCAGCCTTTCCCCCTCATCATTTGTATTGACAGAAGGGCTCTGGTTTTCTCTTTGTGTCCTGTCCTTTGGTTTGCCAGTCTGACACCCCTGTCCAGAGGGACAGAGGGGGTTAGATGAGCCTTACCACAATGTGCTTCAGCACAGTGATCCCTGCATTATGGTTAAACATCCCTCTGGCTGTAAATTAAAGCATGACATTTCCCACAGGCTGCAATTAGTTGCAGAAAAACAATGCTTTGTGAAATACGAGCTGGAGGAGCTGTAGGTACTGGTGCTGTCTGGCTTATTGCTAGGGATGAGGACGCATTTTTGCTTGCTTTCACATGTCCCAAAAATCAGCTCTTCACCACTTAGCTTTGGTTACTGCTCCTACTCCCTGCCCAGCCATCTGCTCCTCGTTTGGCATTTCCAGTGACTGCTGGAGGTGTCAAAACCTGCTTTGCTCCAGCTTTGCAGATGTGCCACAGCACAGCAGTGTGCTGGTGCTTTTGGGAGGGTGCAGGGATGTGCAGGGGGCTGTTCTTTCAGGCTCCCCTCTGCTTAGGGCTGAGTCTGGTTTGGAGTGGTGGCTGAACAGACAAGCCTGAATTTGCATTGTTCTGTTCAGGGGAGTACTAGTGAATGTGGTCATCCCAGTGATTTCAGAGGGGTGGCTTGTAGAGCAGGTGTGCAGCAGGCAGTGACAAGGCAGGACAGATTTCCTCCCTGGAAGGAAAGATGTCTTGCTGGGAGAAGCAGCTGAGACTCACTTTGCCCCAGTGCTCTGTTGTGGCCCTTCCTGCAAGCAACCAAAGCTTTCCTCTCCCTCTTCAGCATTGCCTAATGGCTTGTGATCTTCCCACTCCCCTTTCAGCACAGGAAGTTGCTGACTGCAAAGAGCAAACACCCAACTTCCCCATTATCCTTAGGGTTCAGGACAATCCAAACTCGTACTTGTCAGCATTAGATACTGAGTAGATCCTGATTTTATTTCTTTTTGTGAAAAGTGTTCTCCAAATCACTGTTCAAAAAATACTGAAAACACGTTCTGGGCAAACCCTTTTGACATAGGTGGGCTGGGGAGAACACTGTACAGCTGAAGTGCCATTTTCTGGACCCAATTAATCTTTTTCTCATGTTAAACCAAGTACCAAACCCAAGAAACAGGACTTCTGTGAAGCTGTCACATTGGCCAGTAGGTTAATGACCTTTGCTGCTAGACACAAAATGTAAATCAGTATGTTCATATTTATTTTACTGTGCTGACCACTAATTGATTTGTTAATATTTAAGGCATTATGCTGTAGGTTGTTTTTAAGTGGAAAAATTCTACATTGCACTTTGTTTTTGGATTAGAACAATTATTTATTGTATTTGTGAAAATGTTTTTCCTCCCACATAGCTATTGTTTTCTTTCCCTTGATGCAAAAACCCAGCCAAACCCAAACAGCAAAACCCACCCCAAACCCCCCCAACCAAATCCAACCTGTAGATCTTCGTTTCTTTTCATGCTAAACAAAATGGGGATTTCCTTGCAACTTGTTACTAAATGTCCATTTCCAATTTCTTTTTCCTCAAATGATTCCTTTGCTAACTCGGGATGTTATTTTTAGAGACACAAAGTTCAGGCTTCATTTAAACATTTGTTTCTTTTAAGGCAAGGAAGTAAACCATGTGGAATCCATGAATCTGTGAGGAGTATGAAAGTGATACTGTTTTGTTTGTATTAAGCATTAGCTGTTGTTTTGCATTCTGCACTAATGAGTAAATCTGTTATAATCTTGCCTAACATTGGTCTATTTTTGACTTTTTGCTTTCTTCATGCACATTAAAAGGAACCCTGAAAACTTCTGTGGAGTTGCTTAGGATGGTCATCAGTGTAACAAAACGCAGATTTTTTTCTGTAAAGCTGCTTATTTCCTTTCCTAGATGCCCATTATAGGGCATTAGAAGGGAAAGCTATTGCCATAAGCATGGATTCATATTTTAGCTTACTAATGCATGATGTCCTTTTGCTACATTACTTAAGTGATGCTCTCACTGTAACCTATGGGAATCTTGCCTGGGTCAGGAATAAATGAAATACCCAAGGCAAAGATATTATGTTGGCTGGGGCCAGGCAAGGCACATTGCTAAGTTTGTTCTTTACTCCTCCATTTGGATTACAACACTCTTATGGTTTTGCTTTATGAGGACCATCTATCTGGTTCTGTAAGGATTTGGTCTTGCTCCAGCTAAAACAGTTTGAAGTACTTTGACTTTAGTTGAGTTAGGAGCAAGGCTTGAAAACATTCAGGAATTTCTCACTGCTGATGTTTTATATGTGTTTTTGTTTTGTGATTTTTTTTTTAATTTCACAACCACATATACAAGGGTGCTCTGGATGAGATGGAGATCTGTTGTTGATTATGGAAAAACAAATGCCACGGTTGCCAAAGGATAACAGAAAATGGAGAAATATGGACCTGGTTTCCTTGAAGTTAGTGGCTGAGCTTCTTTTATTTTGAGCAGGGCTTGCCACCTGCATAAAGTTGGAAGGGCAAATAAATTCCGGTTTCAAATAAATGTGGTCAAACAGTAGTTCTGGGAATCTCTCCTTTAAAAAATGTATCACAGCTAAGATTGTGTCAGCTTACCTGAAATATCTGCAGGTAAAGAGAGAATTGAATTTTTGAAAATAAAATCAGTTTTTCAGTTTGTATTTTGCAGGGAAAAAAATACTTGATTTAATTTCCTTCTGCATGTGTCCAGCAACATCATTTGCAAGTGCTTTGAACATGTTTCATCTAGAGCCTTCTTGTCCGGTTGTTTTGTACATTTTTGCTTATTTCCTTTATATTGTACTGACCCCCGTGAGGGAATACTTGATGAAAATGAATTTTTTTTTTTTCTTCTTCATTATATAATAAACCATCTTGCTCTTACCATTGTACAGCCTTGATGTTTGGTATTGCTACTGCTCATGGCTGGACTGGGCATGACTGAGTTAGCCCAGCACTGATACATGAACGTGTTTTCACACGCTGATAAAGGAGGATAATTTGGGGTAGAATTTGTTACTCTGGAGGAGGGTCAGCGTAGTTCCAGCTGTTACTGAAAGCCAGCTGAGAGCTCTCTTGGCTTTGGGAGTGCTCAGCATCTGACAGGACAGGAGTCAGGAGGGACACAAAAGGCTCTGTTTCTGTCTGTGCTTTCCCCTTGAGTGGACATCACAAGCTCTGCAACAGCCCCAGGCTGAACCATGGACTGACTTTCAACTCTGACTGTGAAAAGGTGGGGACAAGCTGAGCCTGATACTTACATCTGCACATTTTTTTAACCAGAGTGCTGTTTCCCCCTTTCATTACTTGAGGGCTCCAGAAGAGCATATGCTTGTGCAGCATAAGTGACTTCCCAAACAGAAAGGACATTCTGAGTGGAGCCTTGGAAGCAGAGAAAATCTGGTTTTTTTTAGTTCAGTTCAGGTAAGAGCAAAGCACAGTCCTTCTGTGGTGCTGCAGCCATGCTGTTGGTGCAGTGAGCTGTTGACCTCAAGGGCAGTGTCCTGGGGGCACACCAAAGACATTTGGGGGTGTGACTGCTGTTGGGGCACGGATCTGGGTGTAAAAGCAGCTGTGAACAGGGATGTGTCCCTGCACTCCCTGTCCTCTCTTGTTCCAAGCATTGGGCCCTTACAGAGAACACTGACAGTGGTGGAATTATCCTGATTTACCATGTGGGATGAGAGCTGCCACTGTGTTTAGGTGACTTCTCTGCTAACACTGAAATGCTGGAGGCTTTATGTGTTCTCACTTACAGTAAATAGAGTCATAAAAACTTGTAAGTGCAGTTTAATGTTAAATCTCACCCCAGCCCTTCACTGTTTATGTTCATCCAGCCTGTGTTTGGTCATTCTGGAAACCAAACCCCTACAAAGCAGCACATCCCCATTATCAGATTTCTCTGATAAAGCACTGCATTTTTAGTACTTACATGTGGTAATTGTATTTTATATCAATTCTACAGCAATTTGGTACAGCCAAAAACCATAATGACACACAGACACCTGGGCAACCTAACTGAAAGTCACAGGCATTTGCTGAATTACTGAGCAAATAAAGAGCTATTAAAAAAAAGATGAAAAATCAAAGATTAAATGTATAATTTTAAAGCATAAATAGACCTCTGTCTGCTTCTACAATTACCCTGCTGTCTAAGAATTTCACACAGTTGCCATGTAACATTTTACAATTGAGGAAGTAAAATTTGGGGGAAAAATGATTTGCCCAGACTAAAATGGCTAAAAAGAAAGACTGAACTCAATGCTTTTAAATACCAAGCTCCTGTCCCTGCCTCATCTCCATCCAGCCTCCCTGCTCCCAGGATGATGAAAATGACTGGATTTTAAAACCAATTTGATTAATAATAGTTGGATTTTCATTGTTCATGTAGTGGCTTTATAAAGCATTAGGACTTTAGCATGTGGTTTAAAAATAATGAATCCTGGCAGAGATCTTCCAATATTGCTTCTGCCATTAAACCTTAGTGGAGACATGGAAAAACGACAGCTTTTAGGAGGATTGTAAAGGATGCAGGTTTGCAAAGTGAAGGTTTGGAGACTCTTCTGTATTCATTTATGTCCCCTTCATATAAATTGCCTTTATTCCTACTTCTAGTTCTCCTAAAGTATTTGGAGTGAAGGCTGCTTCTCTCTTTTGGAATGGTAATAAGCTGCTGTAACAGATAATATCAAGGATTTATTGGCCTATCCTTCAGGGAATGATGTGCTCTCGACTGGCCTTATTCCACTGGGCTTCCTTCACCTCTCTGCCTGTGTGAAACAGGGGCAGAGCTGTGTAAAGTCACTGGAATTACATGAGGGTAAAGAGAGATAGATAGGAAGATTATCCACAATGTATTATCTGAGACAAGGGATTGTGGCATGTGTTTGCAGTACATATAAAGATGTTAAAAAAGTATTAGTCTAAGGCTTGTTTCACAGTATCAAGATACAAAGATACAGTGAGTGAAAGAACAAAGTATAGGGTTCTAAGAAGAACACTGTTGCATGAGAAATAAAATGAGCTGTGTTTGGTGTGTCTGGAATTTTGTGCAGGAATTCAGTATTCACCTGAAGAAGCAGACTATGGACTTTACTAAATGCAATGTGAGCAGTAGTGTGAAAAACACCAAAGTTTAAACAGGTATGAAAACAAAGGAAAGTGAAACGGCCAAATCCCTTTGCACCAGAAGAGATGATGACATACAGGTTAACACCTGATATTTTGGGGAGTCTCTTATTGCAGCTGACTGGAGAGTTTGAGGGCTGAGATGTCATTTATGACAATAACTCCTTTTGCTCTGTGTGAGCCTGTGTAGGTGGGGATTGTTTCAGCAAAGGGGGAGGCTCCTGTGCAAGGCAGGGCTGTGGTCTCATTAGCCTCCAGGGACAAATTCTGCCATGTATTTTCTTGCTTGTCCTTTTAAGGACTCTTCCTCCTTGTTCTTGTCTGCAAATTACTAAAGATCATTTTCCAGTAGCTCCTTATTGCAGCTTCCTCGAACACTTCACAGCATCTCAACAGCAGCTTAATTAGGAAATGGCCAAACCACCCAACACATGAGATCTTGGACAAGTAGCTCCTGTTTGTAAAAGCTGGTGATACTTGGAGCATGTTTGGATTAGCAGGTCTGAGTTCTGACAGAGGAGCAAAGCCATTCATGTGCAGGATATTGCATTTATTTATGTCAGGTGGGGTTATGGGTTGCCATACATTCTGCTGGTCTGTAGCTGGCATCAAGGTACCCAGGCATGAGGGCTGGATGCTTCTCATGCCTCCTGTTGTGCCTCCTCTCAGTGACTGTGTCTTTGAGGGGCTGTTTTTGACCAGTGTATCTTTGGTTTGCCTTGTCACAGTCACAGAAGTGCAGTTAACAGGACACCCCCTCAATTTAATGTTTACTTGCATGAGGCACAGATTTTTATTATGTAAACCCCAGTTTCTAGTGGATATTGTTGAAAAGTACAAGGAAAAGGGATAACAGAAGAAGAATATAAATAAGAGAGATTTTCAAGGTTGTGGTGACCCTAGGCACACAAAAGTGAGGACGTAGGAATGGCAGGCACTGTGGATAGTTCCAATCTGTTTTTTGCCAATCCCACAGTCCCAAGACACCCTGAGGGTTCAGCTGCTGTATCTGCAATTACACCCTTGAAATAAAGTCTGATAAAATGTGAGCTGCACTGCTGACCATTGGGATTACCCTTTCCTCGAGGCTGATCTGCAGTTGCAGACAAGAGGCAGGATACTGGAGGCTTGGGATTGTTCTGCAGAGCCTGGCAGGCTGCTCCTTCCCCTGCACTCTCTTCCCACAAAGGGCAAAGGCAGCAGGCTGGGTAAAGCCCATGTCCTTGGGGTGGGCTGTTAGCCTGGTGTCAGCACAGAAGACATGACAACCATTTAATAATGTAAGATTTAGCCACAGACCTGGAGCACTGACGCATCGGAGGCTGTGGGTGAGCAGGACACAGAGAGAGGCACTGGGAGGTCAGGGTGGCTGCATGGAGCAGCATCTCTCCTCTTCACAGGGTTCTTGACAGACAGTTACATCAGCCTGGACTCCTGTCATGCATTGCCCAGTGCCTAACACATGGCACAGATTTTTGCAGACACCTTGTTCAGATAGATTGGCATTGATCTTCACGCAGTCCTCACAGTTGCTGAGAAGTGCAAAGGTGGGGCAGAGCACAGCTATAGGTATAAACATACTGGGGATATATTAGGGCATAATAAGCTTTCAAGGGAGGAGTTATTAATTTGGGTGCAGACTGTTTATGCTAATTATATGGCAGCAGTCTTGGCAATTAGCATACAGGCTTTCAACTTGCATTTCTGATTGCTGTAACAAAGCCAGCGCTGCCTTCTCTACTCACTGACTTCAAAGGCTTTGTCTTGATTTAAGAAATGCTGTCCTAAAGCTGTTAGGAGAAAATGAAGCTGTGGTACTGCCACTGTCAGGCTGCCCACTTAACAAATGGCGTGGTAAATGGATGAGCAGCCAAGCTCCCTGTAATGGTTCATGAGAGCTTTGAGGCTGGAAAATGCCAGCCAGCATTTATTGTCATTGGCACACAACATAATATTCCCACAGTGAATACAGCACAGGTCTTCCAAATCAGAGCATGTGTCCCTAAAATATCAGCACCCAAAGATACACCTTGGGTCCAGATCACAGGCTGTTGTACTTAAAAGAGAATATTACATAGACATCCCAGAAGGGAAGGTAATAATCAGAGGAAGAAACAAGAATACAAACAAGAAGAAAATTTGAAGTTCCCTTGGATGATCCTGCCAATCCTGAGACCCAAGACCAGCACAGGTCATGAGTAGAATTTAAAAACATTTTGCACCTTAATCTGCTTGGGCATTTTCATCAACCCCTGCAGACAATTTAAATTACTGTAGCATTTCTGTAAATCTGGTTGCAAGTTATCTTTGAAAACAAGGCTTAAATCCCCAAGCAAGTTAGTCTTTTACAGAATTTAACCCTAAAAGGAGAGTAATCAGCATGTGGTTGTGCAACTGTAGTGGGTGAAGTTGTAGCCTTTGAACCTGGCTAGAACTCTCCAGGGCAATTTCCTGCAGAGGGCCAGAGTTGTCTGAATTGCCTACACCTAAACTGAGGATTACAGTCCTCTGTTGCTGCCAGGGTACATTTCTGGTTCCAGTCTCAAGCTACATATTCCATGTAGAAGCTCATTCAATGTTGCAGTACCACAGTCAAATAGCAAATATTTGAGTGTCTTTCTAGAGAGTGGTTGAGGTCACCCTGTGCTCAGCAGGTGCTGCTGAAGTTGATCTAGATTTCCTCCAGAATGAAAAGCAGCTGTGTCACATCATGCAGGAGCATCACTTACTGATTGGCATTTGGAATAAAACTTAATGTTACACAATTATAGTGTCGAATGGCTGGAGGCAATTTTGCCAGACAAATATCACGTCTTTCCAAGAAGGATTCAATCTTTAATATTGTTTCGACGCTGGAGGCTTTTCCAATTTCTGTTTATTAGAAATGACTTATCTATGTTGGAAATGCTGCCTTTGACACAATGCAGCTGGTTCCACCTACAGCACTATGAAAAAATCCTGTCTGCAGCATTTTTGTTCCATAGGCCTGCTATATGACCAAAGCAAATTGTCACCTTGCAGAAATTAGGCCTTTGAAGGGCTAAAAGAGTGTTAGCTCTTCATCTGTTTTGTGTACTTTGAGGCTCTTTCCAAGGAGTTTAGCTTTTACACCCTTAAAGCACGGAAATGTATTGCTGGCAGGGAAATGTGGAAAGTTAAGTGGTGTGGATGGAGAGCCCATGGAAGGAAGGACAAAATGGGCTCTGAGATGCCAGGGCTGTGCCAGTCCACAGCCAAGCTGAGGAGAGTGCAGCCACCTGGCTTCTCTCCCTTTTTCTCTATCTTTCTGTTATTACCTTTCTAAACCCAAATCACCAGCTGCAGTGGAGGTTCTTGCTATGAAGCTAAGCTGGTGATGAAATGCAGTATTTTGAGGGGCAGTCTTGTTCATTTGGAGCAGATGTACAAGGCCAGATGCCCTAAGTCCAGGCAGGCTCCACAACTTGGAAAAGATTTCCATTTGCACAAGAAGAAGCCAGTTTTACTCAACATCCTCATGCCCAGATTTCCTATACAGCATAGAACAGGGAACAGCTGTTTGCTCCACCTTCACCCATTTGACTCACTGCTTTTTTTTTTTTTTCTATCTCAGTGGAATCCTTCCTGTCTCTCTGAGGAAAGAGCAAGGGTGGTATGACTGGAATAATTTGTATTTTAAGGAAAAAAATAATATTCAAGGTATAATACATAAGTGGCAAATCTGACTGTCCTGAACATTGATGCAAATGCATTGAACCTTCTTTACCAGGCAGTAAAGAAGGCATTTTTATTTTATGATGCATTTTATGGGACCAAGGAGATGAGTGAGCAGTCGTTGTGTGATGTGACGAGTCACCCTCCTGAAATCTCTAACAAGTGTTTAATCTTTATTCCCTGGGGGGATGGCTTTGTTACCTGGAAAACGGAGAACAATAGAGAACTGAGGTCAGTTTTGTCAGAAATGGGTCTCAGTAATTCAGAGGTCAAAAATAACTCGTATTAGTTGGTATCCACTTTCTCAGGCTCCAATTCTGCCACTTCCCTGCAGGTCCAGCAGCTTTGCTGTGGGCTGTGGTGTCCTGCTTGGGCAGCACTGACCAGCCTCTCACCCACTGCACATCCAGGCTGTGCTTTTCTAATCGGCTTCCAGAAAATTAAGAGAGAAAAAAAATTTACAAAAGTCTTGTAGCCCCTTAGAAGACTGCATGTTTCCATGTGTCTGAGCCTCCTGGATGCAGAATTCCCATCAGCGGGGTCGAGGCTCTGAAGTGCTGGCTGCAGCCAGAGAGGTGACAGCACCTTGTGGTGACCCTTACAGGTGCCTGGAGCTCTCGGGTTGCTGCCATCCCTGGAAAGGGGTACGTGGGATGCCTCTCCCCACATCCATGCTCCCGTGTCCGTCTGTCCTGGTGGCTGTCCTGCCTCACCCAGCCGGCTTGGCCTCAGCTCAGCCCAGCCTTCCTATGCTGTGATCACACCTCCTGATGGCACTGCAGACATACTTTTAGAAATCCTGAACAACTCCCTCCTCAGACCCATATTTCAAGCTCTTATTTAATGTTGCCCCCTTTCCAGAGGTTTTAAGAAAGGTGGCAGTGCTTTATTGAGATTGGGTTGTTGTTTTGAGGCAGGCAGAGCGATGGCATTTTATTTTGATTTCAGCAGCACACCCATTAGGATTTTGAAAGGTAGTAATATTCCTTGGAAACAGAAGAGGGCAGCTGTTTTTTGGGAAATGAAGAGTGCATTGACTATTTTTGAGAATGAAATAGCAGTCACTCAAATCTAGAGGAGAGAGCTTTTTTTTTTTTTCCCATGAATGAATAAAAATAGCACAGTATTTCAGGGCTCATGCTGGTGTAATTAGTGTGTGAAATAGCTGGACCCCCATCACCTTCCACTGAGTCCCTGGGTTTTGTCTGGCAAAATTAGATTCCTTGCAATTTTATTGCAACGTAATTAAAAAGTAACCAAGGGAATACAGAACTCAGTCTTCAGAGATGTTCAGCTTCAGACAGAGTAAAAAGCATCTGCAGCTCACTGGATTGAGTCAGTTTCTTTATTTACTGCCCATAGGGAAAAAAAATGCTGTCAACTGTCTGTATGCATAGAAAAATCAGGTTTTGTAAATGTTTTTCAACTCCCCAAATGCATGGGGATTTTTTAACTGAAAGAGGTTTTCAGCTTGTATTAAACAACAGATGCATAAATTCCAACCCAAAACATCCTCCTGGAGTGAAACCTTCATTTGTAATTTCTCAAATAAGGTATCTTGATTTTTCAAACTTCCATTTCCAATGTTAACAATTACAGAACTTTGACAGGAGATTGCAATGAAGTTAAGTCCATCCAAATTTTTATTTCCTGACAAATATTTGGCTGAAGACTATGTAGCTGCTCTAATGTGCAGCCCTGAGCCCTAACTTCAGGCCCAGAGCAGCCCTGCTCTGGCACCAGCCCCAGCCTGCTTTGCCTTCAGCCTGTACACCTATTTTTCAGTGCAGGCAAACAGCACATAGTGCAGCCTTGTTGCATAGGGTAGCCAGGTTTTCCATAAGAAATCTCCCATACCTGATTTTCCACATGATGCTTGTTCCCCATCCAAAACTCACAAGCCTCTCTCCCAGGTCCCCGTGGCCGGGGCTGTGCTGGGGGCATGGCTGGATCCAGATTCAGGAAATTTGGTCTGTTTTTAAAGCCAAAATAATCGTACTGAGTCCCATGGAAACACGTCCTGGATGTGTTTGCCCCCAGGCTATTGTGTGTTTCCTGGATGCCACATCCTGGATGTGGCTCTTAATGAGAGGGGCAGTTAATCCCCCTTCATGTGGGACTTGTACTTCCCAGTGCCTTCGTTGGTCCAGGCAGGTAATTTGGAAAGCTCAAGAGTGATATCTCCCAGAACCTTCCCACCATCACAGTGACTTCTTCCAGCACCTTCCCAGTGCCACTCTGTCCTTCCAGCTCTGAAAACAAATTGGAATTTTTTTATTTGGCTGCACCAAGAAGCATGTGAAAAGCAAGTTTCCTTTTTTTTTTTTTAAATGGCTCCAAGGCAGAAATAATTAGAGACCCTCTGTAATGAAACAGTACTGACTGAAAGGGTAGCCCAAAAAAGACTGCTCTTCTGATGCAGGAAATAATGAGGGCTGCCCTAAACCTTTAATCAGAGGCTCAAATTTTTTATTTTTGCAGCTCCTGACAAGGATAGCATCCCTTAATAATGCTCCTGACAGTTCCAAACTCCTGAAATTAATATGAGAGCAACGAGGATTTAATGGAAGCGCTAATTACAGATGCTGGAATTATTCTGCTGCAATTCAAAACCTCTGATGTGGAGAAACTCTTAGCACGGTTGGGCTGTCATCTAATTTCTGTGAAGTTTTGCTGTGAAAGGTGACCCTGGCTTTACACACCTTCCTTCTGTGAGATGTGGGCATCCTTCCCTCACACTGACTTCCACAGCTTGCAAAGAACTGGGATGCAAGCAATTAATTCTTCCTGCTCTGGAGACTGTACTGCTCACACTCCTCTTGAGTGTTTCTTCCCTCTATTTCCCCTCTCATGATTAGTCATAATGTCCTAGTGGACTCACATCCAGGCTTTTTCCAAAAAGGCTGACTGGTTATGCAGGTGGATAAAACGCAGATGGCTCTGGCAGTTTGTACCTGGAGTGCCACCTCTGCAGCAGGAACAGCTGAACCTCACGTGGAGCAGCTCCTGCTTCTCTGTGCTTCATGGTCTTGTTTATTAGACCAACAGGTGTGAACAAATTGGTGCCACTTCACGTGGTTATTCAGGGATTATTGAGGCATGGAGGGAAGTGGAGGCCAGACAGCCTCTAGGTGAGAGAGAACGATCCATGGGGTGAAGCCACCTCAGTCTCTAACCTTGAGTCCACCTCCCAAAAAGCACAGATCTTTGGAAACAATCTGACATTATCAGTAGATCCTACTTATGCCTTGCTCCAGAGCCACTTTTTACCCCAGACTTCCTCCAAATCTCCCAGAGGAGCATGGAGGCCCTGCCAGCTCCCTGGGTCTGGTGGGCTGTGGGAGGTGGTCCCTGGCTAGTGAGTCCTTGGCAGACTGGGCTGGTGGGCTCCACTCTCAGCAACCACCTGGTTCTTTGGAGCCTTTGTGATGATGCCAGGGGATTGCTGCTGGCCTGACAAGCTGCTCTCAACACCCTGAAGGACCCTGTCATCATCCTCCCAAAGGTTTCATTGGGGTTTTGGAGAGTGGCTGTATAGCAGCAAGCCCAAACTGCCCTCCTTGCATATCCTGAAAATGCTCTCTCTGGATGTTTAGCATTCAGAAGAACAAGAACTAAATTTGAAGGCTTTAAAGGGAGAGCTTCGATTTCCAAGATCAGAGGAAGTCACAGACTGAGGGACTGGAGAGGGACCTTCACCAAAACATGAACATCTTTTTATCTATTCAACTTTTTCTAGTCTCTCTAGCAGCCAGCTGTGAAACCTGAATCTTGATATTAGTTCCAACTGTTGAATGGCATTAGATGATTCATCTCTGCTATTAACACAAAAAAGTAATACCATTTTCTGCTTTGCACATAATGCCTTTTGAGAAATAGATGAAGACATAAGGGACACGGAAGAATTATTTAATCTAAGCTTTTTTCCTTCAGCCCTGTGTTTTGTCACTCTATTGAATGATTACACTCTAGTTTCTGCCCTTCCCCAGTTACTCTGGAGACAGTGACAAAGGCAGGAGCCATCTCATCCTGCTTCAGTACCCCTCTCCTAAGGGAGGGGCGTGCATCTTTTATCAAAAAGCAATAAATGTTCTTTGGTATAACACAGTGAAAAGAAGGAGGGGAAAATCACCAAGCTGGTTTCAATATGCTCTTTTAATAAGCCAGAGCCACTGTCATAAAAATGCCAGCACCAGCATTGAAAATCGAAGTATAATCTCAACGATTCAGCTGTGAAATCTAATTTGGCCAAAGAGAGGGCTTGGAGATTTTTCCACTCTCTCTGGTCAACATGGAGTAGTGTGCATAAATAAAAATATTCCTTGGAAACTTTGCAATGAATCATATGCTCTGTGGCAATAAAGATGGAGAAGTTTTTATTGTTGCAGTAATTCTTGGCAGGGGATGTGGATTTTGCAGCTGAAAGACAATGGACAATTTTTATGAATTTTTGAGCTCTTATTTATTTATGAGGACCTTGATAGAGTGGAATTTGAACACCGCATTCCTCTCCCCCTCTGCTATTAAAAAAGGGAACAATAAATGAAAGATGAATTGGTAGAAGTAAAAATGACAGGAAAAATCTTACGGTGTTGAATTCTGGGGAAGGATATTTGTAAACCAAATACTTAGTTCCAAATGTCACTGTGAAATAATGTTCTCTCTAAATTTCCCTGAAATTATGGACCATGTGCTGACTTGTGGATGCTGAGTGTTGAGCTGACCTCAGCTCACACTAAGCCTACTAAAAGTAAAGAATTTTTAAATCAAAATTTTGTAATAAAAACTGAGAATTTTGAATGCTGTGGGTGGGGAGAGAATGACATTTCACACAAGCATCTTAAAAGCTCCAGTTGTCCATATAACTTAGTGGTGGGTGGACTTATCCATATTTGTATTTACTGGGGTTTGTAAGTGCTGTTATAACTGTGGTAAATTACACAGAAAGAAAGGAGTTAACTTCCCAGGGCTGGGAACAGAAAATCCTTTCTTCTTTAGTGCCATTCTTGCTGCTGTTAAGGGTTGATCAAGAGGAAGCTGCATTTTTCTCAGCACATTATTATTGTGATTGTTTCCCCGGCACTGACAGCAACCCCAGTACTTTCTCATTATGTGGTAGATGTGCAAGAGCCTGCTCTGCCTCCCATTAAAATCAATAACTATCTCCCTTAATTAGCATTCAAATTACAATCAGTCTTTTAACATTACTATCAATTAGGCACAGCACAGCCATGCCCTGTTGTTTGTCTGAATTCTTCCGAGTGAGCCAGGTTCACAGAGGCTGGTGGGATCATGGGCAGCAGCCAGACCCCAGGGATTTGGGTTGCATCCACTGCTGGTCATGGGCTCTGAAATATTGCTGCAGGTGGAGGAGTAGGAGGAGCAGGTTCTCCTGAAAGAACAGACACAGCACAGCTGGGTTGATTGCCCCCTCCCAATCAAATGAATAACTTGGAAGTGTGAGAAATGTGATTACATCCACAGAAAAGTGAGCCTTTCCTCCTTTTTTACCTCTGTGCTGGATGCTGAGGGCTGGAGCAACCTTGGCACATGCAGTGAACTTTCCCCAGGAGCTGGGCTGGGGCCCAGAAATCAACACATACAGGTTTCTAAGGCAAATTACAGCACATGGGAGCAAAGGATAACTGGCTGTGAAGCTGCAGGTTGGAAAACCAGGGCATAATAGTGCTGGGTTTACTCTTCTCTGAGTGCTGTATATGAAGGAACTGATGGAGATGTTGAGGAGGCACCAAGGGAGCTTGAAATGATTGATGTGTCATCATGACTCCTCCAAAGCACCTGCCAAGGGGGACCTGGGATGAGGAAATGCAGGTTCCAGGGACTGAAGCTTGTGTTTGCTGTGCAAGATTGTTTCTTCAGATTGGGATCAGAGTATTTGCAGTGCTTCAGTCAAAAGAAGGGAAAAAAAAAAAA
>VXBB01012045.1:75268-101305 GCA_013399915.1 Illadopsis cleaveri
AAAAAAAAAAAAAGAAAGAAAAGAAAAAAAGGAAAGAACGAAAGTGTTTTGATGAAGTTAAAGCACAGAACAAACCTGGTTCCCTGATGGCTCTGCCAAGGTTTGCTGAAAATTAGCTGCTCAGCACATGGTAATATTTGCTAGCAAAACAGACTAAATGATCTAAACCAAAGCACATGGGGCTGTTATAAACCTCCTATGCCTTAGATCAGAAAATTGCTTAGCACTGGCAATTTACTCTAACATCCCTCCTCAATCTAATAGAGATTATCCTCTGGAAAGGTCTGTTTTCTACCCTGAAAACTCAGACTGCCACCTATTTTCTTCTGTCCCCAAAACTTATATTAAATTTGCTCTCTTTAAACTCCTGACTGTTTTTTATACTATTGTGTTTTACAGCCACGTGGTACATGTGAATTAATTCTGCATGTGGGAATGAGAGGCAGACAGAAACCTGTTCTTTGGAAGCAAGGAGTATTTCCCCTTGGAGCTCTATGCTTCACCTCCTCTCTCCATTTTCCTTATCTGAGTTGATAGAAGACCCTCTTAGCAAGGATAGCAGTTGTCCAGGTGGAAAAGGGACCTTTTAATTTATATTTTTTGCTTTCTTGGATCCAGTGAGCATCTGGAAGAAGGAGTGCAGCTAGTGCTGCTCTGCCAGAGGGCTTTCAAGGGCTGCCAGCAGCTGGGCCATGTAGGTAAGGCAGGCTGCTCCAGACCAGAATGAACCTATTAGCATTAATTAAAAGACAGAAGTATCTAAGTGTGATGGAGCTTGCCTCTGTTGCACCTGGAGAGGAATCTCAGTCTTATTTATTAAACTCTTTGCTGCACATTGAAGGACACACTTTAGAGATTCCAGCACAGCCTGGTGTGATCACATCACTAAATATGGACAGAACCAGGGGTTTTCCTGCAGGATAGAGGGTGTGAGCTGCCACAAAATACAAACCTGGTACGCCAGTATTCAAGGCCAGGCTGAGCAGAGCCCTGAGGAACCTGATCTAGTGGGTGCCATGGTTGAGGGATTGTAACTAAATGATCTTTAAGGTCCCTTCTAACCCACACCATTCTGTGGTTCTTGTGGCCATTTAGCCCAGACTGGCTGTCAAAGCAGGAGAAGGGGATTCAGGGGCAGGAGGGAGAGAAACAACTTCCCCCCTTCCATCTCTGATGTCTTCTTTATTCATTTACATCTCACAACCAGATTTAATGTATCTAGATGTGCCAGCTCAGTGAAACTTCAGTGTCTTCTCTTAACTGCTGCAATAATCTCACCTCTGCTGCCTTCTGAAAATAGAAAAAGCCATGCAGATAAAATGGCCCATTTTGATGAGTATCTTTGAGATTCTTCAGCTTCCTTTTCTTCACATCACAGAAAACTTCAAACTTCACCTCAGCACCCGAGGCTCTGATTTCAATTTACATTAATTTCAGACAGCACAAAGTGATTCCCTAATAGCTGAGAGCATTGTTAATGGCTCTCCTTTTTGAGGTAAAGAAAGAAGAAAATGGTCTAAAAGAAATTCATATATTGTTCATAATAACAATTTGCAATGAAGCAAAACCCTTAATGTCCCTATGAAAGTTGTTGCAATAAAATACATACACTTTCCTGTTTGGCTCTTAATTCTTATTTCACGCTTTTTATTTGCTGAGCTTTTCAATTTTTGGAGCAAGATGAAAAAAATGACCTCTTGGTGCTCAGTTCACAGGAGCATCTCATCAAAGTGAAGTGAGTTTCCTCCCTAACCCTGAGTAACTCACCTGCCTTCCACAGGTAAGGTGAGGGATGAGGGGAAATCCTCGCTCTGTGTAGGGTTTTCCAGTTACATCACAAGGTCTGATGGGGAGTCTCCAGAGGAGAACTTCAAAGACTGGTCACTTAAAAACCCAAAATTGTGATACATATTCTGACAGAAAGGTCGTAACTCTTGCTTTAGCTTGGGAAACTGAAAAATGGCTTTATTTAACAGCAGTGCACTTATCCCCCTTGAAATAAGAATGAAGATTAATCCTCAGTCACGCTGGGAAGGACTTTGCTTTGAAATGGCTGTTATAGTGATTTTAAATTAACATACACAGCACGCAGAGTGAATTCTTTTCCTCTGAGTGTGTCCATTCTGGGCACTTTTTACCACAATTTAATTGACTGCCAATTAATGTAAAGCAGTCAGACATTTTTAAGGCCAGGGTAGACATTTTCCCACATTAATCTGCAAGCTGGTTGATAATTAATCTGAGACATCTATCCTCTCCAACCCCAGAGATAGGTAAAACTATCAGATATCAGACACTTGTTACTAAAACCCACAATTATATCTTCCTTCATAACAGCTGAGGAACAATATTTAATTAGTTACATGATATTATTTGTCGACAACTGACATCCATATAGACAATATCTAGGGTGCCTCAAGTCATATATTTGGGTTTGAAAATCATCTCAAGAAATAATTTGCTCCTTTGTGCTTCTCTTCTGACCTCCTATTTAACACCAGCAAAAGAGAATGAAAAAATACTTTATCAAAGGTAAGATGTATTCTTTTTAATAATGAGTTTATGGATTTTGTTTCCAGTCAAGGAAATCTCAAGAAATTAAGCAAAATATTTCTCTCAAATATTTATTCAGCCAGAAGTTATCTGTGACTTTCTTTGGGAAAAAAAAGGAAGCATTTTCAGAGGAGACAGGCTTCTACAAAGCGTGTTGCATGTGTAGACGCTTCATCTGCCATCCCTTGAATTTGGATGGAGTGAAGGTACAGCTGCCTGTGCATTTACCTGACATTTCCATTCCCTCTGTACACAGACACAGGATAATGTCAGGCTCACTACAAGCACAGGATCTGTTTGGCCCTTTCACTCTTTGCTTCCCTTGTCTTGCAGAGATACCCCAGCACCCACAAAAAGAGCAAATCCTCTCTGCACAAGGCTCTTGCCCCTTCACAGAGCCCAGCCCTTGTAAGGAGCTGTGCTGTGTGTGGTGGAAGGTACAGGGGAACGAGCAGCTCACAGAAATGCCAGAATCACTCATTCCACATCTTATTTCCAAGTGAGCACAGCCACCTCCTCCTTACAGCTGCTGGGTGATGAAAACCCTCCACTCTGCTAGCTAATATCAGTGGTTGAGCCAAGCTGGTCCTTGAGAGAGAGAAAAAGGAGCTGGCAGAGCCTCCTGCTTTCTGCTGGTACCCACCCAGCTCCCAAAGTGCCAGTGACTCATGCTTAGATCTCCAACAAAAGACCTGCTTCCCGGTGCTGTTGTGACAGATGCTGCCAAAACCTTCGGGGCCACTTGTCCTTGCCAAATCAAGGCAAAATATTTAAGTAAGTGAGACCAAGTCGACAGTTCTGCTCCAAAGACTCTTGAAATCTCTGCCTCAGGACTTGCACCAACATTTCAATGATGAGTTCTGCTGGGGCCTCAAAGCCCCCAAGCCTCAGACAACATCTCAGGGTGCTGCAGGCAAGCTCAGAGGGATCTAGTGACCACAGATTGAGCTGGTCCATCTTCCTGAGTCTGTCATACCAAAGGTATACTGGTCATACTGGGGGCAGTGCAGCCCCTGGAGCTGATGCTGCAACACAGACAACCCTCATGGACACCCCCACCCCCCAGCTAAGAGCAATAAAATGGCACCTTCACTTGCAGAGATAAGTTTCAGCTTTGTGATTTCTCCCCACACCCCATCAAAGCCCCTCCAATTCTGTAGATACCTCTGTAGCTTAAGGACTTGAAACTTCTTCCAGAGAGGTTGGTGGAAAGCCCCTGCACAAACATTGAAAGGTTCTTAATCAAAGTCAGTAAGTGCCAGAGCAAAATGAATTGAACTTTGGGGTGAAAAATGGCTTTTCTTTTTAAGAAAGGTGGATACTTTCTATTGATTTTTTTTCTTTACTTAGGATTTTGCAGCAAATCCATAAAGAAACTTTTACTGCAATGTTCTTGGAAATAAATGGTCCACATATTATACACATTCATTTACACCCAGCAGATCTATCTAAAAAGAATAGGAACTGATTGAGTTAGCTTTCTGTAAATGAAAAGGGGCTTGGCTGTACCAGTCTTTTTGCAAAGTAATTTATCTACTTGAAAGTTGGATCATCAGCTGTAGTTAAACCTCATTTTGCTTTCAAGATGCTTGTTTTGTGCTTCCAGTCTAGGCTTTTTCTAAACCATCACGAGCTCAATTTTTAGCTTGAGTTTGCACAAACTTCAATGAATTAGATCACGACAAGGGATGAGCCTTGCTGCTGGTCCAGCCTAACCACTACATGACCTGTGGCAGCAGATGGGATAATCAAGGCAGCTCCTGGGAAACAGCCCTTGGTAAACAAGTAACACCGACATGGGCCATAAGCTGTGAGAAATTCTGCTCTTTTTTTGTGGGGATGTTTATTAGGTATTCAATTATGCTTCCTGAACCTATGGCCTTCCGTATCCTCTTTGTTTCCTGTCTGGACAGCCTCACAAACTATACAGAGAGGCAGAGTAGCTTTTGGAAAACTCCTCTTTCCTTTTCCCATTGCATTCTTACAGAGGTGCTGCATTCCCAAATCTTTCACTACCAGTAGTCATCTGTGTCTCCTTGCTGAGTATTTTCCTCCAGCACTACCACCACCATAGGTCTTGGATATTAGCTATCCTACTGCCGACTTGCTTTGCTTTGATATCAGCCCTCTCAGACGGAGGTCAATCCTGAGGAAAAAGCCTCCCACAGGATCCTCTTTCCTTTCCGCCCCCTCACATGAATCAGCGAGCGGTTCGGTGAGCGGGATGGGGAGGGAGCAGGTCAGTGCTCAGGGCACATCCCCGGGCCCCACTACGGGAGAGTTGAGAGCTCAACATTCCAGAGATGCTTTGCTGTCCGGAGAGCAGCAGCTCTTAGCTCGGGCTGGCTGCTAGGGATGTGGCATCTTCTCCCCCTGGCTTTAGGCAGACCTGCCCCGGCTCCCAGGGATGTCCATCTCCTCCCCCTGGCTTTAGGCAGCTCTGCCCCTGTGCTGTGACACCGCAGGGAGATCAGGGCACCCCAAGGTGCTCCAGGGCTGCAGGAGTTTGCAGGCACAGCTCAGGCCACAGTCATTCCAGCAGACAGTGCTAGGGACATCTGTGTCACCCACCCCAGCAAGGAGCTGAGGTGTTGCTGCTCAAGCTTTTCACATCATTTTGTGAGTGAGGAAGCAGGAAAAATGAGCTGAAAGAACATCCTGAGCCCCAGTGGCTGACAGCAATCCTTTGAGTGAAGTGGATCCAGTCCATGATGGATCAGGATGAACAGAACCAAACCAGCAGCTGCTTTGTTTGTGTCCCCTTACCTGCAGAAATGTCTGAAAGACTGGCTGGAAGGTGCAGGAGAGTTCCCAGCCCACATTAGCCATACTGGGTCCATGGGCTCTCCCCAGGGCTGGTGGATTCTGGCTGAGGTCTGGAAGAGATGCTGACCACAGGCAGGGGTGTGCTGCCAGGCCCTGACAATGTTTTACCTGATTTGCAGCCCTGGGGGAGGAAAAGCATTCAGAAATCAATATTAGTGGATTTTAAATTAAGTACTAAATTATCTCACCTTCAGTCACAGTGGATTTACTCTAGAAATGTTCCCACAAAAATTTACTGTTTTCCACACAAAAAAATATGTGGCAAGGACAGCAGACCATGTATTCTCCTCCACCCCCAAAAAGGAAACAGTAAAAATTCCTACTTCCTCCCTAAATCTATGTAGAGACATCCAGATTTACCTCACAGCAAGCCACTGGTGAAAATATCATGATGTAACATTATTTGGGGAATAAACCCCTTACTGTTGCATGAGGCACAGACACAGCAATATCATACATAACTCTGGTGAGCTTATAAATATATGAATAGAAAACGACCTGCAAATTGTTTTTCCTCTTGGCTGTGAGACTAAGTGCCAGCAGCTCTGATCAGTGTACACTTAGATATTACTGCAATGCAAGGGAATCTTTTTTTATGCTAGGAAACACCTGTGATGGAAAAGCAGCAATATAAATACTTCATCATTTCAGCCACAGCTGTTCTGTGGCTCTTGTGCTGAATTCTAAGAGATAGTAAAACCCGTAATCATTTCCCTCTTCTGCAGTTTGTAGCCAAAACATAATTACAGTAAAACACTAAGCTTTGCAAAATGCAAGAGGTGAAATCATGACCCCCACATTTAGATGTTTTCAGCCTTGTCTGCCACATGAACCTTGTTTCCTGTTCCCAGGGGTGCTCCTCAGGTACCCACCACATGCCTGACAGTAGGAAGTGAGTTTGGAGTTCTGGATGAGCTCCACTTAGTGCTCTTTGTGATGCTGTGCTGGGGCTGTGGCCAGAGATGGGGCTGCTGGAGGAAAAGCTCTTCTGACAACACATCAGGACAGATGAATTTCTCAATAAATTTTTGTAGCTCTAGGCTCTTGGTTTGGCTCCATCAGCCACTGCTGGAAGCTCTAGATAAGGATGTCCAGCCAGCCTGGTGGGTGGTCAGGCACTCCAGAGGTTCTTCTGATGCCAAATCTGCCTGTTAATTGATGGGTCAGTCTATCAATGCCCTCTTCTTTGGTGTTTTTGGCTGTATCCAACTGCTGTGACGAGTTATGGTCCTGGGAGAGCTGTGTGGCAGCTCTGGGAATAGGGAGGAGCTCTGTCCCTGCATGACACCAAAGGTGAAGAATGGGGAGCTGCAGGTGCATGGAAATGCTCATGAATGGCCACATTGCTCTAGAGAAAGTGCCTGTGACACTGGGGGTAGTGCCCCAGTGTTGGCCTCATTCACTCCATCTGCACAGGGCCAGGATGGTGTGAACAGACTCACATTTGCAAATAAAGGAGAATTATAAACTCTTTCTGAATTCTTTCTGTGAACTGGGCTCTCTGGTCAGTACTGGGAGGCTCTGGTGTCAGCAAATATGTTGTGGTGAATACTGGACTTTTTGTGGGCACTCACTGGCCCCATCCCAGCTTGGGCTGGGTCAGATGCTCATCTATTAAATATACTTTTTCGGACTCCCTTTGCCTTTCATGTGGCAAATAGCTCCCACCAGTCAATGTCAGGATTTTTTACTCATGAGCAGTTAAAGACATGCTAATTCTTCCTTAAAGAGACTTAAAGAGTCAAGCTCCATACCCTGGTGCACACATTGTATTTAGCAATTAAAAGCTCTTATCACACCAAGCTTTGGTTTAAATAATAGTTCATAATTCCCTCTGGACTACAGAAGGAAAAAGTGATTCTAAAGCAATGTATGATGGAGCAGCTTGTGAAATTCATATCCCTTCTGAAAGCTGGGTAGGGAGACCTTTCCCAAGGAGAGTTGGAGGGGGGAAGCTGGAGAGACAAAGACAGACAGGGAAGAGAACAAGAAGACTCGAAGCAATGAAATATTCACCCCTTTCTAAATAAATAGCTAAACCTATGTAATATCCCAACTGGATGGGTGTGGAAATATATCCTGAGGGAGGAGAAGTGTAAAAGGAACAATGAGGTTTCACTCTGACTTTGACCAACCCACTGTGAAGGGTGCAGAAAGGCTGGCAGTGCCACCAGGGTCTGACCCTGTCCCTCTGGGCTTTGTGGTGTTTCTGGAGCTCTTTGCTATAGGGACCACTAACATACCTGGATATAATCTTTAGCTCAAAAAAAGGAAATTTGGTATGCTGAATGTGAAAATGAGGGTTTCTACAATAGAAACCTGCCTCACACTTTGCTCTCTCTCTCCATCCTCTGTGGATTCACTGAGTGCTCTCTTGCCCAATGACTGAAAAATAGAAGCATTTTTTTGGAGTGTCCATAACACTCTGTAGAGAAGCCCAATGCAAGAAGATAATCAAAGAATGGAAATGGATGTTTATTTCTTCACTTTTCTATCCATTGAGCTTGACAATGCACTGAGGGGTAAGTCACCCCCTGTGCTGGTGGTGTCAGGGGGATGCATGGCTGGGGTGGACCAGATGAGGAAGAAACACTCTCCCCCTCCTCCTGGGTGTGCTGCTGGAGCCCGTGACAGGCTGCAGCATCCCCAAATTACACACACATCTGTTCCAGCACCAATTAGTCATGTGATCTTTGAAACATCAAATATTCTCTCCCTGCTTATCAACACTGCAATTATGGCCTGTCAGGGTTTTATGCTCTACTCAAAATAAACACCCAAATGTTCACATTAACCCTTTAGCTCTCTGGGACTGTGGGGTTGCACAGCAGTTTGTGGGGTGAGAAGGGACCACAGGGCTCCTGCTGCGGGGTAAAAATGGGGGAGAGGGGCGGTGACTTGTATAGGGTGTGTGGTGCCAAGGCCAGGCTTAGAAGTGGAGCTCTCAACTATTTACTCAAAAGCTTTCATAATATTTCACCTTTTTTGCCATGTGATGTTATGAATACAGTGCAGCTACTTGACTGTGGCAAAGTTTTGAAGCATCCTTGGAAGAACTGATGATAATTTTTTTAGAACCTCTTTTTCTCTTGAGTCATGGGGGCTTTTTTCTGTGTAACTGAAATTTTACAGGAAAGAAATATGTTTTAAGGGAGTTTTAATTTTCTCTAATAAAAGATAGTTTGCTTCTGATCTGTCAAGCAAAGATTTTCATGATTTTTTTACAAAAAAAAATATTAAATATAATTTATTTTAAATAATAATAATAATAATTTATTTTAAGAAAAAGAACCTCTTTCTGCATTTTTACTCAGGACAACTGAGGTTTACTTTTTCTCAGCTGCCTGAGCCTGTGTTAATGCCAACATGGGACACGCTGCAAAATCTTTTGCCTGCACAGATGTTGGAGAGGCTTTGCTTCATTTTGGTGGCCAGACAGGTCTTGTGTGCTGGTCTGCACCACTCTGAGTCTCTGCTGCCCTCCTCAAGCCTTACCCAGTAGTGCTGTGAAGGCAAAGAGGGCTTGAGGCATTTTGGGGCACAGGGAGGAGAGTNCTCGAAGCAATGAAATATTCACCCCTTTCTAAATAAATAGCTAAACCTATGTAATATCCCAACTGGATGGGTGTGGAAATATATCCTGAGGGAGGAGAAGTGTAAAAGGAACAATGAGGTTTCACTCTGACTTTGACCAACCCACTGTGAAGGGTGCAGAAAGGCTGGCAGTGCCACCAGGGTCTGACCCTGTCCCTCTGGGCTTTGTGGTGTTTCTGGAGCTCTTTGCTATAGGGACCACTAACATACCTGGATATAATCTTTAGCTCAAAAAAAGGAAATTTGGTATGCTGAATGTGAAAATGAGGGTTTCTACAATAGAAACCTGCCTCACACTNCCACTGCTGCAACCTGAATTTTTTAGACACAAGCAATCTGAGTCATTTTTCCCAGGCCACTTCCACTTTTTTTTGGGATGAACTTGGCAGCCAGTGCTCAAGAAAGGCCCTTGGCTATGTCAGGTCAGGAGCAAGGAGCAGTGGCAGAGCCAGCCTTATGAAACCTGCCCTGCCTCTGCCTTTGGAAGTGCTGGGGTCTCTGTCTGCTGTGAATTTGGGCTCTGAATTCCCCTCTGAATTCACCCCAAAGTAGCAAATGTGCAGAGAGGCTGCAGGAGGAATCACACACGTGCACTGGCTCTGAGGGACATACGTGCACTAGCTCTGACGGACAGACCTGACTCTGCTCTTCCTTTCTCCATGACCTTCCCCTCTCCACTTTTCACATCTCCCTTGGCTTGGCTGTGCAGGTTTTTTTTGGAAACTTGCAACTACATGGCAGACTGCAGTTAATAGTAATGATGTGCAAGCTTTTTCTTTTTTTTTCCTTTTTACTCTGTATTGCTGCTTAATGACCTAAACATCTTAAATGCTTTTGTTAAGTTGACTGAGATGTATATATTAAATTCCTGGAGTTTCTGCTATGAAGGGCTCCTAGCAATGAGCAATGTCAGAGCTAATCTGCAGCTCTCAGGGCCTGGGACATGCTGCAGCAACGCGAGGAATCACAGCCCAGTTCATGCAGAAGTCCTGCTCGATGGATGCTGCTCCAACACCGCCTCTGCCCAAAATGCCAATGTCAAAGAGAGCAGAAAAGTGATGAGATTGACTTGGACTAAGAGAAGCTCAGCTGTGTTCCAGCCTGGGACATTCATTATCCAACTTTATCTCTGCCTTGGGATTACTCATTTCTTTGAGGGAGAGCTTGCTGCTGATTTTCATCTTGAATTGCAGTGCTGATCCAGTGCAACATTCCAGCTGTTTAGGTAAAGCTACCCAACTTCTACTTTTGCACCCATCTTTCAAACAAAAAACGCCCCCAAAAATCAGCTGTGGTTATAAAAAAGTTATTTAGAAGAATACTTTAAGAATTGATATTTCTGAACAGCCCTTTTCCTACTATCTATTATTTTGCCTTTGGAGGATAATGTTTGGAAAGTTTTCTTTCCCTCCAGGAGCAGTGTTGGATGCTGCCTTGCACTGGCTGTTGATGGGATCTGGAAGACAAGCCCTTGCATAGGCTCAGTGCTGTGCTAGACAGGTTAGCTGAGTGGAAACCTCCTTCAGAGGTCCCTCACAGCCTGCCTGCTTTGCTCAGTGGCTCCTCTGGCACAGTGTGGCAGATGGAAACACAGCTGGAGTGCAGAGGCTGAGGGATGCTGGTAATGAGGGGTGTCAGCCTGGCACAGAGGGGCAGGGCTGCCAAACTACTAGGCTCTTTAGCAAATGGTTCTGTGCTTTGGAAGGGCTTTCAGGGCTGAGTGGCCAAAATGGCTCCAGTGCAGCCTCCAAAAATGCTGCTGTGATATAGCCCTGCTCTTCTGGGCCCTGCAAAGACCTGGGTTTTGCATGCATCTGATATTTCTAAGGCAATTTAGTGAGTCAGAACAGACCATAGATGTCCTATTGCCTAAATCCACACTGCAGCATGAGCTGGGCAGGGCAGCCCACGTTTTGAAATACTCACAGAATTTTCATCTCCAGACAGGCATGGCCAAATTGTGACTCCAAGGATGTAAGCTCAGCATCTGGGTTTGAAACTGTGCCTCTGTAGGATAAATACCTATTTCCCATGCCTGAGGACAGCAAGCCTCAGTTTCTTCTCTCAGGCAGGCCAGCTCAGCTCTCTGGCAGGCCCTGGGATGTGCAACTCTGCTCATCACATCTTTGCTAGCCCTGGCCTGCTCACCAGGGACAACGAGGAAGTGGAAATAACCCAATTCAGCTTCAGCTTTCAAGCCCAAGCCATTACCCAGGATTTGAGTGCCTTCCCTGCTGAGCTGTTACTGCTGCAGGTTCTACTCCACACCAAAACCAACTGCCCTTGACAAAGCCAAGTCCTTCAGGTCTCCCAGGCCAAATACAGCAGTCATTTCCCTGCTCTTTCTTTCTCTCTCTCTCTACTGTGCTTTCGCCCTGTAATTCCCACTTTCCCAGAGGCTTCAACTTTCCAAATTTTTCCCTTGTGCCCAACCAGATTTTTGTGTTCTGAGGTGTTCAGAGCATAAAATTCCTGCTCTGAGTGCTGTAGCTGGAGCCTGGAATGTGTTTCTCTACAGCAGTCTGGTTTGTGGTTTCTCTCAATGTGATGATTCAGTTTAGTGCAAATGCCACCATTGGGTGATATCTCATTTCTGTGACAAAATGACATTTGATTTGTTTACAATAGAGAGTAAATGAAAGTAAGAAATATGTTACTTTGAATTTCAAAGGGAAAATCCTCATCTGAAGAGATCAAATGCCTTCTTTGTATCTTTTAAGATAAAATGCTTTTGATGCTATCACAATCCACCTTTGGAAATTTTTGGGATAAGAAACATTATTATCCGATAGGAAAATATTTTCCTGAGAAGTTGGTTATTCTGCTTCTGAGAGAAATAACTAACACCTGTAGGAAGTTGTGTTACTGGGAAAGACTTTCAGTGGTTGTGCATGAAGCCAGAGCTGCTTCTGGCTTGCCTGAGTCAAATTCCCAGCCCAGCCTGGCAGAGCTGGAGCTTGTAGGTGCTGGTGTGTGCTCAGACACCCAAGGACAGCAAGGATGCTGTTATCAGCTCCTGTCCCTTGCAAGGCATGGGCGAGCTCACGCTGGCTGCTGCTGGCAGGTACACAATTAACCTTGCTAATCAGCAGCTCTCTGAGGAAGGAAGTGTACTGCTCCTGCAGGGAATTCATTTCTTTTGCTTCAGGTTGATTGATATTCATGTGCTTCAATATTTCAGTGCTCCTCTGCTAAAAAGTGTCAGGTCTGGCTGGAGCAGGAGGGATTTTTCCTCTGCTAGAGCAAGGCAGAATTGTTCTGCAGGAGCTGGTGCTTCCCTGCAAATCTGATCTGGGCTGGGAGTTGCTGGAATGCTTAATAACACTTGAGGAAATACAAGGGAACGAAGACAAGGGATCAAAATCTACAGGGGAAAACATCAAGTGAACTGAAGTATCAGAAGGAAAATAAGGATTTGAGGTGGGATTTGGTGGATCCCAAGAGGCTGGCTGTGTTGTGCTCTCAGCTGGTCCCGTGAGCCTGGGTCTAATGTGGGTCTTGCTCTCACTTGGTTATTTAAAACTCAAAGATAAACTGAGTTGGAAGGTGCTGATGTCTGTCCCAAGTGAACAGAGCAGCTTTGGCTGCCAGAACAGGCTGCAAAAGCCTGGATTTCAGTTGTCCACTGCCAAAGACATTGCCTGAGGGAATGGATAATACCTGTGAACCCCTTAGCAGGACCTGGCCTTGGGGTACACTCACTGGTAGCAGGCAGATGTTGTAGTAGGTTTTAAAAGCAAAGTTTGCTCCAAACTATGATGTTCTAAGCTCGGATTTTCTCATTACTAATTTTTCCACATAACACCCTGTGGAATTATTCGCTGTAAACCCCTTCTGCAAGACAGACTAACATTTTTCTACATGAGTCATCCTCCAGCAATGAAAGTGAGTCCCCAAATTTGGGGAAAGATATTTCACCCATTAGCACAATCATATATATTTACAGGCTGTATTTGTGCAAGGGAATGTACTATAATTTTTAAAGGCTGTTCTTTTGCCAGGCCATCTTATGAAAGACCATCTGAACATGCAGATGTGGTGCTCCAGCTCTCTAGGGTGCTGATTCAAGGCAATGCAGAAATGCAGTTGGAGAGGAGAGTGGTTCTGTGTCCCAGCACTTGCTCCTCTGGATTGGCTGTGGCCTGAGAGATGCTCATGCTCTCTCTTTATTTAATAAAATCATCACTCCTTCTCAGGCAGTTTTCCCCAGTTGAACCTATCAGTTGAAACAACTCAATTAAAAGGCCAAAAAAAAGTCCTTAAGGGCACTGCCTTTCATCACTGGTGAGATGATGAATGTCGTACAAAGAGATTGCAGAGATGTGACAAACAGCATTGCAAGCAAACCCTGGAAATAAAAAAAGAAAAGGAAAAAGGTTCCCAAGCAGATATCTACATCTCCTCTACATGTTACTCCAAACAGGCCTGGCAAGACAACACAGCTTCTTGCACTCTGGGTGTGCTCTTGGCTGATGGGTTGAAATTGCTTCCTTGTGGGTCATACAGGGGTGTTGTGGTTGTACCCTCTGCAGTTCCCATCCTGCAGGGATCCAGTCCAGGGGCAAATTGTCCAGACATCCCATCAGTCTCTGATCTGCTTGAGTTGAGCCCTGCTCAGGGCAGAGCCCAGTATTTGCTCTGCTCCAGCCCGGTGGTTTCACCAAATCTTGACAGAGCTAAGCAGGAAAGGGATCCACAGTATTTTGGGGAAAAGAAGGCTCTCCATCATCCCCCCTTAACCTAATCCTCTCCACCCTCACAGACATCTCAGCAGTGCTCTCCTCTGAGGGACATCAGGCATATCTCCCTGTTCTACCCTTGCTCTGCCTGTATGGTACCACAGCTGTGACCCTGCCTAAAGGTTATTCACTAGGGCAGGGTCAGGGGTCCTGTGGAAAATGGTAAATCCCTGTAGAGTTAGAGCCTGTATCATCATGCATATATATATACAAGTGGTGCAGCATGGAAGCTATTCAGGCAGCTCTATTTCTGGCATTTTATAACTTTGGAGTGCCTGTTTTTGCAACCTGAATAATGTTCTTTTAAGTATAGAGTTTAGGAGGTTTTTTTTTTTAGGATGTAATTATAATCTTGTTCTACATAATTTAACAGCATCAGGGCAGGAGATTTTTATCCAAGGCTGGAAGTAATTGTCAGGCTAGTATTGAGCAGCCAAGCAGCTCGAGGGAAGGACAAAGCTGTGCATTTCCCAGTCACAAAGGGGAGAAGAGGACAAGCCCACCCCTGGGTCTGCACACAGGGTCTCTGCAGTGGGCAGGATGCCTTGTGAACTTTGAAGGGGCGCATTGAGGGGTAAAGATCATCACCAAAATATCTGCACCACAGAGGTAGAGGAAATGAGTGACATTTGGGACTTTGTTCCATGGGCATGGTGGCATGCCCAGAGTTGACTGCCACCTCCTGTGAAAGGTTTGAGGTTATCTCAGGCATGGGGCAGCAGGGTTTGGGGGCTGGGGGTGTGGGTCAGCTCAGCAGAATTGTCATTGGCCAGCAACTGCATGAGAGGGCCCTGGATGCTCCTTCCTCACTGTCCCCTTTGGGACCTTGAGTCACCTGTGGTGACAGGTCCATAACATGCTGCTGGTGGTGATGGCCAGCACCAAACTCAAAGGGCTGCTGCTACCCAAGTCTCCTTGCCCAAGCATGTGAACGTGGGTTAGTGCTGATCCAGTTTACATGGCTCTGACAGTGGGAAATAGATGGAATTTCGTGTTTGCTTCTCCTGCTTCTCTGCATGTGTTGATCCACATGGCCAAGATCTCAGCTGGAGAGAGGCCAGGAGGGGTGGGACAGGACTCTGAAAGGGTATGAGGGAACAAGCCATTTCCTAGATCATTAATTTGCTATTTGCAGCCAGAGTGTTATTGGCTCAAGATGAAGGACTGCCAGGGACAGCAGTGGAAATCTGGGACTGCAGATGATTTCTCTTCTTGAGGTCACTGCTGAGTGGCACAGAGCTAATGGCATGACACTGGAGAAACAGGAGCAGCGCCTGCCTCCCAAATTCCTGTGCACAGACCCTGCCCACAGAGCTCTGGGTGCTCAGGACAAGGCACAATATGCTGGTGGCACAGGGACACCTGCAGCTGCCGGTCTCCTCTGTGCCTTTCTCTGATTTGGGTTGCAGTCCCTCTCTCCTGGCTGCTGTCTCAGGATTAAGCTTCTGGTTGAAGTTATCAGGTAAAGCCTCCTGGTTTTGACAGCAGAGGGTCTGGATTCCCTCTAAAGCCAGTTCTAATTTTGGTGCTCTTTAACAGGGGGAAGTTTCCTGGATAGCTCTGCCAGCTCTGCTTCTTTGTCTTTCACTGGATGCTTTGAGTTAAAAGAGTCAAAAATGGAGTGTGATGGATTATTAGCAGAAAAGCAGGTTTTTAAATGAGGTTAACCAATTTCTCCACTCACAGCCAAGTCCATCACAGCTTCTAACTCAACTCCTGCTCCTTTGACAAGACCTGTACTCAGGGAACTTGACTATCAGGTGCTGGGATGTCCACATCCCTGCTTCAGCAGGTTCCCATACAGCACATTACTCAGGATTGTGTCCTGATGGCATTTGAATAATTCTGTTTTGATATTGAATACTCAAAACTTTCAGCATCTGGTTCAGTGGGCCTAATAAGCAGCTACTCCTTGGGAAGCAGAGATTTGTGAAGGGCCATGTGTTGTGCCCATGAAATGAAAACCTGGATGTTACATCCAAACATGATGTGTCTGCCAGCAGAGAATGAGGCCCCTGCCTTGGGAACTCCCTGTGTGTGAGCAGATAATCCTCATTTCTCCTGAGAAAAGCAGAACATCTCATTTACTCATGTTTGCTTGTTTGTCTTTCCCTCCCCTTCCTGGTGGCTGTTTAATAGAAACCTTGGATCAGTGGCACTTGACATGCTGTGGAAAAACCTGCTCCGGGACAGATTTCTTGGCCTCTGTTTTGCTCTCGGGTGGGAGATCTTGTCTGGTTCTTGGAGGCTGAGAGCCAAAAACCCCTGTGTGGGGCTGGGAGCCAGCACATGCTGGGGAGGAAAGGGGGCTGCCAGTGATGGAAAACAGGCTGCTGCTGGTACAAACTTACCTTCCTACTGTCTTTGAGCACATGGTGAAGTGGTGCCGAGCAAGTGGCAAGAAATTACACCCAGACTCCCCCTGCGTTGGGTTTTGCAGCCTCTGCAGTGTTTGCAGCCTCCCATTGCATTGTTCAGCTGTCTTCCTGTATTAATGGCTTTGAACTCTTGCTTCTGAGGGGAGTGATTAAGGTGCTGCTGCTTAGTCATCAGACTTTGCTTCCAATTTAATTTCTGATGAATATAACGGAGAGCTTCAGTGCACCCTGATGGAAATCACAAGGGCCTTCCCTGTGGAAGGGTTTCAAGGTGCTCTTCCTTTTTTGCCCCCTGGATTTTGGGGATTGAGCTGCTCAGCTGCCTCTGGCACAACAGAGCCTTGGCTTGTGATCTGGAGTTAGCTGTGCAGGTGGCTGGATGTTAAAAAGTGCTTGGTAACCGAATCCAGAACAGTACCTGTGGTTATGCAAAAGAATTGCCAAGGTGGAGACTTTAGGAAGAGCAGATGAAACCTCCCACCTTCCTCAGACACATTTTCACATGGTGGAATCATAGAATGGCTGGGCTTGGAGAGGACCTTACAGATCATCTAGTTCCACCTCTGTCACAGGAAAGGACACCTTCCATATGATGTATTAAAAAACTTGTCCTAGGAGGCTTGGAGATTTTAGCCTGAGCTGAGTGGGAAGCATGTTTTCAATTCCATAATTTTTTTTTTCAGCTGTGAATGGGAAGAAAATCTTCAAAATATCCTGCAGACTGAAAAGCCTGAAAAAAAAAATCAAGCCAGGTCAGTACAAAGAGTTAAGTGAGATAGTGATAGATCACTCCAGGTTCAGATTTAGCTTTTGCATTTTTTTTCCAAGTTTAAAAAAAAAAAAAAAAAAAAGAGAAAAAAAAAGGTATAGTAGAAATGGTATCTTTATAAAGGAAGCTAGGTTCTGGGTGCACTGAATGTCACAGTGTTTCAGCAGTTTTCTAACATTCTTTTCTAAAATATATTGAAAATTGAGTACACTCCTGGACAAAAAAGTTGTACATTTTTTTTGCAACCTATAGCAGTGTCTGATCCTTCTGTGCTATACTGAAGGATATGAACATAAATTTATATGGTTCCCTAAATCTGACCTGCCTGATTGCCTCTGGAGAGGCCTCTAACTCTCACCTGTTTTTCTTGAACTTCCAAATTAAACAAACTTTTTCTAAGTTTTAAGTGAGAGCTGCTCCTCCATCTCTGCCCATATTTTATGAGTAATTTGCTGAGCTTCTGCCTGGAAATGGCCATGTTTCAACAGAGCTTGCAAAGCATCTTATAATGAGCATCTCTTAGCATCTAAATTACAATAAAATCACTAAGCATGAAATGCACTAAATTCTTACCTAAATAAATGTAGTTCCATTAAAAATAAATACTCACCTACCAGCTCCTTCTATGAAAATGGAGAACTAGAAAAAGTAGACAGGCTGTATGGAGGGCTCTGCTAATATTAACACATTTTTTCAGTGTTTGGAGAAAATTGATCTATTATAAAAACTTGGTACGAATTCACCAGGCAGCATTGATGATTTATTTTATTTTTAGATCTTATCCAAAGGATAAGATTGTGTCAAATGAAGTTGCTTTTACATTTAGCAACTGCATGTCAAGGACAAAAGGTGGCTTGTTGGGCAACCAGCAGATGCCAAAGGCAGCATCAACCCCTCCTGGTTCAGTGGGAGTTACCAAACACAGGAGAGGACAGAGCTGGGGGGAGCCAACACACAATGGGCCAAATGCTGTGCTGGCCACACTCCTGGGGATAACAGGACACAGAATCCCCTCTAAGGGGGATTGGGTCCTCTCTGAGTTACAACAGCTCAAATAATTGAATCACATGGCCTGACCATTTTGTGTTAAAANTACCCAGGGCCTCTGCATGCAGGGTCCTCTCTAAGTTAAACAGCTCAAATAATTGAATCACATGGCCTGACCATTTTGTGTTAAAAAAATAAAAATCAAGGTAGCTTGTTTTAACTTAAAAACAGAGTACATCCACACAAAGAGCTCAGTTCAGTTGCTGTTACACTCTTGGAGGTCGGTGCTGTGCTTTGCTTTACCCATCCTGGTGATCCCTGAGATGACCATCACCCACACGAGCCTGTCTGGGCCCTGGCAGGGGCTACTGCTGGTGACATCCTTATGTTGGGTCCTGCACTCCACTGCTGGGAGATAGAAATGAAAGAATCTTGCCAGTCAACCTCACAAAAAAAACCCACTTCAAAATATTCAGTGAACTGAACAATTGCTGATTTTTTTTTTCTACATCAGAGGAGCTTTTATGTTTCTAACTATTATTTTTCAAGATTTCCTGTATAAAAATTTTCCCTCATCCCTAGATTTTAAAATGCCTCTTCAGTTCAAACTGAAAAATGGGAGCATTTTGTTTACAAAGCACTGAGACAAAATAATTGAAGTTTACTCCTGCTTTTCACTTTATCCTGCACAACAAAAAGAATTTGGCAAAGTTTGTATTCCGTTGTGAGATGTTTGGGAACTCCAAAATCTATGCGTGGTTTTCCTCTGCAAAACTGAGTGCTGGGAAGTGCAGCAAGTGCTCAGTGGAGCAGAAAAGTGAAGGATTTTCCCAAATCTTTGATGGATGATGAGCAGTACAGTGGCTAATGGAGAGAAGATGCTCAGAGTCTATGGAAAAATTGTGTTGCTGCAAAGATATTGGGCAACACCCTTGAATACCTGGAGCTAATTTAATACCAGCATGACTGTATGAGAAGGGAAATTAGCTGAAAAAATTATAAAGGTGGTATTAAATGGACAAGGCCACTCATGAAAGAGTTTGTACTGCTGTCAGGTCAAAGGTTTGACAGCCAAATGAGAGCAGGAATCCTCATAACACCAGCCAGATCTTTCTCAGCAACTCCTTCCACGGAACTGACATTAACACTAACCCTAACCCTACCCCTAACCCTTACCCCAACCCTATTTTTCAAACAGCATTAAAAAATTAATTACCCAAGTTCACTCCTATCCTCTGTGCAAAAGGAAAAAAAGAGAAAGTCACAAGGTGGGACTTTATTCCCTATTTGTCCTTCAGGTGGGAAATCACTGCCTCTGTGTCCTGTCCCCTTGAGGTGTGTCTCCTCCTCTTGTGTTTCCTGAGCCCTCTCTCCTTGCTGCATCCACCCAAGCTCACCCTGGAGATGGGTATTCTTCCACTGGGTACATTTTGTGAGATAAATTGACATCTCCTCAATGAAGAAAATGAAATCAAAATAAACTCTCTGTTGTCCTAGCTGGTGACATTTAGTAAATCTGCTGCAAGGTGCCAAATTTCAAAGTATTATAGCAAGGATGTTCACACTTCAGCTTCAGATTTAGATGTTCCAGAATAGGAATAAGGCTTGACATATACAATCTAATTAAGAAAATAACTACTAAAAGGCCATGGGAATTTGGTATCTGAAATGCTTATGAATGCTTCAAATAATTTTAAATCACACAAGGGTGCTTGTCAGAGGCTTCTGATGCCTGGAAATACTGCACAACCTTTTTCACAATGCACCTTCCCTTCCAGGGTTTTCCAGGACAAGTTCTTCCCTGCTGTCCCAAATGCCCAGCTGGGACATCAAGAGCTGAAATATTTGTGCTGGGAAGAGTCAGAACCAGTGCTGGAAACAGGGTGGGTTTGCCTGGCTGCTGAATTGCATTACATGTTTTTCTCATTCATTTGAGCTGCCTATAGGAACATCAATGCCTTGTGCAAGGGAAAACATGATGGTAAAATACAGTAGAGAAAGAAATAGGACAGACTAACATCCCTGCTGAAGCACCACCTCTCTTTGGGGCAGCAGGAGTTGTCAAAAATCCCATTTGCAGTGCTAAAACTTCAGTAGGGGGTTAACAGTGCCAGGGATCAGATGGATAATTCCCTTCAAAATTATTGTTTTACCTCACTCCATCCAATTACTCAAGTTGTTTTGCTATCCCACAGATCTCTCCCTTAACGTCAACAAAATGATTATAGCCTACAACAGCAGCAAGATGTTTCACCCACAGGAGCTCTGGTGAAATGTTTTATGGCATGATAGGTTGAAAGCAGCGTTTGATGTGCAAATGTCAGGAACAATCAGCTTCCCTGTCCCCGAGGGAAAATACACAAACACAGGCGCCAAAAATGTCACCAGGCACGTAAATCAGTGTGCAAATGGGCCAGCACAAGTGTTGGTGGTGGTGAGGAAAAGCCACCACGCCAGTGCTTGGTGCTGGTTTGGGAATTGTGATTGGCAGCACCATCCAGTCCCACTGCTGTGGAGGTTCCCAGATCTCCCAGCGCCGGCTTCTGCAATTCCAACGGATTGATCCAAACAGAGCTTCTGCAAATGAACATTTATGAATTCCCTGGTGCACCAGCACTCCTCTTTCCTTGGTAATGGAAGCTACAGAAAGCAGTTTGATGAAACAAGCCAGATCTGAAGGCAGAAGATACTGAAATCTGGAAGATTTAATTGAATATTTTTATTACATATTTTTGGAACCTTCATTATCCCCCCACCCTCCAGGAATTTAATTACCTAAGGAAAATTATACTACTGATTACAAGATTGCAGGTTTATTTTCATTGCTGAGAACTCTTTTTTTTTTTTTTTTACAGCTCACATTACACTTGCATGACTTGTTTTGTAACATCTTGAAATTTTTAATGCTATGATGCGGAAAGGTACTTATATATATATAGATGAACTAGGCAGAATACTTAATTTGCAGTCTTTTTGAAGGGAAAAATATTATTTTCTTGGTTTGAGTAGGCCTGTATATGGTTTCTTTGAGCTATTGGATAATGATTTCACAGGATTGCTCCCAGGATGTGCCTCGTGTTTGTCCTTCAGGCCGGGTGCAACATGAGGAACTGAGAGAGGTGTCTTTAAAACATAAGAAGGAATGTTTTCTGTAGGGGAATAAATATAAATTATGCAGAAATTGTGACTACAGTGTCTATGAAATCAAACTGGCAAGTATACTGTGGTAAATATTTGAGAGATAGGACAACAATTCAGCCAGATTCTCAGTTTTTCCAATAAATCTTTGCACCTGGGTCTTGTAAATCTTAATTCACGTCAGCCAGCACTGCATAGTGAGTTAAGGTCAGGAGAGATTTCCAAATGTGTTAAGATGATTATCTAACAATTCATTTAATAGAGCCATAGAATTGGATGAGATTTTTGTCATTTCCCATGTCACAGCAACAGAGACCTTTGACTGAAACAACATCATGAATATTGGATAAGATCCTGCAGTGCTGCTGCTCCATGTTATGATATTATCCAAGGACAAAGGTTACAAATACATGAGTTGTGCTGTTCATTTTCCAGTGGGTAAAAACAAAGAAAAAACCCCCTAAACAAGTTCCAATACACAACTAGATATAATATAGCTTTTTCTTTATATATATATATATATATCTGTATATATATCAAGTAAAAAAATCTAAAATAGTTGGAAGTAAAAAATGAAAAAATAGCTGATAGTGTTATTTTTTTCTTTACAGTGATATGGTAGCAAATACAAGACAAATGAATAATAAACCTTTACATAAGGAGTTCTGGTCCCACCTCCAGAAATAGGGCTCAGACTAGAATACAAAATGGAACAAGGTGTTTTTTGCTTTTTGGCTACAGCTTCTGCAAGTGACAAAAATCATGTTGATAAGACAGAAGAAAATTTTAGCACTACACAAAATAAAATTCCAAAGTGTTTTCCAAAGGACCTTATAAACACCATAGGGTACAATTGACTTCAGAACTGAGGGAGCAAACACAAAGCATCACCAAGTCCTACTGAGGCTGAAAATACTGTATGCTTACCTCAAAATATAACCTTTTTGTACCATCTTACCGTAAAAAAACCCCCTAATTAATACTTCTCCCCCCTACCAAATTAATAAAAGCCAATATTAAAAAAGCCAAAGCCACAAATCCATCAAATGGACTGAGCCAAGTGTGAGACCTCAATGATGCACAAGTGGTCAGCTGCCCTTTGGCCAGCACTGAATGTCCCCAGAATCTTTTACACCAAAAACACCAATTGACTAAAGCTTGGGCAATGGTCACACTGAGCCCTATCTTGGCTGTAGAAAAGAAAGTACTAACCCCAGCGTAAAACAAGATCATAGAGACAGTCAACACAAAACAGTAACTCTTTCAGTTGTCTGCATAATAATAACATCATGTTTGCATATAGAACAGCTTTTGCATTATTGCTCTACTCAGAAGAATATAGTAAGGAACTTATACCAGACTTGCACATTACAAACTTAAGGTTCTTTGGTGAAGAATGAGAAAAAACAGTATTTTTGCTGTTAGCTGAGTTTCAGGGAAGTCTCCTTTCCTATCTGCTGATCCTTTGGAGCCTCTCGCAGAGCAGGGAAAGGTACTGAGTCAGCTTTACCATGGCCACGATGGCCACCCCGCCTATCATCATGCAGGTGGGCCAGAACAGGGAGTGGAACAGCACGTTGGAGCTGTACAGTTTGGTGAGGATCACGTTCTTCTGGACGCCCTCGGGGTCGTAGAAGCAGGAGAAGCGTTGGTACTTCCTGAAGTTCTCCATCACCACGTTCACCAGCGACATGGATTCCTCGTAATTCTTCCCGCACTTGGGGATGTACGAACACTGGGAGGAAATCAGAGGGAGAAAGATGTTGGGTAACACCCTTGAATGCCTGGAGCTAATTGAAGACTGGCATGAGTGTATGAGAAGGGAAATTAGCTGAAAAATTATTAAGGTGGTATTAAGTGGACAAGGCCACTCATGAAAGAGTTTGTACTGCTGTCAGGTTAAAGGTTTGACAGCCAAATGAGAGCAGGAATCCTCACGGAACAGAATAACATCAGCCAGTTCTTTCTCAGCAACTCCTTCTGTGGAACTGACATTAACCCTAACCCAAACCCCAACCCTTACCCCAACCCTATTTTTCAAACGGAATTAAAAAATTAATTACCGGAGTTCACTCCTATCCTCTGTGCAGAAGGAAAAAGAGAAAGTCACAAGGTGGGACTTTATTCCCTATTTGTCCTCCAGGTGGGGAATCACCGCCTTTGTGTCCCCTTGAGATGTGTCTCCTCTTTTGTGTTTCCTGAGCTGTCTCCAAACCTGTTACAGTGCCTGTTTTCAGGTGGCAAGTGGGGAAATCTCGAGATGATTATGCTTTTCATAACAAGAGTGGAATACTATTACACTAATAATAAATTTATCACAGCAAAACTCAATATTTTGCACATCTACAGAATTTCCCATTGGAGAACCTCCAAGTGCTGTTCAAACATTAATGCTTTAATCTGCACTGTGCCTTGTGAGATAGGTGAATATATTATTATTGCTAATTTACACATGCAAAAATAGAACTGATGAAGTACCTCTTCAGCTTAAGTGGCACACATATGCTCACAGTTAGATGGGTAATTGACTTTCTGTAAATACAAATCTGGTAGTTTAGCTCTCACTTGGCTTGGATCAAAACGATCACAGTGGGCACAGGAGTTCACTCAGAGGGGAGAGCTTTACACAAATATTCTCATGGGGGTAATGCCTCAGTTAGAGACAAATAAGTAGTCTAGGTTTTCCTACTGACAGCCTAGAGGACTTCCATCCATCCTCTAGCTGGATATCAACCTGTTTTCCAGGGTGGCTCTTAGTGATGCTATTGCTTTTGACCCCAGCCTAAATCCAACAGTTTCCTCTCTCTGAAGATGATCCTGGATTTTCAGTTTTAATCCCAGAGGATATAAGACTTGGGGGTGGCTCTATCTAGCACAGTTGCAACCTAGATTTCCAGAGAATACTAAAGGCAAGTTATTTAAAAAACTGCCTTATGGAGTCCATGCATTGCAGATATTCCATAGGAAAGGTAGGACAGTAGCCCTGGGCTCTGATAACCACTCCCTGCCAAGAGCTGGTGATGCAGTGGGCAGACACAAGGATTAAAACCACGTCAGGACAATTTTTGACCTAGAGCAGAAACCCCTGAACTTGCTGTTGCTCCTGCTGGTCTGGAAGATGATTGATGGGAGCAGCCCAGGGCCTCTCACTTTCTTCTCACTTCTATGCACTTACACCCCACCAAATCTGAAAGTTTCCTACACCTGCACAGGATTTTGATTAAGTGCTTCAGGAGGAGTGCACATCTGCTGCTTGACTTCTTGTTGGACATGCAGGGGGGGACCCAGCAGGCTGCTTGTCCTGGTGAGGACCTAAAGCAGCCCCAGATAATTTAATGAGAAAGTGAGTTTTGCAAAGGAAAAAAGATGATTTGATTAAAATAATGTGACCCATGGGCTTTGATTATTACTGTTTTAATGTACATACTTCATAAATGTCCCTCCGTTCTTTTTTGTGATGTGCTGTGACTTCCTTTTTTAACATACTGCAACAAATATCTAGTCCTAATTATGATCAAAGGATTAACCTCATAGCAGGATTTGATTGATTCATTGGCAAGTTATTAGCACAGAATATAATTTGAAGCATGGCAGAGAGATTGTCTGTCGTTAGCAGACTGGAGCCTTAATGGTAGAGCGTGGCCACACTGCCATTATGAATATTTCATAGGGCTCTAGAAATTAGAGATGAAAAATATCAGAGCATTAATATCTCATCCATCTTGCTGCTGGTATGTGTCTGCTCCCAATAGGATATTTTCTTGTACTCTGACCGAATTTGTCTTAAATGTCCAAAGTCACAAGCCCTCTTCCAGTGCCCACGAGTCTTTAATAGATCATAATCTACTAAGTAGGGGAAATTTCTCAGTGGAGCATTCCTCATTTTCACTTGATAAATTATCTGTTACCACTCTCATAACAGCAGTATTTCCAGTTCAAATGGATTTGTGTTGTGGTTTTCTGGGGGAATTTGGGGTTTTTTTTGTCTAAGACATCTTGGTCTTAGCTTTGAGAAGGTCCTCAGTGCAAGGATATTAAATTTTGGTTCTGGGGTGCTCCTGGCCTCCTTCAACATCTCAGCCTTCCCAGTGAGATCCCAGGGACAGCACAGGGCTGTGTTTCATAGGTGTTTGGCAAACAAGTAGGGAGACTCAATAATGGGATGTATTGATGTTTTCTTTGTTTTCCATAGTTTAAATTTTCAGTAGTTTTTTCAATGCCTGGTAAGGAATTTTATATCCACAACTGTTACGCTGTAGCTGTGAATATAGACAATTAAATCTATGCTGGTTTTTGGCACTTCTGCATTGTCAAACACTTGGAAATCTGCAAGTGAACAATGTCTGGTGCTCTACCTCAGGTGAAGGTTCTGTGATACAGCATGAGAAAGGTGGTTCTTGTGTTCTTTGCAGTCTGAGCACAAGAAGGATCTACCAGACAGTTACAAATAGAAGTTATTATCAATGTTTTCATCTCTACTTTCCTAATATAAAGGATCGGGCAGATATCCTGTCTGAACTACCTCTGGACACATCCAGTCCAGTGCCCTCCTCAGTGCAGAGTTGCTCAGGGACTTGTCCAGTCAGGTTATGAATATCTCCAAGGATGGAGATCACACAACTTCTCCAGGTGAGCTGGAGGCAGTTTCCCTTAAATCAATGAAGATACACTAAAAAGGCTATTGTCAGAAAAGCCCCCAGTTCAGGCTGGGCAGTGAAACACATAACTCTCATCATATGTCTGTGGCTGGGATTGGTGTCCAAGCTGAGCATGGAAACTTAGACAGAATGTGCTGTGGCAATCTTTGTGGTCAGGATGTCAATTTACATCTCTCTTGGAAAGAGCAGCAAGTTTGGAGGAGGGTTGAAGGAAGAGTTCTGTGTCTGAGGTGGCCTGAACTGATTCCTCCAAATGGAATTCTCCAGTTCCAGCCTTGAAATAGGTCTAGAGGAATCCACTGCTGAACACCTCTGCCTCCCCTCCCTGCACCAGGCAAACTCCTTCCTGGCTTATTAATTCCTGAGATTTCAGTGAGAAACCCTGAGAATCCACA
>VXBB01012045.1:101584-233775 GCA_013399915.1 Illadopsis cleaveri
TTTTTTGTTTTTTTTTTTTTTTTTTTTTTTTTTTTTTTTTTTTTTAATGGGCTTTAGGTTTCTTTTTTTTTAGCAAGGGTAAAGACAGGGAACTCAGATCTAAGTAAGTGGATGGAGAGAGACAGCTTAGCACCCAGCTGGAGCATCACCATCCAGCACTGCTCAGGACTGCTTTCCTGCTGCATGGGGATGCTCTCTGGCCAAGGAAGAGGGAAAGCACATCTGGAATGCTGAGATTTGAGCTTGGAATCTCTGCTGATCTGAGCTATGAGCAAGAAGAAAGGTATTTTATAGACATTGCAAACTTCCACTCAAAACTGCTTTTGTATTCAGGTCACATAGCCAGCAGCATGTCAGGAAAACCTAGGAATCCTCCTGAGAGCAGAGCTTAACCTGTAAAACAACCTTGGGCTGGAGAAGTATTAACTGTGCCTACACTAAATTAAAAAGAGGTGGCATCTGGGAGAATTTCAAAGTCCATTTCAGCAAGCAAAAATGATCAATAACAGAATGTGGAGATTTATGCTGAATCTCTCGATTTCTTTGAATCAGTGGAGCATAGAGATTTATCTGATCTCTTTTAATCAAATTGAGGTGTGAACATCACGATTTTGCTTGTGACCCTGGAGGAAGTGGGGTCTGTCTGTCTGTCCTGCCTCAGGCTTCACAGACAGTGAATGCCTCTTCCTGCACTGATGCCAGACTGGAGGGGAAAAAGGGGGAACTTTTCTCCATTTCACACTTCAGATCCAGAGGACCCCATCTCTCAACCACGGGAGTGAATTATCCAGCAGAATAAGCAGCCTAGTGCAACCATGCCATGCTTTCACTAATTTTAATATCACTTCATCTTAATATGCAGAAGTAATCTGTTCTACTGAATAGCTGCCATAAATAGAAAGGCAATAGGTTACACTGCAGTAACCTGATCAGGGGCTCTGCTGTTCCGGGGTGTGCTTTGCCAAGTTTGGGGTTCATCCAAGTTATCCAAGTGACCTTGGATAACTCAGTTCAAGAAAATCTGGCACCTGTAAGGCTAATGATTCCAGTGCGTCCAGCTCACTCCAGTTTGCACTCTCAGGGACACAGGTGCTGTCAATAGGAAGAAAGGGAGGTGGGGAGAGGGGCATTTCCCCGTTCCCATCTCGCCTTCCTCGGTGGAAGCAGCGCGGAGCCACCTGCGGGGGCGGGCTCTGGCCGGGGAGGGATGCACAGCAGCGGCAGCCACGCAGCTGTGCTGCACTGTTCTCTGCATCTGCTGCCTCCTCACAGCCCCCAGACAGGAGCTCTCTCCATCCCACCTGGACGGAGTTGTTCTGGAGTTTATACTTCGTGGAGAAGTAGAGAGGGGAATTCTTCCGGCTTGCTCAAAATAATTCCGTCAGTTCAATGTCTGGAGTCAGGGAAGTTGTGCTGTAAAGATGGGGCAACTCCTTATCTTATTCATGGCCCAAAGCCAGGCCTTTTATATTTATGCTGCTGCTTTTATCTTGCCACTCCCCACTGGGCAAACTTTCAGGATCTTTGCAGGGTAAATGCAGTGGCTGGAGCCCAGCAGCACAGCTGACCTCAGTGGAGCTGCTCAGGCACAGTTTGTCATCAGAGATGGAGATGGGCTTGTGTCTCCCCATCACCTTGCCAGGCCTTACAGAAATGATGCCATTCCCATTCTCATTGCCACATGGGTGCTCTCTGCACGTTTCTAGGGGTGTTCACTGTCGTGGGGAGCCATCCCTGGGTGGGAAGTGACTTGTCCACAGCTCCATGAGAATATCAATGTGACAGGGGCTCCTGTAAAGCACTTGAAAAGGATGAGGGAGGCTCTGGCCCTTGGGGCACAGCACCCTGTGTGAAATGGATGGAGGCAGAAAGTTTTCCCTCTCCAGACATGTGAGCTGGGTTTGTGCACTGGTTTCTGCCTTCTCTGCTCTGTATTTATCAGTGAAGCAGGAGCTGGAAGGCTTATATTGCTTTAAAACAAGGAATGGATGTAATGAGATGAGAAGCCCTCCAGAAACCCATTTAGGAACAAGTTTTATTCTGTGCTCCTACCTCAGAATTAATTTTCATTGTTTCCTCGGTGTGGTAGAGTAGAAGCTTCTGGCCAGAAGAGGTGAGATTAACATACACCTGCAGGCAGGGGTACTGAGAGATTTTCCAGCACTCAGGACCACAGTTAAATGAGCAGTTAAAGGTTTCTGTGATGGATGCATTGAGAAGGGAGCACTGAGTCTCTTCTGTCCAGACACTAAATAGGAAAAAAAAAGAGACATTAGAGCATGGCAAGATAGGAAAATAAGCACTAAAACCATCTCAGGATTCCCATCAGAGATATACTGGAGGCATCTTGTAGGAGAGACTAGGTGTTGCAGCAAAGCCTGGGCTGTCTCATGTCACACATCACAGACAGTGTTTTATTCTATAGTAGCCAAAGTTTAGCCTTTGGGCACAAAATTACCCTGTTCACTTATGTTTGTGTATAAATGGAAAGTGAACTGGAACTTGGACCCTGGAGAAGGTATATTTGAAAGGGTGTTAGCAGAGAGAGAAGAAAACAGCAGCCTGTGCTGGGGAGGGAACAACACACATGGGGCTGCATGACAAGACACCCTGAGCTAAGACTTGAGGGTCAACTCAAAGTCCAGGTGGATTTAAAGTGAAAGTTGAGAGGAAAAATTTAAGTTAGCAGAGTATGGATTCTCATATATGTGAAGACACAGGAACTCTCAAGTGGTACCTCATGCAGTTCTACCTATGGCAAAGTTTTCCTAGTGGCAGCTTTCTTGGTTTTCTGTAAGTTAAGTCAGTGGTTCCAACTTTTCCTGAGGATTTCATCTCATCTCCAATTCACCAGAGGCTAAAACTGAAATGATAGAGCCCGGCTGTGAGGGTGTTTGCTGGCATGTATTTAAAAATCTACAGCTGTGTTTTCCTTGAGGAAAGGGCACACTGAGGGCTTTGCAAAAAGCCCTCTGTGGGCTGGGGGAAGGTTTCACCCAGGGTTTCCATTTAATTGTGCTCAGCCCCTCAGCTCACCCCAAAAGTGGCTGTCTTCCCCCACATCGAAGGGGACGAGGGTCTGCTTGCACCTCAAAACACTTGAAAGGCTTTACATAGTTAGTGATATCGAAGATTTCTGACTAATTCTATTGCTGCTTTAATTTGGCAGTAATTCTGCTTGTATATTCCGTTTTACATTTATATTAAATTATGCTACAGTTTCTGGGAGGAAATGGAATGAAAGGATTTTTTTCCCCCTCCCAGGCAGTATTTGTTGGAGGGGTATTGCTGTAAAGGAGAATAGCCCCTGAGGAGATCTGTCTGTGTGGAAAAGTGACAGCAAAGGCTCCTGGGTTGCTTTTGCCTCACTTTCACCTTTCTGGCTGCTGTTTTATTCATGCAGGGGGGTAATAAAGTGACACCTACCTACCACAGGCTTGTGAAGATGGAATAGTTGATACTTTGGAGGTGCTTTGATATCTTCTGGCAATTTTTTTTCACACATCTTAAAATATAAATCAACTCTTTCCACATGAGCAATTTTGACCTTAGCAGCCTCTGCAATTGACCCTGGTATTGCTGAAAGATCTGGGAGAGCAATTTGGAATAGCAAATGCTCTTGGATACTTAACAGGTCTTGATCTCAGTTTTCAAAAGCTAAATTTTGCCTTGATTTAAAAAGGGACAAATAACTTTATCACATAAATAAGATGCTGCGAATCAATACAGCTCCTCCTCATCTGTATTCCTTATCACTGCAGGGTCCCATGCAGGTGCACCAGTATAACTGAGGCTGTTCACACCAGTTAACTCTAGGCATTTCTTGCATGTGCTTAAAGAAGAAACCTGTGGTGTTTAACCCAAAATGTTCCAGGTATATGCCCCTGTCTTAGTGTGGTTTGGGCATGGCAGATTAGTACTTTGATCTCCAGTTACACATTTTTCATTCTCTTACCTCCACCAATCAGGGCAGAAAAAAACCCGTCACTGACAGCTTTATTGCAGTCTGCACTGGATTTTAAATAGGGCTGATGCTTCAAAACTGATTACAAACGTTGTTAATGAATCACAGGCCAAGCTCTCTGCTTGGTGGCAGAGGAGGAAGCCAGAGAAAGCCTCAGAAAAATTAAGTGCAGAGCAGGAATGATGAAAGATGGTCTTTCACTTTCAGCAAATTACTATCTTTCATGAGGATTTCACTTGTTAAAATGAAAGCAATAACCGACATGGAAACCTACATGCTATAAAGAGCTTGATTTCTTTCCCAAATTAATTCTCCATCCTTCATTTGGAAGTGTACTGTTTCTCAAGGCTGCAAAATAGTTTTTTGTCCTGAGTCTGGGCTTTTCAACAACAGCCCCTGAGAAGCTTATAAGGTACAGCAGGCTGTAGGCCAGCTGATATGGATATTATACTGCTGTTAAACTGTGCCAAGGCTAAAGCCTGTGGATAGAGATTTTGGCAAATGGGGATCTAATTCTTCCCCCATTTTATGCCAGTATTACTCGAACTGCTTTCAGTGTGGCTGTGCCTAATTTATACTGGGACAAGGAAGTGCAGAGTTAGGCCTGTGTTGACCAAATAAACAATATAAAAATTTAACAAAATGAGTCAAAAGAATATGCCACATGAAGTCAGCTGGAGCAGGGGGTGTGAGACCAGGGACAACCATGGAATTACCTTTGCATGTAGGAGCGTAGCAGCGTGATTCCCAGCAGGAAGTACATCATGATAGAGCACACCATCATGGCCAGCCCCAGGAGTATGGCCCGGTCTTCTCCAGCTTTTAGGGCTGTCACTGTTTTCCTTTTGTCCAGTAGGTCGTGATCCTTGATTTTTTGGTAAATATTTCTGAGGTTGAAAACAATACATTCTTATGTGAAGTTTGTATTTAATCATCAATGCAGCCTCTACAGGCTCCACCTCCATACCCATCTCATGGGAGAAAAAGGCTTAAAGGTCCTCAGGTGTCCTTTTTCAAGGGATTCACTCTGACCTGGTGGAAACTTATTCATCTCCAAAACAAATTACAGCCATTTCTGAAAAGGTAAAAACCCCTTACAGCAAATACAAATATTAGACATTTGTGCCAGCTCAGTAAATCCTTCTTTGGTACAGCCTCTTTGGCCCAGTAGAATTATCCCAGAGGTACATTTGACCTGCCAGTGCCATCTTAGGCCACTAGAAGATGTTCAGGTGTATGAGGTGTCTTTTCTGCAGCTCAGTGGGGTAAAAGGTCTTATGTTACCACATGTAGGAAATAGCCTGAAGAAAGTCATCATTAATATTATCTGAAAGGACCATGCTCTCTTGATTCACTGCAGGCTATTGATTTGGGCAATTTTCCACCCTGAGTGTGACTCAAAGCTCAAGAAACACTATGAGGATTTTGCAATTGATTTCTGTGGGTTTTTTTGATTGGGAGCTTATTTACTTTTTTCATAAAACAGCTTTTTGGAAGCCCAGTTACTCATTACAGTGAAAACCCTCACAGAGAATTATCCACCAGAGCTATTTGTTCTGGGATTAAAAAAAAAAGAAGAAAAAATAGAAGAAAAAGAAGATACAACAAACCATTCCCCCTTCAGCAGATAGTCCTTTGCATTTTCTAACCATAAGTCCTTCTTTCATCTCCGAGCCTTTGATGATTCAATGGGTCATGAGGACACAATGGTGGAGAAGGAAATATTTGAGTACATTTCAAACACACTCAAACTTTGTGGGTTTAAAATGTACTTACAGACCTGAGGCTGGTCAAAATCTCCTGTGTTTCCTGTTATGGTTCTTTAGAATCATCCAGGCAGCACCCGAAGCATGTGAACCGCACACCTCTGAGCCCTGGCACCACCATAACATGGACACAGTAGTACACGTGGGAGAAGTTCCTCTTCTACTGCCTGCAAAATGGCAGGTGAGCAACATCAACGTCACTGTGGGCTCTGGCAAACCCACCACTCGTTTAAGCTGAAGCCACCAAGTTTCACTCACCCGTGGGGAAAAAAAAAAATCACTGAGTCAGGTCGACCAGAGAACTTACGTTGACTATTGAGGATAAAGAAATAGAGATAAGACAGATGTAAAATCATGCATAAACACAGTAGCAGCAACAGCAAAAAGATATGTTTAATCATAGACTCTCTGAGACTGGAATTGAATTTCTATTTAGATGATGAGTCATAGTCAGGAAAAGCACATATGGTGTGGGGTTTTTACGGCAAAAAACTTGCTTAGATGGTACTGCAGTCAATAGTCTCCCGTACCTAAGAATCTAGGAAGTTTTTTTATCCAACTGTGGTTTACATCTTTAGGTGTCCATGGTTTCTCTTCAAAACCCTCCTTTAAAGCTTGTCAGTATTTTCCTAGTTGGAAATGAAATGGTAATTCAGCCTGTCAAGATTTTCTCTGCTGTTCGGGAGAAACATTATATTGTAAACTGGCAGATGCAATTGCCTTCAAAGAAGTAATGTAGAGTAAAAATCTAATGTTAGTTTTCTATTATTATTTATCAAACTGTATTTAACTGCTGCCATCAGGATTTGCATTGCTCCCAAATGGAAGCAGACAGGAAGGCAGAGATTGTCATGCAGTTCCAGCACATTAAACAATCACACAGCATAACTTGTGTCAACATATAGACATAAAACAGGCCCAGTGCAATCACTCACAAATGTCACAGGACATAAAAGGGGTACAAGTGGATGATTTTAAAACAAATGGCTAATTGAGATTGGTTACAAGTGCTTCCCATGTGGCCTTGAGCCAAGAAACATGCCATCAGAGGTAAAAAAAGGACTGAAGGGTGTGAAGTGAAAATGAGCTACCTGGCAAAGGTGACTGGTGACCACCTGCCAGGTGCATCTTCCAAGCTCAACTACCACAGGAAATAAAACTAGAGAAAGCTCTGCCTCAGAGGTCAGGTTTGGAGCACTGCTTCCATTGCTCTTTTGTAAATATGTGTTATTCAAAGCCCTGAACAACAGCAAAGGGATTGTCTTGTACACTTCACTGAGGGCTTTTTTCCCCTGAAACCCTGTCAGAAGCCAGCCTGGTGCCCCTGCTGGGGTGGGTGGTGGTGTGGCGCATGCCAGCCCATGACAGCAGTCTGCCACAGCCCAGGAGACAACGCTGAGCAATCCTCCCTCATCCTCCTCACCCCTGTGCCTGCACTGGCCAATTCTCTTTGTGTGATACTGGCAACGTCTGCTGTTACAAAACTTCACGTTTGTGTCCCTTAGAGCCCTAGTTTGGGGAACACAATAGGTTTTGCCCAGTATTTGGCCACAAAGAGAGCAGTCTCAGCACCTCCCTCACTGGGGCAGCAGCAGTGACCTGCATATGAGTGTGCAGCTGTGTCAGGGTGGGTTCATGTACCTGTGAACTTTTGGCACAGCTCAGGGGCCTCTCTCTGCTCGGTCAGCTGGAATAACACCGTGCTTAGCTGGCTGATTTTGGATCCCAGAGCTGCACAGCCACAGTCAGCTGCCTGCTGTGCTGTGTTAAAATACAGGTCGTTGCATCCCAGACACTGCTCATCAAGTGACTCCATCTAATACTTGTGATTACCTGTGATAACTCCCTGCACCACATCCAGGGGGGCTGTTGGTTTTTAAAGAAGCCACAGCTGTCAGAACATGGATCTCCCTGACCTGTGCAAAGGCATTTAATGGGAAGAAAGCCCCCAAGAACAAAAGGTCTTTGTGCCCTTGATCATTTCCACACTGAAGTTCTTCCCTGCTGAATCTCCATGTCCTTTCTGCCAAGTTGCTCAGAGGATAAAGACAGCTGTTCTCCCCAGACTCAGATGCCAGAGAGGAGATCTCAGCTGTGACTGTGCCTGCTGGGGACAGAGCAGAGATTTCCCTCTCCACAGCAGCAGTGCAGGGATCCCTCTGCAATGTGGTCAGCAGATCCTTCTGTATTTCATGTTCCAAAATGAGCAGCACTAAGAGCTCTGTAAAGACTGCTGAGTGTCCTCATGGGAAAGCTAGAATAACCAGGCATCTGCCATTGCTTTATTTATTTCAAATAAATAAACATTACCTACCTTCAAAGCCCTCCCCTTGCAAACAGACCATGGTGTGACACTGAGGGAGACATGGCCTCCTCTGGCACCACGCAGTCATGGGGCTTGTCAGACAGGGATGCCTGCCTGAATAATTCAGAATGACTTTGAATCCATATTAATTTCTCTGATATCACAGTTGTTATGCAGATGTCACTCAAATTACCTCATGGTGAGGTGTTTACTGATATTAGAAATCCTTGAATGCAATGGTCAGAAACTACTCCTGCATCTTACCTGCAGAATTCCCTGTGTTCAGGGATTTTTCTGCTCAGAAGCCACCTTCTTTACATTTTTCTTTACAGGTATATTTGGCTGCACCACTTTTTGCTAGTAGACCTATGGCAACAGGAATTCTCTCTGGAGCCCCCAGAATAGACTCAGTGATGGTTGTAGGTGGATTCCTATAGATATTAGCAGATTTGTTCACTCAATTCCTTCTCTCTTCCTCACCAGGCTGAACCAAACCAAACCAAACCAAACCAAACCAAACCAAACCAAACCAAACCAAACCAAACCAAACCAAACCAAACCAGTGCTTTGTTTTTCCAGTGGTTGCAGTGGTGTGGGGAGCCTCTTTGACAGCTGAGACAAAATGAGGGCTCGACTAGTTTTCCAAAACATAAAATGTGGCAGCTGGGGAATTGTTGATGGCAATGAAATACAGATATTCTGGTGCTGATCTTGCAAAAAGAGATGCCTGAGAGATACCTTCTACCCAGGAGGAGGTGATTCCTTTAGAGCAAGTGGGTCATTGCAGCACAGTTAATATTGTGGTGTGACCCCTCAAAAGTCTGTGACAGTAGCATATGTTGGGTGACAAGTTTGCTGATCCATACGATAATCTTCCCGTCTGAAGTTTAAAGAACAAAATTCCTGGGAAAGGGTTATTTAAGGTGAGTCATTTCTCTAAAAGGCACCACTTGTTTGATATAATGATGGCACTGGTGACCTTACATGTGTTAAAATCACTGCCAGACACTGGAGGATGAGTTTCTCCCACTAACAGCACTTGCTCTGTGTTCACACCTCTCCTCTGCAGTTCTCAGACTGCCCTCAGCACTCTCTTATTTCCATCTTCTTTTTCTCCCTTCCCCTCCTGCATTTTATTAATCACTCACAAGGTACAAAGAAGTCCTTCAGTACAGCTCTACAGAACCTCTTGGGAAATAAACCCACCTGAAGGCTTGTCAAGATATCTGAATTTACCATGACTGGTGTGTAGGCACAGAGATACTGCTCCCTATTCCCTGTTTCTGCAGGCAGGCAGGGATGAGCTCTGCCTGGATTTATACTGACCAGACTCTGGTGAGCCCTCAGCCCAAGTTAATAAGCCTGGCTTCAAGGCATGTTGAGAGTCAAAGGCTGTGCTAATCAGGAGCTTCCAGCCAGCCCAAAAGTGTGGGCAGTTATCTCCTGCAAGTGTCTAACCTTGGACCATGACAGTGTTCTAATGGAGAATGACATTGGCCTGGGGAAAATTCAGTTAAAGAAGAGACTGGCAGAAGTATAGGAGGCATTTAGACAACCAGCTCCAACGAATGTTCATGCTGCAAAGCTGGCCTTTTTGTCTTCAAAATATCAGTTTGGGATCAGATAATCCAAGGAGCTGAACACCTATGCAACCTTTGCAGAAACATTCAGTGAATTGGCCAATTCTCCAAAGGATCTCAGGGTCCTGAGGGCAGCTCTGCTGCCTGAATTCAGGAGTGCATATTCCCAAGCAGATGCCAACAGTAATGTCTCATTAGAATTACTGAAGAGTGTGTTTTGCTAATTGGCACCGTAGATACATTGATATCTGGTTTTGTTTCACTGGAGTATGATTGTTTGGGATTACGTTTAATCGTGACTGCAAGAGGAACTGAAGGAGAGGTGGGAAGGGGCAAAGGAAAGAAAAGAAAGGCAAATGTGTCCTTGTTGTGACAAGACAAACTGTCCAGCAAATCTTACTACAAAGGAGAGGGATTTTGGAAGGATGAATCTAAGCATTACTGACAATTGTTCTTTCGTCGTTGATATTTAACTTCTTTTGTTCCCAACTGAGCACTGTCTTTGTCTGTGGACTTCAAACCTCTCCTTCCCTTTCCTTCTCTTTGGCACATTTCCCCGCTCCCCTGGGAGATCCAGTAACTCATTTATTCCTCTGTCTCCTTCAGCCTGTTCCCTGCAGCAACACCACTCAAGTGGGTTGGTGAGCCCCCAGCTCACTTTACAGCAGCTAAACAACCCCCAGCTGCCGTGCAATGTACTGCACACACACTCATCCTCGCACGTGCACTTGCATAGCCAGAAAACATCTCTGACTGGATGCATCATCCAGATGTGCAACAGCTGTGTGGGGCAGTGATCTGGCTGGGGGACAGTGTGGCTGATGGCTGTGGGCAGGACACCTGCAAAAGGCTTCACAGGGGTTGGGGCTGCAAACCTGTGGCTGGGGATTAGTGTGCTTTTAAACCTGAATCAGAGATGGCCACGGTGTGCTGCTGATGTCCTGAGAACAAGGAGGACTTTTCCATGGCTCTGGTACTGCCCCTGCACTCTGCTTTGGCACGGTAACCCTGGCACTCCTGCGCCTGCTGGAGCAGCAGCCGGGGCTGTGAGGCACAGGGAGGAAACCCTTTGCATCCCTCCTGCTTCTCCAGCGCCACCGCTGGGGAGAAGCCACGGGCCACACTCATGAATATTCAAACCCATAAGAGACAATCAGCACAAGCGCCGTTTACCTTTTCTCATCATGTCTGTAAGATGTAGATCCCCGGCCACTGGTCCAAATAAACATTTTAGAGGGTTGCCCAGGGTTGGCTCTGCTCGCTGCAGTGGGACGATGGAAAGACCTGGGGGAAGAGGGATAACTTTTGTCACTGCCCATCCAACGTGGCAGAGTACACAATATCCAGCGTGCCAGATCCCCTGTGGCCATTCCCAGTGCGCTCTGAAGATGGATCATTTGTTAACTTGAGGTGAGATGTAAAATAATGGGGGTGACAGACCAGTGTGTTAGAATGGAGAATAAATCCCATTAGCCCCACTGGCAAAAGGTGAGGCTGGCTAATCAGGCTTAGCTCTGCTCCACGCTGCAAAGGATCCATACCATGGGCAAGAAATCATCAGCAGTTTAAGAAAAGGTAATAGCTGTGTCCAATGTTCTTATGGCAGTATTTTTCAGGGACAAAATGGCTATTGTTAAGCATATACACACTCATTACAGGTTTTTGGCTGTTCTGCAGCTCTCTGTAACGTGAGGCTCTCAGGGAAGGTGTCTGAATGAGGCACAAGTCATAAGATGTAAATGCAGTATTTTGTGTAAATGTAACTGATATGACAAAGATATCTTTTCCCGTGGAGAAATTACTATCCCAAGGCCATTTGGCCTGACCAGTTAGATACCTGCCCAAGAACTTCTTTGTTTCACTTCAGGATGTGAGATCTGTTGCCTTCTCTCAGGGTCTCAGGCCATATTGGACCTGCTAGTGGGGCTGTGGCTTCCTTTGTAGCCCCTCTTAATTTCTTCTGGTTATAGTGAGGCTCAGTTAAAAATCATGCTCTCTGAGAATTGAGCCATTCCTATGAAGGCTGCATTTTGCATTTTTTCACAGCACAACATTTTTTGTTTTTAATGCATTCAGATAAAGGTTAAGGAAACAAAAAATTCCAGATACCAAATACTTGATTGTGAAGTTTTCCTACACTGGAGGCCATTCTTTAGCTCACTGAAAAATAAACCTGATGGCTGATGCTGTCAGCACAGAAGGCCCATGATCTGAGAAAGTCTCTAATGTCACTGTCTCCATAATCATGCAAAGGGCTAATTTCAATATTTGCATAGTGGTGAACCAGGAGAATACTTAAATACTGTAGAGGTGGCTGCAGGGGAAGACTGACGTGGACAGGAGCCAAAATCCATCTGTGTGCAGACAGGCTGATGGGTGCAAAGGGACTGGGCATTCCACCTGCAGTCAGCCCAGAGCTCCCACCACAGGGTCCATGACACAGCCCCAGGCCAAATTCACACCCTGGTGGGGCAGCTGGATGGCCAAACTGGCCAAACTGGTGTTCCTGTCACCTCCTCCCTGCTGGGATCCTGCTGCTATGCTCAGATGCTGGCTTGGGACTGAGACTAGCAGACAAACACCTAACTTAAAATAAGAGGTGGCAATATTTGATGAAGCTTTTGGCTGCATTTGTGAACAGCAAACTGGACAAGAAGGTGGTCCAAGAGAAGGGAGGAAGAAGGAGGGTAATCTCCCCCAGCCCTTTCCCTGATTCTGTGGTCATCATTGCAGTCTGAATGCCAAGAACAATTCTGTTCTCTCCTTACAACCACTGTAGTAAAGTATTGGAGAATAAACAACAAGATGAGGCACAACGTCCCTGAAATAACTACAGTTTAGAAGGTAAAGTAGCATCTGCTGGTATCTAACTAATATAGCCAACAACTAAGTGTTTTGATAGCAATATTGGTCAGAAATGTCACTTGTAAGACCTTGAGCCAAATCCTCACACTGCTGGAGAACATTTTACCCACATTACCTCCGACAGCACCACAGTGACCACCCAGCTGGTGCTTCTGCCCCAAGCCATGCAGGAGGGGTCACCAAGTACCCAAGGGCCACATGCTGGACTGAGCCTGTCCCAGGCTAGTCCCTTAATGCTGGAAAATAAAATTATGTATTTGCCATTGCACTCTTTAGGATGTCACACACTACAGGAAAGCCTGGCTGGTTTTGCTGCCACATCCTGAGTGGTCTCAGAGCCATCAGGAAATGGTGGTGAATGCTATTAGAGAGCCTTTTCTTAATTAAGCAAAACTTGGGCACACATTAGAGGTCATCAGCAGCTTCTGCCACCTGTCTGAGCCTACAGGGACACCTGGGCAGGGCTCCCTGGGCAGTGAGCCAGATTTATAAGCTCCAGAGCAAATTGCAGGAGCACTGCCGGGCTGGGAGCTGGTTGAGGGGGGTCTGTCCCACTGAGGGGATGCCAGAGAAGGAAAAGGGATGCTTCCCTTCCCAGTGAAGTCAGAGTGATTTCAGACTCCCTTGTAGTGCCAGTGCCCTGGAGCAGTCCATATGTGGCAGCTTTAATGCTGCCTGCTTCGTTAGTTGAGCAATCCAGGCTAACTACCACTATTTAACACACAATTGCACACCTAATTTTGTGTAAAATTGTAACACTGATGACATCATAATACTACTCCAGAGGTCGACATAAGTCACTGAAGTCCATGGGTCCTTTAGGCAGGGGTTAGGTGTTAGGTAAAATACTTTTGTGCACCAGCAACAACACAAACTCCCCAAGACCCTTCTTTGAAGGCCTTTGGAGGATTCAAAACCTCCAAAGTTTCAACCTTCATGAGTATGCTCTGCCCCACCAGGTCAGTTAACAAACTTCCATGCCTTTCTCCCCTCCTGGGAAAGTCTCTAGGCAGGACTGTGAATTGTGTTTCTTCACTGCTCTGTCTCTTTTTTCTGGGAAAACAACACTATTTTGTCTCAGTTTTTTTCCCCATTGCTTCTCAGAGTCAGCTGCTGGCAACTTATTTTTATCATGCAACAAGTAACCAGCCTGTGAAACTCATTGCTGCAGGATGTCAGCCTCGCATTCAGAGTGGATTGTGTTATTGCTTGAACAGACAGAGCACCCAAAGTCACAAAAACACCTGTTAAAAACAGTGCAGAAGAGATACTTCAAGCTGCTTTTTTGACTACCAGGATTCTGTGGGAGATATTACTATGGGGCAGGTTATCCACAGGCTGCTGTAGTTGATGTGACTTTTGCTAGTCAGGATGTTGGGTGGGACTCTGGGCTTTCTGCCTGACCTTGTCTGAACACCTCTGTCTCCTTCACTATGTTCGCAGTGTGGCATCAACCCAGTTGTCTCTTGACACGGTTGCCACAGTGACAGGCAAGGAGGCCAAGCTTTGGTTTTTACAAAACACACCTCATCCTTCATGTCTGCATCTATTCTGAGTAAATGCTCAAGGTTAAGGGCAGAAATGCAGAGGAAAGAGTGCACAGTCTGGTACAAATACTTGAGCCTGTGATGCTGTCCTGCTCCTCCCATCTTCTTTTGTTCTCATCCTCTTCTTGAACATTACCTGCTGGCAGATTTCATGGAACTCACTAGAAAACCTGTCTACTTTTTCAGCCATTGCACGGTGAAGATTTGAGATAGCTCTTATAAAATTAGAACTATTCTGCCCTGTCCTAAGGAGTACCAACATGTCCATCCAACAGTAACCACCTGATTGAGGTGTCAAGAAAACACAACAGGGCAGCATTTGCCTCAAATTGCTCCAAAAAAGGATGTAGTTCTGAGGCTAAATCATAAAATCCCTTAGCTAGTACCTTGGGGACTATATTACATACCCTATATCACCCTGTATTACTCCTTTGTCCTCACTTTCACCCTGGGTTGGCTGCTCTCCTTCCTCTGTCTTCACTTTGTGTCATGATTGGTATGAAAAGTCCCTTACCTCTAGGTCACCACAGCTGTGAACAGCCAAACAGAGATGTTGCAGACCATGCTTTTAGATGGAAAGCTGGGTTTTATATGTGTGTTGGCTTGTAATTGCCTCTGTCTATGTTTATGTTAATCACAGCGTTTCTGAGACCTTGGAGAACCATTTATGGCACCAAACTAATGAGCTTTTTTCCCCTTATGACATTTCATTTCCTGGGCACTGTGGCCACTGTAAAAAGAGAAGCACTTGCATTAATTTTGCCTCATAAAAGACACCCTGATTCATCAAAAGGCAACAAAAGCTAAACATTCACCTAAAGATACAATCACTGACCCCCTCCCCTCAGCTCTGTCTGAATACACCCATGTCCCAAATTGTCCATGCTGACAAGTGCTGGATGCTTTACCCCAGTATTTCCCAGCCAGAAGATTCATTCAAACCCCAAGGGAGTTCTCTGGAAACCCCAAAGTTTTCCTGCTAGTCCACATATTAATCTCTCCCCATGCCACCCCACAGCTGTCAGTGCCAGCTCTTGGACAGACAGGTGAGTTGCTGTTGAGTGGTGGGAAATATGTGGTCTCTCTCATGCCTGGACTGACTCTTTTTTTGAGTGATCCCACCCACCATCACCCATGAGAAAAAGAAGAGACTGAAGCTAGGCATCAAAGCCTGCAAGAAGACAATGGTTCACTTTGAGGTGAATTTGCTGAATGCTGACAATTAGACTTAGTGTCCCAATAGGTCTTACCCATGCCTCTGTCTGGTGATAGAATGTTCCCTTATGGCTTTGATGAGCCAGGAAACAGGGAAAAGTGCTGTTTGATGAAGGATGGGAGAATAAATAAAACTGTTGAAGTTTTAATGTAAAGTGTAGCCTGACTTAAGGGTAGTCTGTGTCTTTCAGGTGCCTGAGAGCATGGAAGAGTTTCCCAGGCAGAATGGTAGAATTAACTACTGTATTAAGATCCTCCTGTCTGATTCAGGAGATGATCCAGGGCAGTTTTCCAGTCCTGGTATTGAAAGAATAAAAGAACTGGACCAAGGATCCTTGTTTGCATCCAAAACAGGACAGAAAGCACAGACCAAGAACACAATTAAGCTAACTCACAAAAGAAATGCATCTGCATTAGCAGAAGACAGTCACCACTTAGGGAACATTTAATGCCCTGGCAGCAGCAGCCTGGAATTGAAGAGCAGCAAAAGCAACATCAAAGGGTGAATTTGTGCCTTGTGACAAAACTTTGCTGCTCCACAGCTGATGGGCACCGGGCAGGACAGAGGGACACAAATTGCTGCTCCTGTTGCAGCATCTCAGGAGCCCCAGCTGTACTCACAGACCAATCCAACCAGCAGATGACCTTCAGTCTGGGGCTCCTCATTATGGCAAGGGGAAAATGGACAATGGGCAGCTGGTGCTAATGTAGTGACAAGAGTATAGGAATACTGACGGTTAATGATGCTTCATTAGTGCTTCGCCTCTATTTCTGACCCTGCTCCAAAACCTCCCCAGAGCTCAGAGCTGAGCTCTCCATCTACATTTTAGGTTGAATGAGGGAGACACCCTGGACACAGAGTGGTCTTGCTGGATTCCCATGTCACAGGCATGTCTAGGACATTCCATATCCAAAGGAGTAGAATGGGGCTGCCAGTGACCACTGAAGCCATCACGTGGAGGTGCAGATTAGCTGTGTGTGGAACACAGTGGATATGTTTTCTAAGGCAATATTTCTTTATACTTAAGGTCACCCTTGATAATTGTTAATTCCCTCTTTCCAGTATATGCAGGAGAAAGAGAAGTATTCAGAAAGGCTGAGGTATCTGTATCTCCCTGCCACATAACAGTATGTCTACACTTCAAAATTAAATATTCCAATGTAACCTCTGAATCTTCCCGTTTTCATCTCATGATGTTTTTCTCTCCAGTACTGACTTTCTTTGTTTTGAAAAAGCTTTCAAGCCTCACCATTTAATTATGCCCTTCATCCCTAGGCTTCCACTTTCTCAAGAGCTACCTTCCTATTCCACCCAGCATGTCTGCAGATTTTGTAGCCTTTATTCTTTGTGACCTTTCTACCTTTAACTTCCTTCTCCAATTTTCTTTTCTTACTTTTTTTCCAAGTTCGTCCTCTTTTACTATCCCAGTGACAACTAGTTTCACTCACCTTGGCCACACTGTGTTAGTCTCAATTATTCTGATTTAGTTGATTGAAGTGGCAAATTTGAAGAAATTCCTGTGTGCCCAGGTCAGCTACAGAGGAGGGAGGTACTGTCTGTCACTGCTAGCAAGAGACTCACAACTTCTCTTTGATGACCTTTGGGCTGCCTTGGAGCAGTCTGGCATTTTGGCCTCAGTTTCCTCATCCGCACAAGAGCAGTGCTGGTGCCACCACTGCACCTGGCAGAGGACAATTTCAGACCATCTCCAGGTGGCAGAACATGAAGTGAAGGGCCAGTCCTTGTCGCCATCCTCATGTTTTGGTGCTGGTGAGTTTGCAATCCAAGCACGAGGCAATGCCTCTCCTGGCACGCTGCAGTCATGAGAATCAACGTCTGTGAGGAGCAGCTGAACATAATTGACCACTTTGCCTGTCAGGATTCTGCAAACATTTTTAGCTTTCTGGGCTGAATTTGAATTTACGTAGCAAGTGACACATTGGACAAGCACTATATTCATCATCAGCTGCTCCCTGGCCTCAGAGAAGGGCACAATCTGCCTGTAAAATGGGGCTGGCTCTGGGAGGGGGTGTAGCAGTGGCAAGTGCAGGGTCACCTCTCTGCAATTTGCTTCTGTCCAGCTAAGCCAAGAGAGTTTTATAGGGAGGTCTGCTCTGCCAAAGACCAGGCAGTATTACACTGATGGAGGAGGATCCTGGGGGTAAGGAGGAAGGCAGTGAAAGTGCTGCACTACCTCACTTGATGCTCTCCTTTAAATCTTAGCACAGTCCTCTGCAGTTGCAGAGGGATAGATCACCTTGGGTGCTGCACTGCACCACAAGAGCTGTGCAGCCCTGGGCCAGGCTGGCTGGAGAAGGGCATGTGGGTGGCACTGAAGGGGCTCTGTGGCTCTTGGCTATGCCCTGATAAACTCAGTGGGAAATAGAGATGTGGTGACAGAAAGGAGACGGAGAGGAGGCACGCTGCTCCGTGCTGAGGTCAGTCTCTTTGATGGTCATCAGAAGGGAATGACCTTCTCCCCAGCTGAATTTTTGTGGGTACCTACTTGACCAGATCTGAAAGGATGCTGTTTTGGATACTAATAAAACTATTTTTAAGAGTAATTTGTTGCACAGTGGGCGCTGAATGCCTCTGAATATGCTGAAGTGAAGTGGCTTCAGATTTGACTCCTATGTCCTTTCACTGCTGTCATTTGAGGGACCTGGGATTTATACCCCAAAGTGTGAAGCAGCAGGGTGTTGGCAGTGCTGTTTTAGAGTTGATGAACAGAGGCACAGAGGCTGCTGAGATTTGGCCAAAGGCTCCCAGGAAGCCTGTGGTGGTTGTAGTTGAATAAACAGCTTAAAAAATGGTGGACAACCACCTTCCACCCAGTGAGGAGGGAGGAGAGCCAAGACACGTACAGGTGCCCATGTCACAGAGCAAAGGCAGAGCTTTGCTTTGTGGTTGTGCCAAGTCCCATCCATGGGGACACCCCTTCCAGATTTGTGCAATTGTGCCTCAGCTTTGCACCCCTCCAGAGAAGCTGATCTGAGAAGGACATGGCTTTAAAATATCCCTGAAGAGATTTTCACTTCAGCACTAAAAATACTGACGGGTTTGAGGGTAGGAGCACAGGAAGAGGAGGGTGATGTGCTGCTGGGGATACTGAGGACACCAGCAGCTTTTAGGGAAACCACAAAGGAGAAATATATTGCCTGAGTGATGTGGCTGGGGAGGGAGGTGAGGGCAGAGAAAGATAAAGAGATGCAAAGCAGCACCCAGAGGACGAAAAGCACAAACAGGCAGGGCAGACATGGCAAGAGTGGCTTTTCTGTCACCTAATTCCTTGAGCAGGTCAATCATCTTTTATCTCCTTTGAGTCAGTCCCTGTGCCATGGAGAGCACCAGCCGGAACAAAGCAAAGGCAGAGGAGAGCTGAAACTACTGCCCAGCGGGAAGTGAATGCTCTGGCACTATTTATTTTTGAGTCTGCATTTGGATTAGCTGTAAAGAGCTATGTGGATAAGCAAGCAGGCAATTACAGCTGGGACGTGCTGCTCATGAATGGAAACAGCTCCAATCTGCTCAGGACATATTGAAATTCTAATTCAGTTAGATTCCTTTAGTTACAGCGCTCATCACAGACACTAAAGGAGATGGGATTAGAAAATAAATACAACTCTTCTGTTGCCTTTGGTCTGTCTTCTGTGCCCCCCTTTTCCTCCTCCCCTCCCCAGTTTTTGCTGTTGTTTGACTTCATTTTCTGTGGTAAAAGACAGAAGTCTGCTCTTAATCTTGTTGTTAATTTTTATGAGCATCTAGCAGAGCACAGCTGGCCAGACCCACATGCTGCTGAGGGGTGGACAGTGAGGACCAGTACAAAACCACTGCTGCAGCTTCTCATGTCACATCTTACCAAAGCTCACTACCCAGAGACATCTGCAAAGGTACAGAGACTCAGAGCAGAGCAAGGACATGATTTGCAAAAGCTCTTCCCTGGCATCATCCCTGGTCCAGACAAGAGCTCCAGCCTGCGCTGCTCACCCAGTAAGCAGGCTGGATGTCTGCTTTGGGTATTGGTGTAAAGCTCCTTCACCGTTGCAGGCAAACTTTTGCACTGTACAGGCAAGTTCCTAAAAGATCTGATTCAAAGAAGTGACCAGGGAAGAGGACTGGGAGTGCTGGATCAGCCCTGGCAATGTGACCTGGAAATTCAAGAAAGTTACTTAACTGTGCTGCTGCTTTCACTTCTCTATCTGTCAGTGAAAAATGTTGTGTTAAATCTGCTGACATGCAAGGAACAAATAACTGAGATCTACATCTGGATTGGAGGAACAGGAGGAACTTGAGTGTGTCTCTCCAGCTGACTGGCAGTTGTGTTCCATCACGTGTGGTCTCTTGGCCCTGCTGGAGGACCTCTGACAGCAGGGGAATGTCCACAGGTAAGTCGTGAATAGTCCTGACACATCGGCTTTGAAACCTGGTTGTGGCAGACACTGGGTAGAAAGTACTTGTTTCCCTTGAAACTAAGGAAAGGACTTGATGGAGAAAGACAGTTTAATACCCAATATTACTGATACTGAGTCATGGAGCTGTGAAATAAGCAACTCTCTGGTAAAAACAAACTCTCAGCTTCGTTCTCATGAGCATCTTTCCTCTTTGTCTTATTACAAAAGGGTAAAATTGGCATCATAAGCACTCTGAAATGGCTTGTCATCCTTTCAGAACACAAACTTCACCATCTGTAGCCCTCTTAGCTGAATATGATAAATTGCTCAGATTCACAAAACAAAATTTTGTGCCCAAGCGCTGTAGAAAAGCTCCAGACATTTTTTTTTTCCCTGCACACATTTCACATACTTTTCACAGAATTTAAAATTTTTATGTCCTTATTTTTTTTAATGTAATTCTGTAGGTGCAGCTGCTTTTTAACTCCTGAGTCTAAGTCATGTGCAACATGGCTACAACTCTGTGGACCTTTGAACTCACATATGTGTCCTCTGGAGATCCCTGTTTGCTTTGCCTGATTGCTTTTTGCTGATTAGTGGTGAGGAGCTGTTGTTTTAACAATGAGCTCAATATTAAGATAGTAATTGAATGGAAAGGAGTTCTCTTCATTGAGTAGTACTACTCATCACAGCAAAATAGAACATTTCCTGGGAATAATGTGGTAGTAATATTTCTAATGATCTGTAAACACAGCTGATGTTCACCATTTGTGGACCTGTGCTCATATATTATCAGATATCTTCTGTAATAGTCTGTGAAGTGATGGTAGGAATGTCCAAGCCACATATTGGGGACAGAAGCCAACTGGCTGATTGGAAGAACAATGCAAAACCCTAACTCCTCCTGGGCAGCTACATGCCCCAGAGAACCATTTCCAGTGCAAGAAGAAGGAAGCCTTTCTAGTGGAGTCATTCGTGGTTAGGACACCATCAGATGCAACCTGATGAGCAAGGCAAGGGAGAGAGTTAGGAACTAAGTGGGGCACACGAAGGCAGAGTGTTAGAAAGACAGGGATCACAACTTAAAAGAAAGTAGTGATGTGACTGCACGAGAGAGAGCAGGAACAGCAGCAAGGTAGTAATGAAATGCACAGGGCAGCTGGTATGAGGGGGATGGGGAATCTGGTGAGGTGAGGAGTCGATTGACTGCTGAGACAAGGCTGATGCACTGGGCTTAGCCCAGTGCTGCACCAGCCATGAGCTCAAAAACCAGTATAAACTCTAGAGCACCTGCTCTGCAGAGGAGTTCAGCGCCTGATATGCTGGATGATACAGATGCAGATTCAGCCTCTTTGGAAAACAATAGTTGGGGAGTTCATTACTCTCTTTACAGATGTGTTCTTGTAGTATAATCTTTAGCATAAAACCGATTTTTCTTGAGAGTCAGGAAAAAAGATATGGAGAAAGAACAAAAGCAAAGTCTCTGTAAGACAGAAGAGTGTGCATATGCCTTCATGCCAGTTGTCAACCAAAAAAGAGAACAAAATTTCTGCTGTTCTCTGAGGGCAGTGGAGCATGACGAGCAGTGAAAGGGTCACGTCCATGAAACAAAAACCCCGTGTATTTTTGGTCTTATAACTGGTCTGGAAATGAAAGCAATGGTAGGAGCAGTCACAGATGTTTCCATTCCTCATATGACAATAATCTATATTAATTACTGCAAGCATCCAGCTTCAAACAATGTCACTGCAGTGCTTTTACTGCTGAAAAGTATTGAGTTTCCAAGAAGGTGAATGTCTTTTTCTCTCCCTAATCATGATTACTTGGCTTAGTACTTGGACCAAGCTTCTATTTAACCAAGATAAATGGATATTTCCAAAACAAGCAAGTTAAGACAATGCATCACATTATTACTCTCCTCACAGATTTCTTGCCTCGTGTGCTATTTTACTCAGCTGCTAAACACAAATAACAATAAGAACACGAAAGAGGAACTGTGCAGGATCCTATGTGTTTTAAAGGTAAAATAATAAACAAATCTGGTTTTGACCATTACTTTGTCCTATTCTGTGACAGCATTTTCCCTTGATCAGTGTAACATAACATTATTTTGCCCTGTAATTTCTCTTCTGTGAAACATGAGCATCCACACCACATTTTTGCAGACACCACCAGCCTATCTGACTAATATTTTGTTGCTTCCTGCTTGGAATTCTTATTTATCATTTAAGTTGATGTGCCAGCACTGTAGGTTAACATTCAGAAGAGCAGATGGGGAATTAGAGACAAAACTTCTGTCAGTGATAACAGGACTTCCATGCTTCATTTCCCCCAGGGCACAGTGAGTGTTTTCCTTTTCAACAGCGCTGGGCAAAACTGCCTTAAGGAATTGGTGGCAGCGAAGCTGTGAGCTGGCAACACACTGAAATTGTCAGAATGCAGGGATAGATTTTGAGTTGCTGGGCTATTTGTGGGTAGTTATATTGTAATAGCTCCTGGGACGACACCCATCTCAGTACTGCAGTTCCAGTGCAAGGTACCCAGAGAGAATTCACTTTCTGGGAGAGTTGGTGAGAGGTCTGGGACTGAACAGCTTCTCCTCCACAAGTGGGTTCACCTGACAATGTCTGACTGTGCTGACCAGGGCAGGCTGCAGATCCATGAAATGTCCTAATTCAGGTCTCCAAACTCTCCAAATCCCATTATTTCAGCATCATCCTAAACCTCACGGCTGCTGGAGGGAACCTCAAGGCTGTGCATGGGCAGTTCGGTGAGGGTGGGCTGTTTCTTCCTTCCCACCTCCCACAGCTTTACATGGGGCAGTGTCCAGGACAGGCCACATGTCCTTGTGTGTGAGGTCCACACAGGTTGTACCTTCCTTCAGGGAAAAAAGATCCCACTTTTCTCCAGCAGCTCTGTGCACCACCCCCTTTCCTAGGCTGAAAGGAAGCCCATTTGTGTGTTGGGGACCAGCACTCAGAGACCTCCCAAACTGGGAAGTGGTTCATGTGCTGCAGGCTCAGAATTCCTCACCACCAAGCAGTCACAGACAGAGAAACATCCCACCTCTGTCTTGGGGACACTCCCAAGCTGGAGAGCCCTGTGGCACCTCCCTGGGATCAATCATCCCCACACACTGCTGGCTTTGCCATGGGCTGTGCTGCTGGTGCTGGCCACAGGCCACTCAGCACTGCTAAATGACAGGAACCACCAGGATCAAGGCAGAAATCACTGTCCTAACACACCAAATGTCACAGGGGAGATTAAAACCAGATTCTGCTAAAATGTGCACTGAAGACTCATAGGAGACCTGCCCAGAGAGCAGGAGCTTGCCCTCTATCCTCCAGTGCCACAAGGATGGGATTTGTTCAAATAATTGCCACAGATACAGGCTGCCCCATCTCACCTTCCCTGGTTTTTGTCTCTAAGGTGTCCATCATTTGGCCAGCATTCACCCACGTTCTTCCAAACAACAAAAGGCTTTTACTAATCATTTGATACTGCCATTAATGACACAAGGAAATAGACGCTGAAAATCAGAACATGTGTTATGCTTGTATTCTCTGCTCCTGAGGACAGTTTAACAATTATGTGTTATTTTTCAACCAGATTGATGTTTCTATGGACATTCTTCCTGCTTCCATCTCTTTTAAGAATCTCTGAGCCTCAGTAATCATGTGAATTAAGTTTGAATCAAAATGCAGAAAAGCTGTGTTGTCACATTGACCTTGAAATCCTGAAGACCATTTCTATTATAAAGGTGCTTTACAGCAGAGCTTGTGACTGCGGTGGCTGCTAAGGGAAGTATAACCAAAAAGGTTTTTCATATGGGGATATTCTCAGGATACTACCTTGCTCCTAAAAGCTGGTGTTTGAATTCTTCAAATTGTTTGGCTTATTTAAGCAGACATCCTGTAGGGTAACTTGTGAAAGTGTCAGCCAATGCCCTGCTCATGCCTTGAGCTGTCCCTGTTGTAAAGTGTGTGCCTTTCTGTCTAATACAGTGTAATAAGTAAACAAAAGCTGGTAGTCTTCCTCCTAATGTATTCAGAGGGCTTTTACCCCTTATTGATTTCATAGTAGTAATTCAGTTAGAGAAAATATCATCAGGGACTGAATTTTTATTGTATAGAGTGAAAATTTTGACTTTCATCCCTACTTGCTCCTCTTCCTTACACTAGAGCTCCTTTTAAAAAATTCTTCTTTTTAAGCTGCTGTACAAGGTTAATGAAGTCCATCATTTCAATTGTCTTTGATATGTACTCAGAATGGACTGGGTACTTGATTTTCTTCTTATTTACACCTGTGAGGTCAGCAGCTGAATGCAGAAGCAAGCAAAGGGCCAGAGAAATGTCACAGAGCCTGTCAGCACCACAGCAAAGGCTTTTCTTCAGTTTGCAGTGTTCCCTTGGGAAATACTGACAGCTGTACTAATGTTGGATGTAATTGAAGAAATACGCTCCTTAAACAGGCAGGAGGTTCAGTACTTAAACATAATGCCTGTTGAAAGAATGCTTGAAAGCTGATTTTTGACCTTCATGCAAAGCAAAAAAAAGATTTTTTTTTTTCAGTATCTGGACAGATTTAAAAAAATTATGTGGAACATTTTGTCCAATAGTAGCTTTTTTTATTTCTTCATAGTGTTTGTATTTATTTTTACATTTTGCCACAATGGAAATTCAATCAAAGTCAAGGATTTTATCACCTTTCTGCTTGACTGCCTGAGTCAGATGCTTAAAATGTAACACCAGCAGCCCTGTGAGTAGTCGATTTAAAAAAATCAAGCTTTTGCACTATAGCTCAGAGAAGTGCTTTTTGTTTTTTCTGTAGCCTGGTGGAGTAATTTTCTACCAGAACATGTTTTCACCCCAAATGGTCTGCTATTGGCACATTACGGGGGCTGGGAATTGTTGCTACTGGAGTGTTTGAGTTAGCAGAGTGCTCCCCAGTCAGACCAGTTTGCTGGTGCAAAGTTCTGGGCTTGCAGCAGGAGTTCTGCTATCAAACACATTTGCTAACTGGGAAGCAGCAATTTGCTTCCTCTCACTCAGTGCAGAGAAAAGCCAAGTTTATTTAATCTGGAAAGTAGAAAGCAAGAGTGGAACAAAAGTGACTATTGCTCTGCACCTTCCCAGCTTTCCTTTATGCCCCCAGGAGCTTTGCTTTTTTGTCTTACAACCACTTCCAAAGCTCTCACTTTTGTCACCACAACTGGAGCAGCTTTTGGCAGCCAGGTCCTCCTGAGGCCCTGTTGTCCCAGGCTTGCTCTGATGTGACAGAGGATGCTCACCCAGCCCATTGCTGCTGCCAGTCCCCCAGAGGACACCAACACTGGCAGTGAGAGAGGAAGGGCTGGCCAGGAGACAGCACATCCAGTTCTGTCCTGCAGATTTTGATGCACAGAATAAATTCCTGTGGGGTATGGGTCACTGAGCAAAGATATCCATGTGTGGGCTCCTATTCCATGTACCCTGCTGTAAACACAAACCAACTGGCTGAGCTGGGAGGTCAGGTTGGCTCCAGCAGTGCCCTGACCCCCCTTTCCCCTCATCTTTGTAAGGGCATTCCCCAAGTGTTGGCTTGGCAGTACTTGGAAGAGCATCAGCAGTTACAATAAGTAACTGATACTATTTCCTAAGTGTCTATATTTTCACTTCTATGGAAAACATTTAGCTGATCTAGGAGCACTTAATTTGGGAGATGCAACTCAATCCCAGCAAAGAGCAGCACTTGGAAGACCACCCGTGGATTTTGGCAGATCAGATCCCCTGCAGTTAAACTAAATGTCATCACACTGTACCCAGCTGCTGATTCCAGGTTTGCTAATTTGTAAAACAACGTGAAGAAGATGCTGCAGTTGTGAGCAGGGCAGCTGAATTATAGGTACTTAAGCAGCACTGTAGGGATATGAATTCTGTTTATTGCACAAACCTGCCTCTATAATTAATAGAAATTGTACAATTCTCTTGCTCTGTTTTTTCATTAATTCAGACTGATAGCATCAGAAGACCAGAACACACTAGGAAACATATTTTGGAAGAACAAGAGGGAACTAGAGGACTTTCTCAGCTTTTCAGCATCACTCCAGATCTCCTTCAATGTGTAAGGAGCAAAATTACTAACAATGCTCTGGGTGTGACAAACCATCCATCACCATAATTGTAGCCTTGTTTTGCTTTTCCCTGCTCCTGGGAGGAAAGATCCAAACTTCCCTGGCTACCTGTCTAAATTGAACATTATGAAATGTACTTTAAACCCTCAAGAAACAGCCACACTCAGTCCGAAACCTTCTTAAACCCCAACTGCTTTCTAAGACCAGTGCCAGCACGTCCCAATAAAAACAGGCTGCAGGGTTTACCTATCAAGCTGCAGATGAACTGAACAGCCCTGGCTCCTTTAGTGGGAGTTTTATGGGCCTCTTTCCCCTCTCTTAGGAAGTGTAAACATATTAGGAGTTAACATTATGGTTTATTTATCTCAGTGGTGTCGTGTATTATGGTTCCCACAGAAGCACTGGTGATACTTTATTGTAGCAGAGAGGCAGGCACTGAATGAACCAGAGTGTAGCCCTGGTTTGTGCCTGAGATATTTTGGTTTCCTGAAATTCCTTTCCTGAGGAATTTTCTGCAAACAAGAGACATGCTTTTGTAACAGCAAATTTGTTTACATTTTTTCCCTAGGAGGGACTTCTTTTTGATGTTCCTCTGGTCTGACCAATGTGATTGAAGAAGTTTGTATTCTTGTCACCAATTAAATTGGCCTGTGTAAAATAGTATAAAAAAGAAGAGACACCCCAAAAATAGAAGAGTCATTTTCAACCTTCTGAAGTCAAAGTCTTTGTGTCGTAGTGTACAACAGCATCACCAGAGCTGCTGCAGGAGATGGATTAGCCATGGCCAGGGACACTGAAATAGAGCACAGGCCTCAGTTTGGGTGCTCTTTCATTATTTTGGATGCTCTGGGGACTGGAAGCAAAGTCTTTCCAAAAATGATCATGAAAATCAAACAGCTACAAGCTTTGCCCCCAGCCCTTTCCCTCTCAGGGTGAGACACACAGGAATAAGTATGACTGACTTTCCTCATGATTCATTGAAAATAAAATTAATCCTCATAGCTTTCTAACACAGGTATGTAGTGACCACTGAACTGCTCTGACTGAGGAGGGCCCTTTATTGATGTGATTCTGTGGCCAAATGTAATGCAATTAAATTATTGGATTTCGTTACATATATTGACATGGTGTCAGTGACAATTTCCATTCTCTCTATTATTTCTATAAATAAAGTCATCTTCCATAATTAGAAAATATGAACGTGCTAAGACCTCCATTAATTCTTCACCATATTAATCTAAGAGCTGGGCAGATGTTTATTAATACCTTGTTACACTGCGTTCATCAGCTGTTACCAAGAATAGAAAGATTGAGACCTGATCTCATGCTGAAGGTTAAACAAGAGCAGGTCTGGCCAAATCTTGGCTTCTGATTGATATTATGACAATATCTTGGGTTTTTTATCAAAGTGTTTTTTAAATTTTGATGCTGTCTCAGTTTTTCTTTCCCTAAGTGTCCAGTGTCCTTTGGACCATGTAGGAAACAGCTTGGTGGCTGGGGTGAGCCAACCTGGGATGAGCCAGTGCTGGTTCACATCTGATGTTCTCAGTAACAGTACTCAAGATATCTGTCTGTTCTACTGCTCTGGGGCTGCAATGGAGCCTATTTCTTGATTTAAGAAAAAGTTTAACTCTTTCTGGCAAAACTTGATGAACTTCTCCTGAAAGACTCAGCTTACCCCGGCTAAACAATTTTTTTATTCTCTGGTAATTATTGTAGATTTTGCAAACTCTTAACACTGGATGAGATAAAAAGATACGTCTTGTGACCTTTTTTCCACAGAAAACCACACTGTTGCCATTCCTCATTCAAAACCAAGCAAAGCAGGGCTGTTCACAACTGGGATTCACTTCATAGGATAAGATGTAATGCACTAAACTGGGTGAGGCAACACTTGGTCTGAACCTGCCTGTATATTTTTGTCTGGGCCACACCTGAAATGAAACTAGAGCATGTTGTGAGTTATTCAGGGATGAGGATGGCCTTTCTTTACTGCTGTACCCAGCACAGTCCAGTTGGAGCTCCTGGAATTCATAAGGCCTTGAAGAAGAATTTAAATAACTTCAAGATTTCAGGATAAGCATGATCCAAACCCTATTATACAGTCATCAGCAGGAGTCCTGAACTGATGAACTGGCTGATACGTACTTTAAAGATTAGTGGCCCAGAGCCATCCCATCCCATCCCAACCCATCCCATCCCATCCCATCCCATCCCATCCCATCCCATTCCTTGGCAGCTTCATAGACAGCCAAAGTAGATGAAAATGGCTCAGCAAAACAGAAACAGGTTTCATGTCAAAACTTCTCTTGAACTCAAAAAAGAACATGGGTACAAAATTAGACCTTGTTTGGTACAAAGTCATTTTAAGTTCATGTGTATTAAAAATAATTAAAAAAAAAAATCCTGTGTTGCTTCCACCACTTCCTAGCCCTTGTCCATCTCCTTTGCTCTGGATGCTGCTTGTCTCTTCTCCTGTCTACCACCTTGAAATTACCACTTTTTGCACTCCTTTTCCCTTTCTTGGAATTGTGTTTGAAGAAATGCACATAAAGAGCTATTCTTTGGGTCAGCATTTCAATTAGTTTTAAGTCTTACATTTCTATTTCCTAAGTCTGTACTTATTTATTATTTGCATTGAATCTTTGCCTGAGTGTTTGCATTGATTCTGATAACTCTGTGGGGTACTTATCTGTACAAAGAGATCAGTAGCTTTTGGGCTGCACTTTCTGAAGCAATAAAGTAAGAGACTTGCTTTGAATTTGAAAGATCCTGTGCTGCATTTACTAATACAGCAGGCTATTACAGATGCATGATCCACAAAATTACTTCAATCCCATGCTAAAGGAAGTAGATTTTCTACCTGTTCTTCCTAGTCATTTTTATTTAAACAGTTGCCAATCTTACACCCTTTTCCATTAGAGTCACCCTGAGTTCATCAGGGAAAAGAACACCACTAATGTCATGGTGACATTCTTTCCAGAGTTGACAGGTTTGGGTTAATTGCTGGTCCCAGCAGGCCCAAGTGTGTGGATCATCCAAGGGAGTAATCTAGAGAGAGGATCTAACAGGAATCAATATCCTACCTCAAAAGAGAAATGCTCCCTTCTTTTAAAATGCAGTAAAACAAACCCTGTTCTTATCTGATCTGAATTAAAATCAGGAACAAATTAAGACTTTAATTTCTACTTCTAGTTTGTTCAAGTAACTCTTTGCACTGCCTTCCTCCAAGCCAATTTCGGACTAAGGGAAAAAACACAGTTCCACAAAGTCTTTGTGGGAAGGCACCAGGAATGCAGCAAGATAATAGTGCAGCAAGATAAGGGGGATTAAGATTACTTCTGGTCTTTTTTAAGACATAAGAGGTGAAAAAGTTAATGGAACACTCAACCAAGAGACATTGCTGAGACCTGCAAAAAGTGATAAACCAAGATAGCTGGGTGAAATATCAGTGAGTGACTAGAGTTTTCCATGTACTTCACAGCCTGCTGAATTCCACATGGATTATGGCATGGAAAGATGTCTGGCAGAGGAGGACCTGGGCGTACAGGTCACCAGCCAGCCAAAGAGGAGTGAGAGGTGGCCAAAAAAGCCACTGGCATCTCACCTTGTGTAGAGTGGCCAGCAGGAGCAGGGAAGAGACTGTCCCCCTGTACTCAGCACTGGTGAGGCCACACCTCGAGTGCTGTGTCCAGTTTTGGGTCCTTCACTACAGCAAAAACATTGAGGGGCTGGAACATGTCCAGAGAAGGGCAACAGAGCTTGGAAAGGATCTGGAGCATGAGTCCTGTGAGGAGCAGCTGAGGGAGCTGGGAGTGCTTAGCCTGAAGAAAAGGAGGCTGAAGAATGCATGTGCAGGGGACATTTATTGCTTTCTATAACCTGCTCAAAGGAGGTTTTAGCAAGGTGAGGGTTGGTCTCTTCTCCCAAGTAACAAGCTAGAGGACAAGAGGAAACGGCCACAGGTTATGCCAGGGGAGGTTTAGAATGTCTATTAGTAAAAGTTCCTTCACCTAAAGAGTTGTCAAGCCCTGGAACAAGCTGTCCATGGAAGTGGTTGAGTCATCATCCTTGGAAGGGTTTCAAGGAGGTGTAGAGGAGTCGTGTAGGGACATGGTTTAGTGGTGGACTCAGCAGTGCTGGGTTAGTGGCTGGACTTGATCTTAAAGGTCCAATCTTAAGGATGTTATTATTCCATACTGAGAATTTGCTTGTATTGTTGTGGAAATTAGATGTTACTTTAATCACCATGGCGAGTTTGAGTGGATTACTCTGTGGAGACAATAACAACCACTGACAATCCAAATCCAGTGGACACCTGATCTGGCTGGTGTTGAAGCTGGTGAAGTATTTCTATTGTGCTTAATGGGCATTGGCCTCAGCCTCAGAAGAGTGCACTTCAGATTGAACTTCTCTGCCTTTGCAGTGATTTTATTAAATTTGCAGAGTTGGTATTAGATTTGCTCTCAGGTATGAGAACATTACTATTCTGCTAAATTACTTTTTCAGTTAATAATACATTCTTTTCTACAAAGGTTTTACTTGCTTAAGTCCTTTTCCCCTCTTTGCCTTCACCTGGTTAGGGAATTCATTCTCCCTTTCTGCCTTGAGCCACTCTATGCTGTTATCTGGCAGAGTTAAACAGCTCTCGTCTACTTCTCAAAGGAGTGCTCTGTATGCTAAACTGTATTTTTGTTCCTTGGGCAGGCTGTCCCTTTCTAACTGGTAGAACCAAAGCAAGAGGAACTTCATGAACTATGAGGAAACCTAAATGAAAACACACTCTTGACCCCAAGTTCTTCCAGGTCAAGGCTCAGCACTAACTTCTGGGAAATCCCTCCTCATTCCTAAGCCTTTTCTGTCCAACAAAGAGATACACTTTGTGAACCCACTCCCAATGAAATGGATCTCTGGGATCCAAACTGTATTTTATTATTTGTAGTATTTACACCTGTAATACCAGCAGCATGCTAAGGGCTTTGAAGAGATCTCGGAAGACAAAGTCCCTGCCTAAAGAGCTTAATATTGATATTTTATTCACAATATAAAAATATACATACTCTGAGTCTGTAAGATACCGGATTAAAAAGGCTTTTCTCCTTAAATTAGCTCACAGAAATCTAACCCCCTGAAGAGAGCGAATGAGGCAGCTGTGCAGGGAAGGGAGCCAGCACCTCTGAGTACAAAGTGTCTCTCAGCTGCCTCATCTGGAAATGCACTTTCAGCCTCAGCTTGAGGTCCTTACAGGCCCTTTTGATCCCTGTGAGCCCAGCTGGGATCAGAGGGTCAAGTCCTCTGTGGCCCCCCTGCATTGTGTTGTTTGCCAGAAGTGAGTCCCAGCCCCACTCCATCTGAGGGAATGTGCAGGAAATCTGGGAATGAATCGGGATGATGTGCAGGAATTGGAGCCTTTGGCTCTGCCTATTCAAACAGCAGCCCTCCTCAGTGGAACAAAACCACATCACTCATCCTTTCACTTGGGAGTCAAGGGTGTACAACTCACAGTTTCTCTGTTTTGACTGCTGTGCACAAATCACACTGTCCACAGTATTTCGACACAGTACAGTTATTTGCTATTTCTATGCACAACACTGTGGCCACACTGTCAACATTGAAATGCATTAAATTATTTAAGAACAAAGTAAACTCAAATAATAACATGTGAAGAAATATTTTGGAAAAAGTTTTGTTGCTGCATTAGGTGTCCTTGAAGTTTGGTGGGGCTTTTGCCATAAGGGACACCAGTGCCAGTGAAATGGAGCACAGTGCTCAGGAAGGGATTGGTGACTAATATGTTTGTGAGGAGAGGGAGTCAGACCCACCATTACACGTTGAGAGTTGAGAAGCAAAGTGACAAGAGTTCAGAGGCCATAAGTTCCAGTCTGTTGCAGAATTTTAATGTGTTTCCACATGAGTGATATTCGGTTAGATACTGTAAGCACAGTGCTGGAAAATTAGGATTAGCAAATGACTAAATTAAACTGAAAATTGGGTAAAGAGATTTGGAAGTAAATGTAAATGCTTCAGTCGTAATGGACTTTGCCCTCCAAGGAATATATTTTTTAAATAGCCTGTTATTTCTTATTGGATTTAAATTTTTTCCCATTACAGACTCCAGAGATTTTGCATAGAAATCTGAGGGAATTATAGAAGAACTGTAAAAGAACAACAACAGAAGAGGTGTAGGTTGAAAGTGATGCAATGACCTCTCTTTTGTGAAATATTCGTCACGGATTCCTGGAAAAATTTCTGGGATTCATTCCTGGCCACAATGCAAGGACAAAAATACTTAACACAAACCTCGCCAACCCACTCCTGGTTCTTAAGAAAATATCTGTTACAAGGCCAAAATCCACGTCAGTCTTTGCAGGACTAATTATTTCTGAAACCCGAGTGAGACGCAAAGGGAACTGAACACAGACACAGGACATAAATAACTCTGGGCATTATCTGCAAACAGGGAAAATCACTCAGAGGTGCCAGGCAAAGGAGATGGTCCATACTGGACACCAGGGTACACCAACATGCCTGACCACCTTGCCAAATGCACAAAACTGAATCCACATCTGATCTATGGCACTTTGAACTACACAGGAGTTGGGATGCTCCACAAACCAGGAAAGTGCTGACACCAAAATGAACCAGACAACTCAAATACCCAAAATGGGAAAAGCAAAAAGCATTAGTGAAAGAAAAGAGTGGGTGGTGCATCGCCCCAGTGACTGTCTCAGTATATTGTTTTTCCCACGAGGATCTGGAAGATCTGGCACTTCTCATACCGATTCCCAAGAAGTATTACAAGAGCATTAGAAGCAGGGGGAGAGAGATGCAGAACAGTCTGATGACTTACCATGATAGTAGCTACCGAGTCAAAATTACACCCAAGGCTTCCCTCTTCAGTCTGTGAGGTTTGATGATGCTGATTTTATCAGCAAGGTCATTTTAGCACCCAAGATTAATCCAGAATCTATTCTGATATTTGTTTAGGAGATTTGAGTAATCTCTTTAAGAGTATTAACAAGTGCAGGAGTCCTAAAGAACAATCTTCTCTCAGCCATTACTGGAGCAGAAGGATTTGAGGTCAAAGTTAGGTGAAGATTTTTTTAAGGCAATCTGGAAGCAAACGGAATTATCTTTAGAGCAAGTCACATTTTGGAGAATAGAGGCACGAAGTTTGCAAAAGAGTTTAGGTTGGTTTTGGGTTAAATTTTCTGGCTGCATTGGAGACAACCCATGACCTGCTGCATGATTCAGGTATTGATAGGAGGGCAGAGGAGCTTGCTCTGAGATTTCCTCTCTGAGCCATGTACAACTGCATTGAGTGGCCAAAAAACACGTGAAAATTTACTGCCTTTTTCCAATGTCACCATATGCTGCCTGTTGGCTCTTCATGACACAGAACTGGCCCTGGAGCTTTGTGTTGGGAGGTAACATCTAGTTAAGGGAGTGGATGGGAAAATTCAGCGAAACAAAGTCACCGATGCCCAAATGCCAAGCTGTTAAACCTTCAGTAAATCTTGGTTCAGAAATCAGTCATTGTTTTTATAAATAATTAGAGATAAAATCAGTGGATGTATAGTCAGATGTTCACTTGAGGGGTTTGGGTAAAATTTTGGGAGGGCCTTTGAGGAATTGTCATTGAATCTTCACACCCAAAGTGTTCTGGTGGTTGCATAAACCATTTCCACATGGTCTCATCTGAGACTATATGGCTGATATCACATAAGATTAGATCTTCTCTTGCAGATAGGCTGAAGAAAAGAAGGAAAATACCACAGAAGCAGTGCTCCCACAAGAGTCCCATCATGTCAGGAAGAACAGCTTGTGGCACTGTGGAGCTGTTAACCCTGGCACCTTCTTCCTTCCCAGAAGCCTGGTGGATTTTTATCTAGATCCAGAAACAAGAACAACACCCTGGCCTGTGGGGCTGAATGCTGTGGATGCTCATCTCAAGCTCCCTGCTGTTTCACAGCTGGCAGCAACAGATAAATTTATCATTTGTCTGAGCCAAGGTTCACCAGATGGAATCAGGTTTCTCTTAGAGGTGCTGCTTCGAGAGTAGAGGTAGATTTGGGTATTAATTCATCTCACCTTCCAAGGGTAGGAATGTCTGAAAATTTGGAACATAATTTGGAATCCTGAGGCCAAACATCCCAAGCTTAAGAGGGGGGACTGCAGCTCACTTAGCAAAGGTTTACAGTGAGCTTTGCTACCCAAGCCATCACCACTTTATGTTTGTGTGGCTGATAAATTGCAACAGCAGCTATTTTTACTGCAAAAACAAACAAACCTCCTGTTAAACTAATGAGAAGCAGTATTAAAACTCATTCTTCTTCTTTTGAGAGACTTTTACATAGAGGTGTAGAAATGTTTTGATGTTTGGAGAAACGGCAGCTTTTATGAGCAAATGGAAGCACCTAACAGAGCATATAGGAACTGTCCCTGGCAAGACCTATAAAATCAAGGGCAAATGAAGTATTTTAAGTGTTTGCCAAAATACATTTTCACAAAAGACAGTAGGGAACATGGAAAATATTTTAGGGACGTTTAGAGGTGGACTTGGCAGTACTGGATTTATGGTTGAGCTTGATGATCTTGGAAATCTTTTTCAACCTAAATGATTCTGTGAAATATTAAAAGATTTTGTTGATAAATTCAATACATCTGGCAGAGGGAATGTTGTAGGGGTGTGGAGGACCCCTGACCTTAAGACACTCACTGCATTTGTTGAGACCGACAAATAAATAACAACCCAGCATCCTCCCTGGTCTGGTGGCTTCTGCAAAGCAGGGAGGTGAGCAGAGCTGGGAAAAGAGCACTGCAAGACTGTCCAGCCTTGGGGTTCAGAGGGTTTTAAAATCCGAACTGTAATGCAGATCCTGACATGACTCCTTAAAATGAATGATGGAGACTTGCTGCAAGGCAGCCTGCCTGGAGGAGACAGTCAGATATATATCAAAGGGCCTGAGAAGGTTCCAAATCAGTCAAATGCTCACTTGAGGGTCTTGAGTTAGATTTTAGTCCCCAAACCCAGTGCTTAAAGTCTCATGTGAGTGGAAGCACATTATAAAGGCATTCCTTAGGAAGTTTGTGCATTTACTCTCCAGCCATGACTCACTCCTTACTCAGAGAATCAAAGCCCAAGTGACCCAGCTGTGGCGAGCACAGAGCCACCACCGAGGAAATTTCCTTAGCAACAGGAAAACATCCAAAACCTCTTCTACCTCCTGCTTGCTGTTCCTTGAAGTTGTTCTAAGTAAATGGATGCTAAACCTCATACCTGAATTTTAGAGGTAGAATCAATGTATCACAAAGCGAATCCTTTTGCTTGCAAGCAAGTTAACTTTAGCTACCACCCTCCTAAATTCAGGCTTAATAAGAAAAATAACATGAATATTTTTTATCTACACTCTCCAAACACTGACTGGTCTCATAAACAAATAGCAGAAACAGCTCCTGCATCCTCAGCTGACACTGATTATCATTAGAGATCAGTTGAAGTTAATGAAACCATGGCAATTCAGAGCAATCAGCCCAGCATGAGCTGGGTGCTTGTGGGTTCCAGGTGCCCATGATCAAAGCTGATGAAGAGCAGAGGAACAGTTCACCCAGGAGAGAGGGATTCTTGGGGATTTGTTCCGTGGTGTCTCTCTGTGAGGTGTTCTGAAGAAATTTTGAGTTTTCTGGGTTTTTTTAAGAGGTGTTGGACCAAAGAATGGGGAGCTTCAAGCAAGTGGAAAGCTGTTCTTTGTGTTCCAAGCTACTGTGTACAGTAGTCTGATGTATTTCCTATTTATATGTACATTGTGTCTTAAAATATCTTTACTCCCTGTATTGTACCCCTCTGGAGTGAAATGTGTATATTATATTGCATCAAGATGTCACTTTTTGTGTTCACTGTGATGTGAACTACATCACTACGTTAAAGTTCAATAAGGCTCAACGTGCCTGCTTCCCTCCCTGTTGTAGGCATGCAGTCATGGAAAAAGAGTGCAGAAATGAGTGTATTGATTTATGCCTATCACTGTCTGACAGGAGCAGATGGGGGTCTGGGAGTTTCAGTTTAGCTGATGGACTGCACTAAACCTGACCTGGTTCTGGTGCTATTGCATGTGAGAAATCTTTGATGCAGCTCAGTCACTTTTGAAGTATTGTAGAAGGTGAAGCAGAGCCAGCTTTGCAGGCGATGACAACAGAATGAGATTATTTAGGCTAAAATGAGTCAATATTTGGAAAATTCCACTGTTAATAATCAGACCTTGCCTGAGGGAAGCTGATTGATGCTGCCTGTACCAGATGGTTTGCAGCATGAGACTGAGCCTGAGTGCTCCTGTGGACACCCCTGAAGGGGAAGCAGCCTGAGGGAAAACATGAGGGTGCAGCCAGAAGATACATGTGGGCACCAAGTCACCTCACTGGGAAAAGCACAGTCAGGGGTTTCAGTTAAAGGTGGAGGAAGAAAAAGCACTTCTGGGAAAGATGTAAAATTACACAGATTTGAGCTCTGGCAGGGCATTTGAGCTCTTATCTGTGGTGACTCTTAATGGTGGCCCTGTCCCCAGCTGGTGCTAAGCATGAGGGTGCCTGACCTGCTTTTGCAGGGCTGTGAGCTCCTGCTGGCATCAAAAACACGAGGCCTTGGCTCTGTTATGCTGACATTTGTCCTATAAAATTGGCAGCAATAATGAATGATAGCCCATATTTCTGTAATATCTTTTTCCTCATGACACCTAACAACATGCCATTGGTAGTGCTTTTTAAGGGCTGGATTTTGGCCAGGTCCTTGAAGAAGCAATAGCTTGGCCATGGTCCCACAAAAGGGAGCTCCAGTCTGTAATGCTTCTGATCAGGAACAAGGGACTTGCTTTCCCTTCTCCCAGCTGACTGCCTCCCCTAAACAAACAACCTTTCCTCACAACAAATGCACAACTGACTAGAGGGTATTTAAAGGTTCTAATTGCCTGACCCGAGTACCTGGTTGCTCTTGGCCTGATGCTCAGGGTCTGAAGGCACTGCCTCCAGCTGAACAAGTGCATGTGCTCTGATGGGCAATTTCAGGTGGGAGCAGCTGTCTGTAGTGTCAGACAGCAGATCTAATGACATGACACTGAGCTCTTCTGGGTTAGGCTATGGCAATAACTCATTAAATATAATTCTGAGGGAGCCAATTTTGGGAGTGTTGGAGTAATCACAAACGACTGAGGCATAAATGAGTCTTCTTTCCATCCTTGGTCCGTAGCACAGCTCAGGACTTCTCTGGTTTTTTGTGGACAGAATTTATTGATGATTATTGAATTCCTTGGCATGAACTGTGATTTCAGCCTCCAAGTTCATGGCCATTAACCATGGTGAGGACAAGTGAGCCATTTGTCTCACATGATGTGTTTGCTTGTGGAAGCTGCAGGTGCTTTGACTGACTTATGAGTGTGGCTGGGTGCTCGTGTCAGGTGCAAACAAGAAAACCAAAAATGGCCAGTCTGGAATGGGTGTTTGTGTGTGTGACACGATGGTCTCTCCTGCAGACACTGGGCTGGGAGCAGCGCTGTGATTTCCTGATGCCCTGATGGAATGCACTGCTTCTGCATTCAGTGTGGTTTTAAAGATAAAAAGGAGATGGATTAAACTCATCATGATGATTTACAGTGAACCCTGCTAGAGCTTTTCTGCTCAAACTTTTTGCCTTGCTTTCCCTGACCACTCTGACACCAGTAATTTGCTGGTCTTTTTAATTCACCAGCACAAAAGGAACCGCTGTGATTTGCACCCCAGGAGCAAGGATGGGACCCTTCAAGCACCTTAAGTGTATGCAAAGGAGTCTGATGCATCCGGGGCTGTGACTGCTCCAAAGACCACTTCAGATCCTCGAGTGTGGGCCTGAGTGGAGTTTGAACAAGCTGTGTGCTTATGCAATTAAAACCAAGCTGTGCTGCTTCTTGAGCACTTGCAGCACTCGACAGGGGTACACAGAGCTCAGACACTGCTGTGTGGGCATCTCTTTAATCCCCAAATGGAGGGAAACTGGCGCCTGTGCTGCAGGAAGGAGGCTGTGGGTTTCTGTCTCCGGCTGTGTAACCACAAGCTCAGATTCTCAGCAGTCATTGCACTTTTCAGCAGCACCTGCACTCTTGTTTTGCTTATGGTGTTGCTTATTTTTATGGATCAGGAGTCTGCAATCAATTTCAAACACACCAACAGTACAGTCTGAGCCCATAAAATCAGGGGTCGATGTGCACTTTCAAGAAAGCACTGAAGAAAAAACCTTTAAATGTGGTATTAATTCTATAATTGCTGTAGAGGATAGACACAACAAGGCACTGTTTCTTCACTGAGTGAAACATAAAAATGAGGAATCAAAACTTCTATATCCTGTTCCATATTTTTCATTAACTTCTATTTGGAGGCAAACAGGTGCTTTCCTTCTCTGCTTTTGCCTCCTGTAGGAAAGGCAGAGCTGGGAACAGACTTGTCTTGTGGCTTTAAGACTTTGTGATAATGGAAAAGCCTTGATGAGTGCTCCTATGGAGATATAAAATGATTAATCTACAGGCATCTGAGAACACTTATGACTTAGCTTTTGGTCTTGTATCTGTTATTTCACTTATGGGGCTGTTAATAATCTCATAATGCACATAAGGCCATATCTTAATGATTAAAAAATGATTTAAAAGGGTCTGTTTTATCTGTAACTGGTGAGAAATACAATCATTTAAAGTAGTCCAATGCCTGTACCAGTCAGATGTGGTATTAAAGGGTTTTAGTAATTTGGCTGGAGGGTTTTTTCGAGGTGCTGGAAGCACACCATGCCTCAGATAAGAATGTCGTGACAGCTCTGGAGCTGGTGTGGGGGCAATGCAGGACGGCAGGCAGTCACAGAATGGAGAGCAGAGGGAAGGGAAGAGAGTGAGAATAAGGCAATTTGTAGTATCAGATGAAGTGCCTTAACTTGAGGACAGCTAGGGAGGTAGAATAAGGTGGCTGGGTGGGAAAACTAATAAGGATGACAGAGCTGGAGGACACAGAAGGATGGACATGTGCTGAGTGGGAAGGGAGAGGGCTGCAGATGAGGTGAAGGAGGAAAGCTCTTTTCTTTCCACACTAAGATCTTGTGCTGACAGAAAATCCCAGGAACAACCTTTGCCCCCTAAATGCTGACCTGCTGGTCCCTGGAGGGGAGCCTGCAGTGCTGAGACCTGTCAGGTGATCTGGCAGCACTGGAGTGCTTCCCAACAGACTCCCCTGCCCCTGAAATGTCCAGTGCTCCTCAAAACCTCACAGTTTCACTCAGAGATAATTAACCATGTCATTAGCAGGCAACAGATTTCAGTATTGAGCAGAGTAAACCCAACTGTAAGCATGTGGGTGGGACATGGATGGGCTTAAAATATTTCTGAGGTTTTTCACTTGTGCTTGCCTCATATGGGATGCATTTCATCTCCCCACAAGTCTTTACACATCAACAACAGAGTTGAGAATTAAAGCAGAATAAAGAATGGACAATTTTTCAAGTTTATTGCATTTCTAGTGTGGAGGGCTACTTTTCAGCTCAAATCCAGTACAGAAGCTGAGAAACAGGGGAATCTTTGAAAGCTCCAATTAATGGCAATTTGAAATCTCCATTGTTATTAGGAAGAAAATAACTGCTGTTGGACACATTCCAGTTAGCAAGACCAGTTAGCAAGACCAGCTTACCAACTGAGGGGTACAACTGACTTGTCTTAGAAATGGGCAAGGCTCTGCTGAGCAAGTTTTAATTAAACTGACTGGTACTATATAGAAAGTTGGTCCCTTTTCCCTCCTGCACACCCCAGCAGTACAGCTGGGAGGTGATGGTTGGGCAGTAAGGTGCAGGTATGTGCCTGTGCTGTGCTAAGAGGAGCCAACTTGATCTGGATGCAGCCCAGCAAGGAATATCAATGTGCCTGGTGCTCCCACATCTGCATCAGAAGTGCAGATCTTCAGTTCTGTACTGGGGAAGTGTTACATAAATGACATTTAAGTAATTCTCTGCCTAATTTCAAGTGAAACACTTCATGAAGTTATACTGCCTCATACTTTTTTTTAACAACCAAATATCCCACCTGGCAGTGTTTTCCTGGACACACAGAAGTGAGTCCCTGGCCACATAGGAGCCAAAGGCAGCTTTGCCACGAGTTCAACTGGCACTACAGCTGTTCCTGTAAAAGTGCATTTCCACAGTTGCACTGCAATACCTCTGCTCTAGGCCTCCAGTTAAATGCATGTTAAAGTCTAGGATCAATCTGCCTGGCAGTAAGTTAATGGTCCATGGTGTAGCTACTGCTGTGATGCCTCTTTTCCATTAAGAGAGAGGCAGTCTTCCTCTAAGTGGCTTATATGTCCAGGATAATGGTGCTTGTGGCTTGCACCTGTGTAGGGGAGGATGCTTGTTGCATTTAAACTAGATGGTATGAGCCAAAAGGATTGCTCAGCCCAAGAGGCACTGCAGAACTGCAGAGCTCCAAAGGGACACTCTTGTGGGAGTGGGAACTTCAGGCATGTCCCCCCAGGCATTATTTCAGGAAGCTCATGCAGACCCCTTTGCTGAATGGGCTTTGCTGCCTCTGCCTGCCCCTCACCTGCAGGTGCTGAAACCATCAGGACTTCTGTGTTTGCAGCCTCTGAACAAGCATGCAAAAAACCCAGGAGACTTCCTTGCCATCCCTGCCCTCTGTTGGCACAACATCCTGCATCTGGCTCAGGGCACACTGACCTACCAAGTGATCCTGAAGTATAAAGGGAGGAGATGTTGGTCCATTCTGGATACATGCAATGTTCCAGGTTGCCTCTGGCATTTTGGATAGTAGCCTGAAAGGCACTGGACCAGGAAGGTTCAGTGCCTGGTGTTGGGATCTCCCAGCAATCTGCACCAGGCATGCAAAGCAACACAGAGAAGGGGTGACTTTTTCCAGCTTTTTTAAAAGCAAAGGTAGAAAGGGAAATAATAAACAATTACCAGCTTTGAAGGTGGGAAGGGTGCTGAGGCCTTTTGCTTTCCTTTCCCATGGCTGTGCTCCTTGTCTCTCCTGGGCCCCATGTTGCAAATCCTATGCTCCTATCTGAGGAGTGCTGGCTGCAGGCTGCCTCCAGAGCCCCTTGATGCAACCTGGATCATTCAGAGAAGGTTGTCAGGAATGGTCCTGCACCTCCCTGCAGTGTCAACACAGAGCTTTGCCTTCCAGGGCATGGAAGATGCTGGACTGGTCCTGAATCCTGCTCCTAAACTTGGCTGACTCAACCCACTGCATGCTTGGGGCTCCTGGGGTGATGGCTGAGGTGAGGCAATGCTGGGACACCATGCTGGGGACAGAGGGAAAATACCTTGTGGCATCTGTCTACCCACTTTTCTTGGGTGGTGAGGACCCAGTGACTGAGGCTGGTGCAGGGCATCCCTGTGAGGCAAACACCACCTGCCCTGCAAAGGGGCTGCTGGAGAATAAAAAGGTTTCCAGTGGGGCAATGAAGGCTTCCTAGGGAAGGACAGGATTTCCTCCAGTGGGACTGAGTAGATTATGACAGAGAGCTAATCTGTATGGCTGTTTCATAAGTTTCCCCAGTGCCTGGACTCCATGCTCAGCAACAGACACTCTATGTGCTGAGAATAACTGATTGCCCAGAAACACCATGGAAGAATGTGTGGAGGTCTGGAGCAAGCTCTGCCAGTCTCTTTGTATTTTAGTGTTATCTAACAAAATCTCTCCTCATTCCCACATCAGGTTAGTAGGAGGTACCAAATGTGCTGTCAAGCACCACTGCTTGGTGGAAACCACCCTTCCTTCACCTGGCAGTTTACATTCCTTATGAATCCCTACCTCTTTCCTTAACCTCATTCACCACAAACAGGCAAATGTTTGTGGTGACAAACTTAACTCCAAAGCCACTGTTCAGACCACTGTCAATCTCCTACTCATTTACTGCAGTCAAACTTCACAAGCAAAGGCAGAATGCAGGTGCTGCTCCAGCCCAGGGATCACACCACAAGAGGATTTGCTATTGCTGGTCCCTGTGCTCAGACCAGCTGCACTGTGCAGCAAAAATCACAAGCAAGCAACGTCTAAGGCTTTCCAGATTATGCTATTAAAAAGTGCAAGTGAAGATTTAAGTTCCCATCTGGACACTTGTTCTATTCAGCTTCAAGTCTTTATCCAAATTATTTAAATGCTCACTGCCTTAGGTTTTCTGTTCATAAACCCTTAACCTGCCTGATTGCTATTCTTGGATTCAAATCACTGTGTATAATACAGCTCCTGTTCCAGCAGATTCTGCTGCTGGTATGCATTTGGACAAAAATCTCTGAATGCATTCTGAGGAATATGGATATTCCCATTCAGCCCAGGGCTGGAGTAATGGCACTGCTGTGGTGTAGCAGGATGCTTGGAAGCTGGGGGAGAGTGTGGAAGTTTGTGCTCTGTCGATGGGAAGTTTGTGTGCAGTTACAGCTTCCTCAGAATTTTTCTGTTTTAAATGCAAGCATATAAATGACTTCAAGTCCACCCTAAAATAAATAAAGATCATAAATATGAAATTAAATAAGACCCAAGCCCCCAGTAAATGCATTTAAGCTGACAGCCTGTTTTAATTTGTTACTCCTACACCTTTAGTTTGCCTGACACAGCAGGGGAGAGCTGCCAGTGAATGCTGCATGAACTCCTGTGTGTGAAGTTGGAGGGGAATGGACAGTGAGTTCCCCCCTGGCTCTGAGCCACAGACTGGAATTTCCTGACAGTTTTTCTCTGTGGTTCTGAGTGCAGCTTGCTGTCAGGGAGTGTTTCTTGTGTCCCTTCCCTACCCCATATGCTGTTTTCAGTCTCTATTGCAGCATTCTGGAGTATTTTGCTTTCCAAATGAGGTCCACAGGGTACACTAATAAGTTGAAACATCACAATATGCATCAGTTAGACATTACTGTAAGCCTCTAGCTCCAGCCCACAAATGCTACCAACAGTGAATTCATTCCTCAGATGAGCCAGTGTAATTTATAAATAAAAGCAGGACTTGAAACTGTTTGACTAGTAAAATGTCCTTCACTCGACTCCTCAGTTAAAGCCTGGCTGGTGCCAGCCTCTTGTCAGATGTAATTGCTCTGGGAAATCCTTTTCCAGTGTGCACTTAGCAGTAGAACCTGAATGTGCTCTAATACATGCTTTACTTTCCACTCCCCAGTACTTCCCCGAGTTCTCCCATCCCAAATGCCTTGTCCCATCCAGCAGCTTCCCTCCCAAAGGATAAGGTTTACCTGAGCAGCAGAGGAGCAGCAGTGCCTAAAATGGAGATTTCAATGGGATGTGACAGGGAGATTTTCCCTCTCATCTATGAACTTCTGTAGTTGCCACCTTTGGGAAAATAGCCTATCTACCAGCAGAAGGCTTCCAAATATCTTGTCTCTCAATGTGTCCAAGTATTTCTTGCTGCTTTCACAGTTCCCAGGAAGTTTTAATTACTTTTGGTTTTTAAATAGAGGCAAAGCACCAGAATTCAGCAACTACACAGAAACAAGCTGTCAGAAGGAAGTGGGTGTGAAGACCCTCTGAATAAACTCAACCCAAAAAAAGCCGAGCTTTCTCTCTCCAAACTTTATTTCACGAAGCTCCTTGTTCTCCCCACGTTTATAAAAACTCTCCTTGAAATCTGCTCTGCCTGCGCATCCCTGGCTGCCGTGGCTCCTCTGGGGCAGGATGGCCATTTCCACGAGGGCAGGATGCTCCGTGAGCAGTAGATGCCTTCTCTGTCATTTGGCAAAGCTCATCCCTCTCACCCGCTCCTTGGAAGAAAGCTGCAGAAGTCAAGTAGAAAAACAAGATCGGGGTTGGGGCAGTCCCAGTGCTGTGCTGAGCCCGTGGGCAGCACACGGACAGGCAGCACCCTCTGCTTCCCGGGATGTCAGGGCTGTGCGGGAGCGGGCGTGCGGCTCTTCCTCCAGTTCTGGCTCGTCCCTGCGTGCCCTTGCCTGTGCTGGTGTGAAATCAGGGGCTCCCCAGCCTTTCCCTCAGTCACCTCCATCGGACCACTCTGTCCTTGAGTGGTATTTGCTTTCCTGAGGCGAGAACGTGCTGGAGAGACGCTCCCGCTTGTCCCCGGTTGCTCACTGATTCCCCACGCTGCGCTCTTGCTGTTTGCTTCTGTGGCGAAAAGAAAAGCTGCTCTTGCTGGCGAGGTCCACAGTTAGTTGTGGTAGGATCTTTTTTTCCCCTGTTTAAAATGTAAGGTCTCACAAATTAAGAAGCTCCAGCCTGTCTAGGTCTTATACCAGTCAGTCTCTGATTCATCAGAGAATCTCCTTGGTAACTAGCAGTTCCTCTCTGATGATTTGCTACTAAAATGCTCTCCCAATTTAAAGATAAAACACAGTGAAAGCAGAAAGAGGAGCCACACTATATAGATACCTTATACAGAAACATATGCCTTGGGTGCACGCAGCTATACTGGATATTTTCTGATGTGTGTGGGAAGCAGCCTCTCTGTGAGACAGCACAGTACTACCCTATGGATGGCAAATGTGCCCCAATTGCCTCATCTCTGCTGGAAATCCTTTTTGCTGCTCCAGGGTCAGTAACCCCATCTGTGGGGTAAATAATTCCCCAGGAGAAGATGAGGTTGGCATTTAACGAGGAGTTCAGCAGTTCATGCTTTAATAAGCCAGATTCCTGGCCTTGCGTGGGACTGATTGCCAAGTACAAAGATTCAGAGACGGGGTGACTTTCTGCAGGAGGTGTGCTTGGTGTGTTTGATGCTGCCTGGTTGCCCTCTGGCTCTGGTAACGAGCCCCCCTGCTGCCTGACCCCCTCCTCACACATAGCAAAGTGCTGCCTGTGCTCTGGTGCTTGCTCAAGCTGCAGGGAAGGTGGTCACTGAAGATTTTTTTTCCCTAGGAATAAGTATTGCTGAAAAAGTTGATCCAAGGTGAGGCTAAGAACGCTCTGTGTTTGAAATAGTGAGTAATTGTGCTCAGAAAGTCAGTGTAAGTGAAGGATGCCGGAGGCCAGGAAGCTCTGTGGTGAGAGTTGCCTGGGATGAGGGGATGATTTTGGACTGGAAGTGACTGTTCATGTTGTGCATGTCTGGTTCACCTGCAGCCAGAAAGCTCCAGCTCTCTGTACATGCTGTGCCTGTCCCAGCAGGACTGTCCTGCGCTGTATGGGGCTTTCTGTGACACTGAGCCCACTGGCACAGTGAAGGGGACAGCAAATTCTAAATGAGTGGAACCGAGCTGCTTCCAATTCTTTTTTACCAGACAAATCAGGAATTAATTTCACTCCTAGACTTCTCCTACAGAACCCTTCCAGCAGCCCTTGGCAGAAGTGAACAGAGGGAGGATGAAGAGCAAGGCAGGCTCACAAGGCAGACACTGGGCAACCCACATCCTCCTCTCTATTTCCTCACTTGCCTTATGTTCCGTGGCACTAATTCCTCTGAATCCTTGCAACAAACAGCAACAAAGCACCAGATCTGTGAGATGTTGTTCCATTCCTGCAAGAGGGTTTTGAGCTCGCTGTGAAAGCTTGCAGCCCTGGGAAGCACCAGCAGCTGCAGGAAGGTTCTTCCAGGCAGCTCTGGCAGTAGAGAGATTATACTCCATGGATGTCAGCAATTTGTGACAAAATCTGTGTTCCCATAAGGTGGTGTGGCACCTCTAATATCTGAGCAGGAGAGTTGCATTACCATATGCCCTGCCTGAGAAGGCCTCATCCAGCCCTGATTAAATTCAGATCTGTGGTCTCAGGGTCTTTAATTTTAAGAGGAAAAAGCTTGAGTGTAAATGTGCTGCCCATACCAGCAAAGCCAAAAGTGCTCACACCTACATTTATCAAGGAGTATGGGTGACAATAAACTGGTGCTGATAAATGAGGGCTGATATATTCAAGCCCATTTTTGATGCAATTGAACATGTCAGGAACATGACCTCATTCTGATTAAGGGATGAGTTTTTAGATAATCAAAGTTCTGATAAGCAAGGCCTGACTTCCACCTCAGCCAGGAAGAAAAGGGGAGATTGATGCTCATCCTTCCCCTTCCTGCTCTCCTGCTGCCACTGTGGGTGCTGAGGCTTGGCATGGGCAGGTGAAACCCTGCTGTATGGGGTCAGGTGCTGCTGTTTCAGGCTTGAAGGGAAATTACAAGGGGAAGCCTCTCCTCCCCCTCTCTCTTGCCTCCAAGTTTCCTTCCTGAAGCTTGAAAGCCTTTGCTGCTATCAGATCTGTGAGCCTGTGCCTCCGGGTGGAAGGGAAGCAGATGGAGCCCCTGACGGGAGGGATGTCTGCAGGCATGTCCTGGCTGGCTTCATCTCCAGGATCCCTTCATGGAGGGAAGGATGGAGAGAGGTCAGCTCCAGCAGCACTGTCACCCGGTGCCATTCTGTCACCAGAAGCCACCAGGCTGGGAAAAGGAGGATCATTTTTGTTCTGCCCAGGGGCAGCAGGAGCTCATCGCCCTTGGGGTGCATCAGAGCAGAGCCTGGATGGCATGCCTCACCACACAACTCTTCTGGAGCAGGAGATGCTTCCTCAAAGCCTGTCCTGACCTATGGAGGCAGTGAGCAGACCTGAGGATGGACTGTTCACCTTTGCTGAAACTCTGGAGTGGCCAGATCTCAATTTTTCTGTTGTGTGTGTTAATCACAGTGTTGTGACTTGGACCATGTCATGGGGAGAAGTGGAAAAGCATCAAACCCTGCTTGTTCCTCACCCCCCACCTGGTTCCTGCATCCTTCCATTGGTTCCCCTGCAGATGCCTGCAGACAGCATCTCCTCAGCTGGGCTATTGCCCACCCTGTGTGGGTTTGGTTACAAATCCATATTTATAAACATAAAGGCAGAGCTTGTGTGCAGTGTTTTGCTCTTCCTATCTCCTTTGCCATGTGTGTCTATTTTGGGAAGTGGAACAAAGGTGTCTGCAGCTATTTATAGCAGGGGAAGGTGCACAATGCCTTCAGCCTGGGTGGGCACGGGGCTGCCTGGCTGAGGGTGATGTGGGGTCCCTGCCATCAGAGATGATGGTGGTTTTTTTCTGCTTTTCTGTCTTTCTTCCCTTTTATTTCAATTGTTGGTCTAATGCTGAATAAGAGATGAACCTAAAGGACTGCTAATGTTAGTTAAAAAAAAAAAAAATGCGAAAAGCCTTGGCAAGTATTTTTTATGAATTGAATCTCTTGAGACGAAAGCTTCATTACTGTGAAACAATGAACCTGCTATACTTTTAGTAGTACAAATGGGTTTCATTTGTATTAGGAAGATACAAGCTTATTATTTTTAGTTTCTGCCTGTAGTACCAGGAATGTTTAATGTGATAATCAATGTAATTGAGGAACTGAAAGCACAGAGAATCGCAGCACTAAAAACAATAATGACTGCAACTGCAGCATGGCCAAAGTGTCTGGGACATGGTACAGGAGTGGTTAAAACAGACTCCTATCCCAGATGTGGATGATGTTTTGTCATGCTGGGATCTGTGGGAGGCCAGTGCAGCCCTTGCACCCTGCCCAGTTCTGGTGGGATGTTCCCAGTCCTGAGCACCCAGCAGGAAGCTCAGAGCTGTGGGCTGCACTTGGATCTTCTGGAAGGACACAGGGAGAAGGAGTTTTTGCTTTTGTCCCTCAAACCCAAGGATGTGGGAGAGGAAGATTCCCCTCCTGGGATCTGGGGTATCAGGAGATTTGGGAGCAAGCCTGACTGCAGAATTTGGCACGTATGTTCGAGTAGGTCTTTACTGAGTATTTGCAAAGCTGGATAGGTTCACAATTTGGCCAGTTTGGCTAGTTTTTCTTTCTTTTTTTTTCTCCCCAGAAATAGCAAAAGGCATATATTTGACACCAAAAACCTACTGTCAAATTCCCAGCTCCTCTTCCTAAGTACAGGGTTGCTAAAGATTTTCAATTAAATGCTTCAGAGCCCTTAACACAGAGAAAACACAGCATTTCCTCTCCAGACCATTGCTCGTAAACTGTGATGTTATTTTGTGAAACTTTCACTCCAGAAACCCAGCAGCAGGCACCCACCACACAACTTCAGGCTGAATTCTATGAAAAGCATAAGCAGCAAACTCATGGGAGGACCTACAAGCAATAAGTTGCTCACCTATAGCCCAGCACCAAGGAGATCCTACACCAGCTTTGGGGAGCTGCTGGTTGCCATGTACCAAATCCAGCCTTTCCTGCACCTTCAGGCAATTTCCCCCCTCATTTCATTCCCTCCCTGATGCAGCTGGGTTTTTTTGTGATTTACTGTGTATGTTAATCCATAGAAGAGATGAAGGGGAGGAAGGCAGCTCCTTGTGTCTGCCCTGGCACTGGCCCCTGGGGCAAGGAGGTAGAGTGGGACAGCTGGGCTCCACTGTGGGCTGCTGGACATCAGCCTGGGTGGTGATGGGTGAGGAGGAATGCAGAGAACCCAGGGCAGATTAAATATATTTTAGATGCAGCCTCTGAAGCTGCTGAATTCAGAGCAAGTCTGAAAGAAACAACAGCTTGCAAAGGTGCAGCCAGGTTTGTTTTCAGCCTTCTCCATTTCAATTTGTTTCACTTTTCTACGTTAGAAAAGTTGCCTTGTTCTAGTGGTCTCTAATAAATCACTGCTGTAGACACCCAAAAGGGTTTGGTGCCCTCTGGAAATGCTGCTGGAGTTCTTTTCCCATGCCAGGAGAGGCTCCTAGCTGGCAGCATTGGAGCTGGTGCCCAGGCTAGCCCCACAGTGCAGGGCTTCCTCCCTCTGCCAGTCTTGAACAGATAACCACAGAGAAACAAGGTTTGTCCATTAAATGAACTCACTTCAGCCCTTGCCATGAGTTAGATTTAAGCCTATTGCAATCAGAGTGTATTTTGAGGGGAAGTGACTGATGGCAGAGCTGAAAGTGCAGCCGTGGTGATGCATGGGCTGTGCTGTTCATGCTCATAATGCAATTGCTTACATTACAAAGCAATTATCAGAGTTTAAAATTCCAATAGCATTTAGAAAGGCATATAAGCCTGGGGGTTTTCCATTTGCTAAGATGTTTCTTTTATTGTACCTGCTTGCCTAGTAAACTTCACCATTTTAAACACATTCAAAGTGTTTTAGAAATCTATTTGTGATCTTTGTTGAAAAACAAAGGCAATCCTGCCAGGTCCATACAGAACACTTGCTCCGTTGCAAGTGTGTCCTAAGGCCCAGTTTAGATTTTGTGAGGTTTAATGAGGTAAAACCCCCAGTACAGCATTCCCTGCTCCCTTTGGTAAGTTTTGGCAGCACATCCTTCAGCTGGGGCAGCACGCTCCAGTGCCCTCTCTATCACTGCAATGCCATCAGCTTTTCCCTGTCTGTCCAGCTCCTCCAGGAGCAGCAGTCACTCTTGCAGTAAATTTTCTCCTGGAACAGCACATTATTCTTATGGCCTGCTCCTGGTGCTCTGCAGACAGGCTGAGGGGGTAGGAAGGGCAAAGCTTCTCCATCAGCTGCTGAGGATGAAGTTTCTGGCTGATAACTCGAGGTGGTGTTGGCTAGCAGGGCTCTGGGCAGCTCCAGTCCAGCCCAGGAGGGCCAGGACTGAACTGGGACCTACTGGAGGAAGTAATTCAGACAACCATTATCACTCAGCAAGGGACTCTCTACAGGGAGGGAGATGTTCAAACCTGACAATTCTACACCTCCCAGCAGTGCTACAGTTCCCTCAAACAGCATCAAGAGATTAATTGTTTATCACTGTTTATCGCATGCAAAATGCATGTGAAATTGCGTGCATAATTTCCACAGTAACCACAATCATCACCTTCCCATGTAGGGGTTGGAGTGTCAGGATGTTGTGTGCTTGAGAGCACCACATGTACCTGTGTCCTTGTGTAAAGCACATCCTCTTCTGGCAGCCAGTCTTTTGTTTTTGGGCTTCCACTGCTTGGCTTATGAGCATTTGTAAAGCCTTGATTGCTCATCAATACCCTTGCACTAGACACGTGCTTCTGCAATGTCTTTAAGGTTACGTGGAATTCTATTTGCAATCCCTTTCATAAAAAAAATAACACAAACCACTTGCTGCTAAATCTGGCTGTCAGCAAGCAAATGCCAGGAACCAAAATGACTATTATTATTACTGTTATTTGCACCATTCCAAAATCCATTAATTTGCTTGTTGCAGTGTTAGGTAATGAACACTTCTGCAGCAAGGTCACACCTCCATTTTACATCAAATAACTATCTTTACTCATGTTTGATATATGAAGCATATTTCTTGCTTAGGGCATAATGTTTTATTAATATTATTTCCCTTTGTTCTTTCTTACAGATTGTCTATTATGACTCTAAATATTGCCTGCATGACATCTCTTTTTAAATTCAATGCATAATTACATAAAACAGAAATTCATTTGATGCTGCATTAATAAATTTCTCATAATTTTCTTTGAACAGGGGGACATGCTGCTATTATTTACTAGAAAACATGGATTTAGTTAAGCTTCATGGAATTTTGCAGTCACTGACACATGTATTGGATGTAGGCAGAGGAATGATGGAAATAATGTGAAGGAAAACTGTTCAGTTCGAGACAAAAGGACTGAAGGAAATAGTAAAAATAGTAGAGGTATGAAAGCAAGAAGTACTGAAATAAGTATCTGGCATGGGAACTTGCAGGAAAGGTTCACTGCAGCTGCAGCTGTGCCTGGCTGAATGTCAGCCTGGGTTAATTTGCAAGGTGACAGATGTCTTGGGAACGGGCAAATGCTGAAAAACAGAGCTGGTGTCCCTGGGCCAGGGCTCCTTGTGGAGCTGAGCTACTCTGGGGTGTCCTTGGAGCATCAGTGACTGACTGCAGCTGTGGTTTGGTGCTCATCATTAAAGATGATTGTGCAATCCTACACCTTGGCAAAAAAAGTGTCACCCCCCTCCTGGCAACAGAAATAAAGTTTTCAATATCTAACCCTATCCTGCTTGATCTGCTTCACCCACTTCAGCTGCTCTTGGCTCACCTCTGATTCTTTGAGCCCAATTTTCCCCTGACTGGCTGTAACCACCCTCTGCTGGGAATCTTGGTGCTGTCATCCACTGTGTCCAGGGGTTTCTGGTTACCCCAACTTCTCCTCCAGCACGGCTGTGTAGACGGAGACACAAAGAACAAGGCAGGCAGCAGCAGGTGAAGGGAAAGCTTCTATTTTATTTTATCTGACTCCAACTTGTATAGATTTTTGTACAGAAGGCCAGAGATTGGCTACACAGGTTGCCACCTCTTTGACCTGGATGGTGAATACCACCATCAATCACAATTCTCCTCCCAGAGGAGAAAAATGTAAACATTCTAAAAATAAGCATTGTTTTCTTGAAGCTGCATGAGGATCTGCACTGTAAGATTCCAAGCACTGGAATGCAAGAAAACTGAGGGCAACAGGGCTGCTCCTAAATCCCTCCCAGGTGACCTTGAGTTGTAATTTCACTGTCCCCTTGATGTAGCTGAAGGAGTCCTAAGGGTGTTCACAACCATTGTAGAATCCACCGTGGAAGGACACAGCAGAAAAGAGGTCCTCACACCCTAAACTTTGAATTTGCAGGAGGTAAGAGCTGCTCTTAATGTTTTGCAGATAGAAAACCTGCTGGTTGGCAGATATGAAGTGTTTGGCTCAAGGTCACAGTGAGTATCTTTGAAGTCACTTGATAAACACTTTGTTCTCAGCAAAGGATGTGCCTTGGGCTGTGATCTTATCCTGTAACAAAAGCTGAGATACGTTCCTCCTCGTTTATTCTAGTCTGGTGGTATAAGTTGCTCACAGTTAATAATAAGAGGAAGACCATTAATTGAACCTTCTGATATATGTTTTTAATTTCTTTATTCATAATGAGCTCATTGCTGCAGCAGCAGGAGTGAAATATGTGATACTACTGGAATTTCTTTGCAATTCAGCATTAATTAATGTCCACTTCTTGCACAGCGTTAATAACAACGTGCCTAATGTTTCAGAGGCTGTTGTGGAAAATTCTTCTCTAGCTGGCAAGAGCTGAGATTTGCATTTTAGCCTTTTGTTTAAAAATGCCTCTGAAGGGCTTTGAAGTATTAGAGTGAAGTTGGATGTAGCACCCATGTCCAACCCAGCACCATGTAATTGGAATTCCGGTCTATCCGCTCCCCTTGTCTCTTCACATTTACCAGCTGGTGCAGGGTAATTTCCACAGAGGCCATGATGAACTTTTTGTTAGGAGGGCAGGTCTGTCAGCCCTTATTCCTGCTGTTCCAGCAGAGTTCTGGTTAAATGCACTGTGCCATTTGCTACCTCTGACATCATTTGTGTCCCCTTGCGTGGGATGGGCTCCTGGGTCTGTGTGGTGATTTTCCTCACCTGTCTGTTGCAATAACAGCATGCTGCAGGTTTTGCTGGTCTTTGTCCCTCTGGAGGATTAGACATGCCATTTAGCAAGACAGGCTATCCAGGGATAAAAATACGCCACTAAATTAAGTTGCTGTTTGCCTGTACTGTGAGATTTGTGTTAATACCATCACAAGGTTAAACCCCTTTCTTCACAGGTTAAAGAGGATGGATTTCCTGGCCTGAAATGTTGATTTTTCAGCACACCTTGCTGCTGTTTCATGCTTGTTCACCTCCTCAGCCCTGTTCAGGGGAAAGGAGAGGCTGGGTGTTGACCTGTGGCTTTTGATAGAGTCTGGGGAACAGTCAGACTGATGATTAATGGCTTACAAACATAGTGTATCCCTCTGCATTTATTGATATCCCCAGTTCAGCAGCAGGACTAGGCAGATTTTAGGACCTCAGCACCACAGTGAATGTCTCTGATGTGAGGATTAAAGGAGTAACTTGCTGTCAGAAGTCAAAGGCTGTTGCATTTCCTATTCCTGACCCTTTAAAGCATGATGTGACCTTTTGAGCATACAGAGAGCTGAGAAATCCATAAATGCACACAGATTTAAACAAGAGATGGTGCTGCCTTTTCTGAGAGCCCTGTCAGGCTATGTGGGAGTGGCATGATGTTGCATGGCAAACTTGAGAGTTTCTGTGTGACCTTGCTGCTAAAAGCTTCATCTTGTGGCACCAGAGCATAACACTGAAATTGTGCATGGACTCTAAATTTTTGCTGTTTTTAGGCTGCTGAATGAGCAGATGTGGAAACTGCTGCTTCACCCTGCATGCTTGGAATGGCATTCCCAAAAGCTCTTGCCATGTCCCAGGTTGGAAACACCCTTGTCTAAGGGCAGCCTGAGGATGGAACACCTGAGGGGTGTGTTAGAGGTGTGTCACCTTGTTCCCATGGTCATCTCTGACACCTTGCCTTGTGCACCATGTGTGTCTGAGCTTGAGAAGCAGCTTTGCTGACTGGGACAGATGCAGCTGGGAAGTCCTGCAGTCTAGCAAGAGTAACTTTGCTGCTTTTTTTCCAGCCCTGCTTTGCTGCAGCTTGGAGCTCACCCAGTGCTCGCTCAAAGCAGCAATCACAACCCAAATCCTGGACAGGCTCTGGGTTGGGAATGAGGAGACACTCTGAGGTCTGTATGCACAGGGGATGTACCAGGGGCTGTGTTTGGCTGTTTTGCCCCACGAGGGCAGCTGGGGAAAACTGCTCCTTTTGTGCCTCTGCACTGTCACATCGGAAAGAAAATGGGAGGTGACAATTTTGCAGTTCCCCATCCTTGCTCAGGATCTTGGCAGGGAAATGGCACTCGTTGTCACAGCCAAACCTGCCATCTCCTGACCCAACAGCTTTGGTGGGAAAGCTCAGAGAGAGCGATGTTGGGTCCTGCTCCATCCTGCTTCAATGAGTTGCTGATAGGAAAGTTCCTTGCTTTAGGTTTTGTGTCTAATTTGGAATATGTGTAGATTTTGGTCAAGAAAAATGAAAAGAGAAGAATACTAATTACTGCACCCTGAGGGTAATGGCCTCAGTAATGGGTAATGGTCCCCACATTGCATCTGACTTTAGGATTAAGTGGGGGTTAAATACAAATTCAGACTGTAGCACAGGCTCTTCAGTAATTTACCATTTCACTTACAAATGTGCTTTGCAGGAAAATAACTGCTTTAAACCTTTCTCTTTGCTACACTCACTGACAAATATAGCTCTCAATTGGTATAATGCTGTCTTTCCAAAGCTCCCATTCACATCTGTCTGTGTTGAATTCATATAGAGAAGTTTTTATGAAGAAATGAATTGCTAAAAATCCTAGTGAATCTGGTTATCAGAGAGGCCCTCCTAATAAAGACAATATACATCAGCAGAGCTGGCAGGTTTTTATTGGGGCAGTTCTTCATTGAGTCCAGAGTAGATACTGTGTGATAAATCTCGTTAGTGCTGTCACTCTTGGTCCTAATGGTGTGAATAGCCATTTAGCTTGCAAAACAGCAGAGCCATTCAGTGGCTTGTGGTTTTTGGCACCATGCTCAAGTGTTCTCCAGCCTTTCCGGTCTTTTGCCAGTCTCTCTGACTAATTCACTAACTCTTTTCTCAGGCATGTGTCCCTCCTGCAATGTATCTTTTAACTTCTGATGTTCAAATTTTTATGATGCTGCCTGCTCTCACTACAGATACCTGGCTCCATGAGCAGGGATCCAGGTAACACTTTGTTCTTAGAACACCTGTGTAGTTTGTTTTATATCCTTCCCTTTCAAGACCTTTTGAGCTGGATTCCTCTCTGACTTTTACAGTAATAACTCTGGACTGAAATGGAGACCAAGAGATAAACCAGATTCTGTGGGCCTTTTGTGCAGAGTACAACTGGTTCATTCATTATAGAGGATGTGCTTGTTGAGCCACCCCCAACCGGTTGGGTATTTCATGAGCATCACAGTCTGTCTCATGGAAACACCCACAGCCTGGGGCTGTGAGTCCACAGCTTCAATGTTAGCTTGCTATCATGATGACAATGGCCTTGTTTCCCTGGCTGGGTTGAAGATGTGGCTGTGTAATGCAGGGTGCTCACCCTTCAAATAGGAGCAAAGCAGGAATTTGGAAACAGCCTGTACCTGAGACTAGTGCCCGTGCTCCTTCCTTGCCAAGCGGTGTGCAGGATCACTGGATCTTAGTCCCAATGTGCCAGCTGTACTCTGGCAAGTGCTGGAAGGGGTTTTTATATTTCTTCTTTTAAAGTATCTATTGCTGGTCTTATGTGTCCACAAACTCAGGTGTTTGCAGCAGAGACAGTGTCTTACTGAGTTGTTTCGAATCAGTGGAGATCTCAGCAAAAACCAAAAAAACAGAATAAATGCTAGAGAGTTTAGTGACACCTGCACCAGCTTTGTCTAATGCTAACCTTGCAAGAAGTCCTTGGATGATGCCAACTGGCCGTAATTGCTAGCAGAGAAAATAAAGTTGCAGCAGTTTATACCAGCTGAGCACCTGGTCATTATATCTCACATTGTGAAAGCCACAGTGGAAGCACAGGTTAAAATGGCTATTCATCTTTGATCCCTTAGCAATGGGACAGTCTGCAGTAATCTCTAAGATTAGGGTAATAGAGAGCTCAAATTTTATATACAGCCTGCTAAACTGTGTTTACAGATCTTTCAGTTCAAGGAGGGAAGCGCTGTATGTGCAGTTTGGAGTGGATCTCCCCTCCTCCCTGCCTCTGCTGGGCGTTTAAATGTGTGTATGTGGTGCCCTGAAAGTCTGACTTGGCAGTGCTTGGATGCTGTGAGCTGAAGGCTGGCACTGCTGGCCCCAGCACCTGGTATTTCCAGGGGAAAAAGGGTAGCTGAGGAGGGGGTACTAGATGTTTATGGAATTGCCTGTTTTTGGGGAACAGCCATGGAGCCAGGTTGCATTTGAGAGACAATGTAAAACCAGTTTACAGGAATATACTGTCATGCAGGACTGGAGTCAGTGGCTTTGCTGTTGCTCATATTTCCAGGTGACTTTAATTACAGTCCTATGCAGGAGAGGGTGTAAAACACGATGGCACAAATAAACAAAACCATCCAGCTAACAGGAGGCACAGTCGCTGGTTCTTAGTTTCTAATCCAACATATGCTCCAGCCACTGTTTCTAGGTTTCCTGTGCATTAATATAAGTCTTACAAAAAAGTAATTAATGAGAAGGTTTTCAAGTGCCAAAGCAGAAAGTTACTGAGACCAGGAACCAACTCATTTTTGGCTGTCTTGGGCCAAGCCTGGGATTGCTCACCAGGCTTCAGTGGACTGATAGTGGGTTTGCCCTGGGAGAAAAACAGTTTGTCTGACCATCAAGAGAAAACATAATTCAGATTGCAAAGCAGAACAGAGTGAATTTTTGTAGCTTGTTTGCTGAAATCTTGTTCTTTGAAAGTCTGCTCTGGTATTGTGTAGGGGATAGCAAAAGAATGGATTTGGTAAAGGTTAGGGTGCTTCAGTGATGAATGGAAAATTTTCTTCCCTCTCAGCTTGCAGTAGTAATTCTATGTATGTTCATAGGTTTCTCAGAAAACTATTTTCATCCTTCCAGCAATATTTGATACTCTGTGTATCCTGCAGACTGCAGAAAATGTTTACCCTGTCTTGTTTGCCCTTCTCCCAACAATGCACATGCACAAAGGAGAGTTTTGGAGTGTTTGTGCCTTTTGATTGACAATAAAAATCTTTTGCTATGAATTCTGGCAAAAAGTTCATGGTCCTCAGAATGCTTTACAGTTAATTCTCATTTCATTTGCATGACTAAACAGTGGTTCTGCATCACTTCATCACAAAAGATTTGCAGAGCTTCGAAAGTGTTTCATTGCTGGAGAAAAATCCAGCAGTAAATCCAACTTCCATGTATGGTTAAATTGCTTTAAGCTGAAAACTGCAATAGGAACAATTCTTTTTCATAGAATCATAGAATGCTTTGGGTTGGAAAGGACCTTAAAGACCATCTTGCTCTAACCCCTGCCATGGGCACGGACACATTCCATTATTCCAGGTTGCTCCAAGCCCTGTCCAACCTGGTCTTGGACACTTCCAGGGATGGAGCAGCCACAGCTTCTCTGGGCACCCTGTGCCAGGGCCTCACCACCCTCAGGGTCAAGAATTTCTTCTCAATATCGATTCTAAACCTATTCTCTCTATATACCATTCCCCACTGTTCCATGTCTCCATTCTCTTGCCCAAAGTCCAGCTCTCTTGGAGCCCCTTTAACTGTTGGAAGGAGCTCTAAGGTCTCTCCAGAGCCTCCCCTTCTCCAGGCTGAACAACCCCAATTCTCTCAACTTGTCTCCACAGCAGAGGTGCTCCAGCCCTCTCAGTATCTCTCTGGCCTCCTCTGAACTCCCTCCAATGGGTCCTTGTCCTTATGTTGAGGACCCTAGAGCTGGATGCAGCCCGGCAGGTGAGATCTCATGAGAGCAGAGTAGAGGGAGGAGAATCATAGTCAGGTCATGTGGAACTTCTTGTCAATCAACTTCCCCAAGCCCTTCTCCTCAGGGCTGCAGGTGCCTTTTATCCCTTCAAATGCAGCCTCAGGTAAGGGCAGCCTGAGGCTTCAAGCACCAGAAGAATCTGTGTGTGGATGGTGGAAACAATGGAAGATGTCTTTGTGTAAGAATCACTCCAAGTTACTGTCAGCACCGTGATGTGAAACACTGGTGATTCACTGCTGGAACTTCCTGCCACATCAAATGTATTGCCAAGAATTATTTAGCAAGCCTAATTGAATGTAATTTTGCTATTGGAGATAAGTAGCCACTAAGCTTAGTCTGAAAAATCAATTTGCATACGTCACAGAGCTGATCTCCCTTAGAGCTGGCTTGGGATCATCCATAGTGCAGCCTCCTTCATGCTGCAGTTTTATGCCCTTCTTTTGGTGTTAGCTTGGCCTAGGATGTCCAACAGCCTGTGGCTGTCTGGGATTTTACACGCAGCAGGATGTAAATCTCCCTGAATTTTCAGAGTGACGCACATCTCAAACATTTCCCTTTCCTTTCTGGAGGATTTATGATGTTTTGGGGCAGTATGGCAGATTCACCCAGTTCACTGAGTGGTGCAGAAGGGTTGAGGTTTTCCCAGAGCACCTGGCAGGACTCACAGTCAATATGCCATGGAACTTCTAAGCAAATGAAAGCAAACCAGGAGGTAACACAGCTGGAAATATCTCTGCAATGGGAGCTAGGAAACACTGTAAAGGGGTTGTGTAGGCTAAGAAACCTAGATTTGGTCTATCGAGGTCAACATCATCTACTGGGGATTAGGTAGGATCAAGTAATTAATGAAAAGGATAATTCATACCAGTTTTCTAATCCCTGCAGATAGTGTAGATGACACACTTCTGCTGCTGACCCTTCTAGATATGTTTTCATTGTAAAGACATGCAGAGAGGGAAAGAATGGGCAACAGGCTGCAGAAGTTGTCACTAACTCTTTCCAAGTGGAATTTTTTCAGTGGAATTATTTTGCTTCAGTGTTGCTCAGACTTTTCGCAAAGATATCCTAAGTTAGAGTGATGATTTTGGTTGCAGAATTTTTGCTTCAGAACTTCCAAAACTGTTTCTCTCTTTATTTTAAAGCTCACAAGGTACTGTTTCAATAATTTCAATTAAACTCTTGGACTCTGTTGTGAAAAAAAATTCTAGTTTTAAAATGTCCCTTAGTTAAAAAAAACCCCAAACTCAATGTTTTAAAATATTTAAAGCAGACTTGAAGTGAAATGTGGATTTTATTAATTACATGGAAAATGTCCTTTTCAGATCAAATGCAACTAAATTTTTCTTCTCTGACCTACTTTGCCCATCAGAGTGGAAACTCCATTATCTGTCCATTTCTACAAGGGATATTGGATGCTCAGCAAATGGAAATGCTGATCTCCAGAAACGGGTGCTGCTTCTGCCAGAGCCCACCCTGGACCCAGAGATGGGAGAGGGAGCACAGCTGGGCTGGCCCCAGGAGGAGTTTGTTCCAGGGGATCCCTGCTGGGTGCTGCAGCAAGCTGGGATGTTTCAGCACACAGCTGCATTGCCTTTCCTGCCAAGGAAGTGGAGCCTGAGTGCTCTGGTGCTTGCAGTTTCAGCATGGCACTCTAAGGTTGTTCCCCACAACGTTCTCACTTTTAGTGCTGAAACCTGATCCTTCAAATTACTTGTCTGAAGGGTCTAGAGATGTTCAGCAGTGTGGGAGAGATCGTTTCTGGGTACACACTGCAGGGCTCCTCTCTGCCACTGTCCTGGTGCCCTAGTGCAAGGGTGTCCTCCAGTGGAACACAGGATGGAGAGGGAACAGGGAGGGCTGCTCTGGGTTTTTCTGGAGCAGGTGCCCAAGCAGCCAGAGTCTGGCAGGAAGTAAAAAACAGAAGAATTGAACAAGGTGAGAGAGGAAACTGTAATAGCCCCAATCCCTGTTTTCATAGATCCATGGCTGATTAGGATTGTCCTGGAGAGCTAACGTGGGGTTGGAGCTCCAGGAAATCAATCCACAGGCATTTGTGCATTGATCTGTTTGGAAACATTAACCTGAGGAATTTCTCCATCTACACTTGTTTTCATTTGGTTGCATGTTCACAGGGATTGATTTTCTTAAGATCTGAGCATTGAATCAGATGTTTTTCTGGATGCACTGGTTCAACCTCAGCTTTTATAAGGAGGCAACAACTGGGATTTCACCTAATTTGGCTTTGTTTTTGAGATTCACAGTAAGCAGTAGGTTTGTGACTACATTTTCCTCAGCAGTCCTTGAAAGGGCACAGGGCTCTTTTATCTTCAAGGCTGAACTGTGTTTTTACTCAAATGCTGTGGGAAGTGGGGGCCAAATCCAGCTGTGTGACAGGGTCATGTGGCATGACATAAGGGTGGATTCCTACCCCAACAAAACACAGTGACCTCTTGACAGGAGAAGGAGACAATAAAGTGCCATCTTTTCTTAGGAAAAGTAGTGTGTGTGTCTAGGTACATAAGTTGTGCATGTAAATGTATATGTGTGTTCATGTATTTTCTCACCAAACTGCTCTGCTGTCCTCTGGCCATAGAGGAATGAGAGTGAAGCCTTGGCTAAAGTGAAAGCCAGGTGGCCCAATGCTCTGCAGTTCTGGTGAAAACATTTTTGGGGAGAGGAGGAGGTCCCAAGCTGCACCAGAGGACTACAGGAGACACTACCCCATTACATCTGCTGGGTGATGGTGCTGCCCATCTTCCAGCTCATCTCATGTGGGTGCAAGCACAGCTGCCCTTTGCTGTGACTGTTTGCCAGTGCCAAGCCCCTTTAATGAAAGCAGTGGATTCCTGTACCTAAATTGCTAAAACAGCCAATACCATGGGTTTGTTTCCTCTGTTTTCACCCTCCCCATGGGATCTGTGCACTGTTTGCCACTTAGCCCAGCATGGACTGCCCTGAATCCCAGGGAGACTGCTCCAAAGCCAGCTGCAAGTGGAGCCACTGCAAAGTTACAGAAATAAAAGTGGCTTTGTCCCCTGCAGGCTTAGAACCTCTTTACCTTGAACCTGTGCAGAGCTTGACTTGCAGGGGTCAAGTCAGAGTGAGATAAAGTACAATTCATTACAGTGTTATTTTGTATGCAGGGACTGAGCTCAGGCACTCTGTGTTACCAAAAGCTGATAACAAATAGATATGAAACACCTTTGAAATGTTAACTTATCCTAAAAAGCCTATTTCTTCAACACTTCTAAGAAGCATAAAGCCTCATCCTAGACAATCTGCTCCCTTCTCTCTATTTTAATAAGCAAGGAGCATAGCATCTGTCTGGAAAGAATGCAACAAATACTTTTACATTCACACAGCTCAGGAAAGAAGAGATGTTGCAAACTTGAAGAAATCCCAGTTTCAAAGTACAGAGATGAACAGACAGAAGAAAAAACTGAGAACAGACAGGTTTCAGGCAGGATTGTGCTTCCTCCCAGCTGCACTGTCCCATCTTTTCTCTATGGGCTGGAAGGGGCTGCTTAGGCTGTGTCCTTCCAGGGGATATTTTATTTTTGACCTGCATGCCAGAGCAGCCAGAAGCCCAGGTTTCTGCCATAGCAGCCTCTGTTTAGCGCAATATGTACTTTCCCTCCCCAGCTGCATTTTCCCTGGCTCCCTCTGAAGTCAGGTTTGCTGCTGAACTCCTTGTGTGGGTACACTGTGACCCATTTCAGTTCAAATGAACTAGGTTAGCTAAAGCAGTGGAAAATGTAGGTTTTTGCTATTTTGCCTCACTTTGAGTGAGATCCATTGGATGTGGGAGACCAGTCCCTTGGCTGATGTAAGTTAATGCACCTCCTTTGACTTTGATGGAGGCTCATCTCTTTGTTCCAGCTGCTGGTCTCCCCTGGCATCTGGTACAATCTATCCTGTGTGGTGTTTATTTTAATAGCCTGATAAAACTGTTATTCTCGAGGGGAGAGAGAGGCTGCTGGCTGTGTGTTTAGACAAATCTGCACCCATACAGATTCCATAAGTGTTTGCTTCAAAGATGTAAACACCACATTACCCAATTAAAGGAGTGTCCTTAATAATTTATCAGGCAATTAAAACGTTCATTGCCCTTTATCCCAGAGAGCTCCACCAGTGATGTATAATCTGAACCTAAGTTAAAATGCCATAATAAATGAACAGTGATGCAATGCATCAAACATAATGGGAACATTAAGGCAATGGAGGGTGGTTTGTCAAGAATGGAAGGTATAACACAGTTAGCAGAGCTAACTTAATTTCTGGAAATACCACTGCCTCTGAGGAGTGGGGCATGGCAGGGGCATGTCTGGCAAAAAAAATTTCAGTAATATGTTCCAGGGAAAACTTACCCATTGCAAAGTTAGAGATGGAAAATGTCTCTGTCCCCAGTTATTGTTAATAACCCTCTTGAGAATGTCATGAGAGGGAAATGAGCAACTGAAAGAGAGGGATTAGAGCAGGAGCGGAGTTTCAGCTTAGCTCTGGCTGCTTGTCATAGTACAGTATTTCTTCATACTTGTGTAATGGAAAATGCAGAAGTAAAGGGGGGATAAAAAAGGCAAATGCTTTTGTTACTAATTCTGATCTGGATGTTTTAAAAAAATGACCCCAGAGGTTGGGAGTCCAATTCACACTGAGCTGGAATCAGATTTGGGCAGTTAGTTTCCCCTTTGAAAATCACAGTCATTATTGTAAAAATGCCAGAGCCTTGGTGGTGCCCAGTCCCCTGCCTGTGCTATTCCCTCTGCTCTTGGGAGTATTTTGTGGTGTGAAGGTGTACCCAAAGATGTGTGGGTCATGCAAACATTCAGCTGCTATGTGCTGCCCTGTGGATGAAGGAAGGATGATAGTTTCATCTTTCCTGTTTCTAATAGTATTTTAAGGTGGGAGTATGATAAAGGGCAACTATTACTGTTTTTGAAGAACTCCTCTTGAGCCCTTCAGTTCTGGATATGAAAAATGATGGGATGGAAGTGAATGGCAACATAAAAATGATGGTCCTGCAGTTCCCCTTTCCAAGCTCTGAGGCTCAAACATGTCCGGTGATTTTCTTCAAGGGGGAAAACCCAAATGTGACTTATTCTGTGGTCAGAGTTTTGAGGCTTCACAAATACCCACAGCTGCTTTGACTGCAGGCATCAAAGTGGCATGCTTTGAAAACAGGCTCCCATGATAGAGCAGGAAGGGCATGGGATGGGCTTTATTCCTGCTTCAGTTACTGACTTGCTGCCTAACCCTGAACAATTTGTGCTGTTATTATTTCCCTTTGCCTATTTGGTCCCTTGTGGATGCTTTGGAGAGGGAGCAGCTGCTTGCTGCAGGATTGAGGGTGCTTAGTGCCATCACTATAAGGCAACTCGTAACAATAGCAGGGAGGCCTATTGCATAGTGAGCTTTATATTGAGTCATTTGGAGTGGATTATATGGACTAGAACAGTGTAATGGAATGCAGGGCTCATCCTTTCCCCTCCACTTGCAGCATACATTAACTCCATTTATTTATACTGCCACTCTTTCTCCTTCATGTGATGCAGAGGAGAGTCAGCCCCCTGTTACAAACTCCCCAAAGATTTTTGGGGCTGGGATCTGCTCTTTACTATGCATAGGAAACTTTTCTGGAAAAAGTTCTGGAAAAAGCTGCTCCCAGCTGCACATGCAGCTCTGCCATCCCTGCCTGCACAGCATCCACGCTGGTGCACTGCGCTGCCTGCCTCCCTGGAGTAATAGCCTGGGGAGCTGGGCACTTCTTGGCAAACTCCTGTCCTAATTTAAAGGACATCCACATCTGCCAGGAGGAAATATTTTGGTTTGTCCCATCTCTTCAGACTAAATTTTTTTTGCTGAATAAAATTTAAGGACAAAAGAATGCAATTAAACAGAAGCACAAGCCACAAAAACAACAACAAAATGCACTTTTAGAGTGATACTTTACTCCAATGGCTTTTCATTAGTTTGACTCTGCCAGCTTTTAGTTCTTTGTGATAAGTTAAAGCAGGCATCTCTCTCTTTTAGGCTCAGAAAGACACACAGAAAAATTGATATCCCCATTTCTATCATCAGGCATCTGCATGTCCTTATATTTTCACTCTTGCCTTTTGTGCTTGGTTCCCTTCTTTTTGCAAATGAACATTTGGATGCTGTTCATCCCAATGGGGGACTACAGCTGTTCCTTGCTTCACTGTTCTGGTCACTTGGCTGACACTTCTAGCACCTAAACTTTCCCATTCCTTGATTCAGTGTGCCTTTCCTTGCAAACTTCTGAAGGCAGAACAATAAGAGCTTTTGTATTGCCATGAGATTTAAAAAAAACAACCCAGTCTTTTTAAAACACTCATAACTATTTTCTCTAGACTTTAGATGCTTAAATGAGAAGTGGCTTGTGTGGTTTACTGATGCTCCACCTCACTGTAGAGTTATAGGGACTGCTGAAGGTCTCTCTGCAGTTAGATGCTGCCATTGCTTTTTTTGTATAAGTGCTATTCCTTGGCATAAAACTTAGAACACCTGAAACAAAGCCAGAGATATAATATCCCATCCTCAGAAAATCAGGAAAATGTCAGCTCTAAATTTGCTGTGAAAACATTTGATTTGTGATGAGTTTCTAGAGGAAAATAAAAATAAAAACTGCTGCCTTGCAGAAACCACAAGAATTTCAGTAGCTTACAAGAGAAGTGTTCTTTTTGATGACTGCCTGAATCCTCCTAATGTCATATAATTTATGTTAATTAAATGCTGATGGAATCTGAATAAGCATATTGATGGAAGATGTATTTGAGATACTGTTATTAATTCATCATTCAGTAGCTAGTGTATGAAATAATGCATTCCTAGGCTCTGATTTAGGACATTTCATTTTCAGTATTACCAAGATGTCTGTTTCCAACAGAAATAACCCTTTAATCTACTGAAAAAACCCAACCAAAGCACAGCACAACAACAATTAAACAACAACAAAAACTCACCAAAAACCTTATTGGAGGCAGCCTGATTAAACAACTCTGAAGCAGTAATTATTTATGCCTTTCAGAGTTATAGCACATACTGACCCCAATTCTCCAGGCAATGGACATAAAACAGTTATTTAAAAATAGTTATAGCATTCAAGTATGAAGAAGGAGAACCTCTAAACCCAGCAGCATGTGCTTTATTGCACCCCAAGCTTGTGTTTTGGCAAATGTAAAGGCATGACAGCCTTTCTGAAAGTGTGCTTTGTACCTAAATCCTCACTTGGGTGATAATGAGATGTGGCCAGGACTCAGCATCCTCCATCCAGCTGGGCAAGCTGAGGCTGGCCAGGAACTTCACCTGATGGCAAAGTGTTCCCCACCATGCCATGACATTTACTGCTGCTGGAGATGGTTTCATAGGTCATCTCTAAACATTCAATAAATCTCTTATAATTCCATTTTGGGAGTCAGCAGTGCCTAGGGACATAACTGTTCCCATTGCTCTGAGCTTTACTGGAGGAAGGGAAGCAGTGTCTCCTCCAGAAGTTACTTTCCTTTGCTAAAGGGAGGATCTGTAACCTGTCCCACCAGTTGTGCTTGGTGACCCCGGGGGAAGGAGTGACACAGGCACACTGAGGTTTCTGCAGCTCAGGGACAGGGGAGATCTGACCCCAAATCCAGGCAGAGGCTGGAGGGAGGCTGGGACATACAATTCCCACCAACACCATGGTGTCTCTGAATGAACTTGGCTGCTTTTGTGGGATCACGTGAAATCTGGGTCCTGATTTTTCTGCAAAGGTGTTCAAGTGTTTACCCGAGGCTTACAGCTCTGTCCCCTCTATAAAAGAGTCATTGCCTCAGGAGGTGGGGGAGCCCTGATGTTGGCAAGAGCTGTTGTTAATGTGTGAGGCTGTTCACACTTTCCCCGTCGCTGCATTGAGCCCTGGGGAGGAGTTGAGAAACAATGGAGAAACGTAATGATGGGCTTCACTGAGAGAATTACAAATGTAATTGGGAATGGAAAACCAAGGTGAAATTTCCTGACTAACTGAAGCTGAACTAACTGTGGGCACTGCTGAAGGAAGCTGGCTCATCTCCTAGCCCTGCAGCCTTTGCCACTTTCTTCACCCAATACCCTCACACCGGGGACAGGCTGAGTTCTCTTTAGACCTGTGGGGTGGGTTTTCAGGTGGATCACTGAGTGTAAGCCAGTGGGGGATTTCTGCTTACGTTTAAGATGAAGTGCAGTGGCAGCAGCCAAGCTGCTGTACAATTGGGAGTGTAATGTGGAAAGGTTGGATACATGGGCATACATGACAAATATGCTCTTTCTCTGCAGTGGGGAAATATTGGTTTCACAGTGCTCAGAAATAACTGAAAGTATTTAATATCAGGTTTTAGATTCCAGTGACCTTTCTACTGCACCATCAAGAGAGGAATAAAAATCTGGGAAGAGATTTCTTTGAGCATCTGCATAGACAGGACAGAGGTGCTCCAGATTGCAAACAGTCACCTTCCCCTTCTGCTCCCCAAGGCTTTGCAATGCCAGACTCATTCCACGTTTTCCTCATAACCATTCAGATCAGTGAATTATTTAAATGTTGTGCCTGCGGCTGCTCAAATGGTAGCTGGAAACCTTTCTTTGGCTCCTTTGGAAAAAGGTGTTTTTAGACTGCTGTGTTTTGCTAAGGAGATCCTGCTATTCAAGTGGCTGTGAATGGGGTTTGGAAACAGTCTGTGTGTTTGTGTACAGCAGGGACCAGTGGCTGCTCACTTCAATTCCCAATTCAGGTTGTGCTTGGGGGTGGCACTGGCTACCCCAAGGATCAAAGGTGCCTGTGTATATAACCTGCTGCTCTCTGCCAGTGATGGTGTCTGGCCCAGCTATCAGCAATTTCAGTACATGGACAGGTCTGTGTACGAGACAGAAAGCTGGAAATACTCAGGAATTGCTCTTTGCCACCCCAAACCATTTGAATTCCTGGAGGATATCCTGGAAAAGGCCCTCATGGGAGACATGGTCAGGAACTACCTGCATCTCACACCAGTTGCTTTCATGGATTCAGGCACCTCTGGAACCTGTAAACCTGTGCTTTCTTTCCTAGCTGTCATTCTTTAATGTTTAGATGGTTTTGACTGTAAGGCTTGTGAATATTTCTTTCTAGGACTGGTATTTGCCTTTGGTTTTGGTTTCTCCTCATCCCAGGGCAGGGCACAGTGCACCATCAGGAGCTGTGTGCACTGTAGAGGACAGGACAAGCACTTTTAAGCTCCTGCCTTCATGTCCTCTCTGTTGTTACATTACTGTGGGTTTATGTACATCCACTTGCCTGGGGACTTGTCATCTTATTTGTAATCTATTGTTTTAATTATTTTCTGTGAAGGTGCCCAAAGACCTTGGGGTATTGAGACACAAATACATTATTTATTCATTAATTATTCATTACTGCTAACTACTCCCTACAATGTAGCTGTCTGCAGTAACGTGCCTGGGTGAACCCTCTTCCCTGGATAAGAGGGTAGCTGGTTTATTTGCCAGCTATTCCTTGGTCAGGAGTAACATTGTTAAAAAATTGGAGAGAGAAATATTTACGGTTGGCCAGTAAAACATTTTCTTATGTGAATCTCTAAGACCTGACCTAAAAATCATCAGATGGAATGTAGGCTTCCTAATGCACCTCTGGGGTTTATAACCTATTGCTGATTTGTCCCAGAACTGCCTGGAGGGAGATTTACCAGGTGGGTAAAAGTGATTTAATTTCCTTGGTTGTCATTGTTTTTTCCCCACTTAAGAAATGTCTCCTTCTGCAGCTTCACCTGCATCTGAAACCACCCCAGTTACCTCTGCAATTCAGTGCACAGGTAGTTGTCTGCACTGCATTTTGTTTGAGAGGCAGAAATAAGCACAGAAATGTTAAAAATAGAAATAACCCTGAGCTGAAATGATTTCCCCTTCCTGGCTGGCTGCCTTGCACACCAGACTTCAGTCATAGATCATGTGAGATTGCTGAGGCTGGAGCTACCCAGTGCTAATCTCTGCATTGGTTTTCTCAGAGAGATACCTGGTCCCAATTTTTCATGGGCTTTACCTATTCCTTGTCCCTCAGTGATCTGTTTTCCATAATTTCCCTGCACCCATTGCAACAAAAGAGGAGACTGCAGCAAACCTCCAGATGCAGGAGGTGTTCTTGGAGAAAAGTCAGTGACTTCAGCCTGCCTTCCTCCCTTCAGTGCTGCAGTTCATTGCAGCCCTTGGCACCACGGGGTAGTTGTGTGATTGGAGCTCAGATTTTGGTGTGAGATCCAGCCCAGGCTGTGGGTCAGATGGGGTGACACCTGGTGAGCTGCTGCTGGAGCACATGCTGCTTTGGAGGTGGCTAAATGGAACTCTGAGGAGTGACAGCTTTAAAGAAGGTCCTTTGAAACCCCAGAGAAACTTTAACAGGATTTCGGTGTTTTGTTTAAAACGACTAATAGCTGATGAACTTTTGATTTTTAGCTTGAGGGGAAACCAATCATCTAAGAGCTGGGTGATCCTTGGGGGTCCCTTCCAACTCAGAATACTCTGATTGTGTGGATTGTAAATGTCTTGAGGGTGGAACGACTGGTATCAGGTCAGAGAAGTTGAAGCACCTGAGATGGATTGATCAGACTAGACTTTCTGGGGATGGGAATGCAGACTGGAGAGGTCTGAGGTGGAAGAGAGCTGTGTGTAACATACGCTGACAGTGTTTTGCCCTCCTGAAAGACCATCTCCTCAGGGACTATCGCAGCAGCCTGACTTTGTGTGAGCACTTCTGGAAATAAAGCTCACCCACTCAGGAAAATCAATGCAGGCTGCCAGGCACTGCTGTGACTAGCAGGTCTGTAGAATTTTTTTTAATGTCTTAAGATCATTTCTGGGAGCTCTAAAACTGTGAAAAACCTTTCTGGCTTCATAGTCTTGTCAGAAATCCCTCTGGGACACTGTGGTCACTGTGACTGTCTGTTCAAGAAATTTTTCCATCTGCTTGATTAGTTGCTACTCACTAATGTTGTGGATTGCTACAGTAATCAAGGAAAAAATATGGTATGGAAAGATATTCTAACAGTCCTGGAGTGGACAGAGAGGAAGTTTGGGTAAAAAATCCTGATATTGGAAGGGTAAGTCAAACACCCAGCACTGCTGTTAGCCTTTTAATGGAAAGCAGCTCAATCACTGGTAGGATCAATCCCTATAGAGTGAGCCTATGGCAATTATCAACTTTTCCTCTGTCCTTGCTGCTTGTAAATTTAACTCTACCTCTCAATAATTTTAAATGAAAGGCACAGCATCACTGCAGAGAAAGGAAACAAAATGCTTCCCTAACACATTGCTCTTTGAATACACCTCTTCTCTGTATGAAACTTAGTTTCTGCCTGCTGATTATACTTGAATTTGTACCCCTCTTTGCTCTCTGCTATGGCTGAATAACAGACAGGGAAGACCTGTCTGCCCTCTCAGAGTCACAAAATCCACTTTAAAGAAAGCGATCTTGGGAGAGCAAAGCCCATTGCACACAGTTGTGAGTGTCTGTAGCAGAACAGTATTATTAAATGGTAATTATCTTAGATGTGTTTCAGGGTAATTCTCCCTCTGCTTCTCTCTCCAGTGCTCCTGCCCTCTTGGAGTTGTGTGGAAGTGGGACTCAGTGCTTTCAGTCTGCTGCTGATCTGCCTGGAGAGATCTGGGAAGCAAGGTGGGAAAGTGCCTATCAGCCCTCCTGCTTGCACTTCCCAAGGGGTTTGGAGCTGTGCTGCTCACCTGCCACCTTCCTTTGAGAGAACCACAAAAAAAGGAGTATAAGTGACCATTCCAAAGCTGTCAGGTTGAGTGTGGCTGGCTCAGGTGCTGGGAGGAGATAGCCTGGAGCCGGGGTAAGAAATGACACAAAATCTGCCTGATGCAAGCGCCAAATTTGGCTGTGGGCACACAGTGAGTGTTTTTACGGTGAGTATTTTTAGCTTTCACGCTGTCTCCACCCCTCAGGTGTTAATTTTATAGCCATGCAGTGTGTTTGTCTACAGCTGCCTGCCTCACACAGCCCCGTGTCCTCTCTGAGCATGGGCACCATGCCAGCGCCTGGAGCCACTGGATATGGCAGCAACAGGAGCATCCCATGCCAAAACCACCTCCTAGGCCTGGGTTAATGGAACACTGATCAAATGCTTGCTCAGTTTAACAGAAAAAAACCCAGAAATGTCAACTTGTGCTGGCAGCTGAAAGCCTTCATGTGTGACTGTGTAGTGACTACAATTGTGCAGGAAGTGACAAACTCCGAGGGTGTCCCAGCATTTATGCACATGCATCATTATTGGACATTATCATATAAATGATCACCTTCTCCATACTTCCCAATTGTAATCCCTCATAGTGCTGCTCCTTACTGTGCAAGGAGCAACAAGGGAGCAGGTGCCTCATGCTGCTTTTCACAGGATAAAAGTGCAGCGTTATTGTGAGAGCATTTGTCGAGTTGCCCCCTATGCCTGCAGCACATCCAGAGCCACCCCCACCCTACATTTGGGAGAGGAGCAGAGCTAATCTGACACTGCATCTGCCTCCTCTGTCCAATGCTCCTCATAAACACACAAACAATTCACATCAACATCTGTGGAAACCGGATCTTACAAGCCTTGCTGCCACATGTATTTCAATCTTTGCTAAAAGGAGAGAGAAGCAGAAGTCTGGAGACTTCTGTCTCTAGAGACAGAGAAAAGATCCTACCTTTGATGCACGGTTGCCATAGTAAAACCAAACTTGTTTCGTGCAAAGGGTGTGAAAAGGTAAAAGTTTGAACTTAGACCAAGTAGGTTCATTATAGGAAAGAAAATAATAGAGGTAAGAGCTGCAGGGAAGGAAAAATATTCCTTCAGATCATCTCACTTGATCTGTGATGAAATAAGGAGCCATTGAAGAAGGCTTTAATGCGTTTCAATTATCTGGCTTTCAACAGAACTTGCCAAAGTCTGAAACCACAAAGTTTCAGTAGGAATGTGATAATGATGGAGATGGGGCTCAAAAACATAAACAAGGGAAACTGAATTTGATATGGGCAGTTTGCTTGAGGTTGTTTTTAAAAAGCAGAATTTCTCTCCAAATCCTGCCTGTCTTAGTCTGTCAAGAAGATGTATCTGTGTGTACAGGATGTGCTCAACACCAGCATGATGTATCATCGATGAATAAAGGACTTTGTAGATGGATTCCTGCAGATTTAACACATAAACAAACCCTCTTTCCATAGTCCCCTGCTACCTGTTGCAACCTAATGAGCAGAAATATGTCAGGAAATGCTAACAGCTTTTTTCCCAGCAGCTTCTCTTCAAATGCCTAATTGGTACCAAGTCCTGACACTACAGAAGCTTGCAAAAATTGTAACTGGAGATCAGAAGGCAGTGTTTGCCAGACAGGAAGAGATTTCTCTCTGGGTTTGTAGTCCCTGCTGAGTTAATTTAACTGACCATGCAGGGTGGATGAGCGTTGCAGCACCTTATCAGAAATCCCCAAGTGCCCACAGAAGCTCTCCATGTTACTCTCTTGACCATTTCTCATGGCTAGTTTGATCCCAGCAATATTTTGCAAGCCCTTGAGGAGGTTTGCAAAGTGACATTGCCCCATACCCAGGCAGGAGAGATTCTTGCCTCCCCTGCTTGGCATGGGAGCGCAGGGGTGCAGGAATGGAGCTGTGAGGACACTTCATGGGGAGGGGTGGGGATCTTTCCATTAGAAAAGCAAAATAGGACCCATCCTCATGTCTTTTTCCTGTATGAAGGCAATTTTTATCCAGTTTTTCTGTCACAGTACACAAATGAACCCATCCTCCCTTTACCTGTGCCAACCAATCTCTGAAGGTCATGTGCCACTCACAGTGATTACAAGGTCACTTTATCCAGCATGGGGCAGATCCTGGGGCTTTTACTCAGATTTTTCTCTTTTTCTTATTTCATGGCAAAGATCTCCTTTAGACAAGCCATCTGTAATTATAGCTGAGCTAATGTTCACACCATTCCCCCAGAAACCATCTTGTTTCCACAGCCCCTGGTTTTGCCTTGCAGAGAGTACCTGGCTCAAAACCTCTTTTTGCCTTGGAGGAGCTCGAAGGAGGCCAAGGAGATGCTGTGATTTGACCTGACTCTAGCTGAAGTCAATGCAACTTTTCTTCCTATCATCCTGTTCATTTAACATGCATCAGGGTAGGGTTTTCCATGTGGGGATGAAGTTTACAACAGTGCTGTGGTGTGGTGAATAAACCTTAGCCCACTATGACCATGGAAAATAAATTTATCACAGTGAACTCACTGTACAGGGCAGAGGTAGCTGTGGTATGTTGTAAAAAGGCACCAAATACAAGGACCTGGAGGTAGGAATAATAACCAAGAAACTCTGCTCTGCATGTACACTGGAGGTTTCTGATCAAAAGCAACACATTTTTTTAGATTATGGAAATTATTTATGAACAGTATCTGGGGAATTCTAACTGGTACAAATGAAAGGAGCTTGTCCTCCCCTCCCTGCAATTTGCCAGCCTCTAACTTCTCACCTCCTGGCTGCACAACTGAAAACTGGGCTTTTAGAGGAAAGGAAATTTAGAAAAAAAAAAAATTTTAAGGAGTGATCTGATCCCTGAGACTGAGGGAAAAACATTACAGTTGCAGTATTTAATATCATTTAAAAGCTGATTACTTTGCATGTGGAATAAGTACTTTTCATAAGGCCTTCTACTACATCTGGTATGCACCCTAATTTGTATTAATGGCTCCTAAGGAGCCATCATAGTTTATCAAGGAAGTAATATGCATTTTAAAAGCATTCAAATAAAGATTTACATGATAAACCTTAATAACTCTGGAATGCATTATTAGCTAACATATACTCCCAGAAGCAGTCACTCACTTCTGGCAAATTAGATAATTCAAGAAGCCATGAAAAAACTTCAGGTCAGAAGTAAGCTGTTGCTTGGTCACTCTCTAGGATTTATTCAATGTATTAAAGGGCACTTTTCATCTCAGCCTTTGTATGGTAAGTGGTTATTTTGTGCATAGGAGAACTGCTATGATTTCCTCTGAAGAAAACAACCTGTTAAGCTTTAAAGCTCATTATTTATCACGAAATGGCCTTATATCTCTGGCAATATTTCCCTGCAATTGTCCTGTCAGCCAGATGCTAAGCAAGATATCAGTATAAACCACTTTCCCAATATCTGTGAAATATGGCTGGTAGATAACAATGTTACTGAGATGATGCTTTTAAATCATGAGAAAAGCCAGGCAGTAAATTGATGGCTTCCATAAAACCAATGGAAAAATTAATACTGTGGGGGAGCAGGGCTGAAAACTGCAGTAACTCCAGCAAGATGAGAACAAGGCAACAGTGCAAATGAAAATTCAATAATTCTTAATTGTGTTGAAGACTGGGACCCCTGTGATACAAAAACTTGCATGGAACAAGAAAAAAGTACATCCTAGGGAATACATCATAGGAAATCCTATGTGCTCCAAGTAAAAGGACTAACTGACCTTTCTCTGCTGTAGTCAAGACAATTTAAGTTTAAATGTACTTCTTAGTGACACTAGTCATGTTCTTAAAAAAGTGATTTACACTTTTTTTCCCCATTAGTAGTTCTGAACTGACATTTTCATGCTGTCAGCTCCATTCTCTGGCTATTCTGTATTTGCAATTATTCTTATGTGGACAGCCTTAGCACTAGGGACTCGTTTTGTGCTCCTTGCTGGTCAGCTTCATGGTGCTGGCTGGGCAGGAAAGGCTGCTGCCCAAAAAAGAGGAAATATTTAACTGGCCAGACCCATCCTCTGCATCTGTGTTGTATGAATTGGCATGGTACAGCCTAGAAGTGGGGTTTGGGATTTTTTGGTCCTTAGACTTTGCTTACCCTGTGGGCTTGTGCTCTGTGCTTTATCACCTTCTCTGAAGCTTTGGAGGGACTGCAAATATTTGTATATTCCACTGCCAGCTGGGATTAATGAGAGCAAAAGAACAGGTCTTAAGTGCACTACATGTTTTAGATGTTTAGATGCTGGAGAGTCTTAGCTGGAGCAAAGTCTGACAGTGAACAGCTGGTGAGGCAAATTGTTCTGAAAGATTAAAGGCCTTATCTTCAGTGGCACTCTAAATGTCCACCTGCCTTCCTGGGGCATGTGCTGCTAAAGATCACTGTGGTCAGGGGAAGGGCCTAATGAGGGAAAATGGCATGGAAGGAGAGAGGGGTAATTCTACCAAAGTGATCTTCTTTTTACCCTTGTCTCTGAAAGTATGTGCCAAGGTGAATTACGGCTGAGCAGAGCAAGCTGGAGCTGGCAGAGCACTGGGCTGGCTGTGGCAGTGGCCAGTGCTTGCCTGGCAGAAGGGGTATGGATTGTACTCCCCAAAAGTCATTATCTGCTGTAGTGCAGAGCAGTTGCTGTGGCACAACCACACGGAGCTGGGTTGTGACAAGTGGTTAGTGCAGGGCTCCTCACCTGGGCTCCATCCCAGCCAGAGTGAGAGCAGTGCTGGCTGGCAAGGCACAGCTCAGCCAACCCTTGCTGGCAGCACAGTCATGCTGTTCACATGCCTAACAGTGAAGGAGAAGCTGGAAAATGCTTTTCTGGAGATTTGCTTGGATGATTTGTTGTTTTTAAAAGGCTGTATAGCAGGGGCTGAAGGAGCAGTGTCACGTTACTCCCTGTGATGGAGTTGTGCCATGCCTGTTCTCTTGAACAAAAAAGCACAACTTTTGGGGTGTTCTGTGTGTCTTGTAAGGCAGAGATAACTGAGTTACTGTCTTTGGAGCCCTTTTCAAGGCTGCTCTCAGGCCAAGCCTGAGTTCACTGAAAGGGGAGTTTTACTGAGGGAAAGAAGCTGCACTTGCCTGACCTGAACTTATTACCTATTTACAAAACAGCTAAATGTCCATGAATGAGATTGCAAATCTGAAAAACTGGGCTGTCCCCAAAGAAGCTGCAGCTGCCACTGGGGTAAATGACACACATGAGGTAAATGAGACACAGCTTTGTTTCATGCAGGGGAGTGGAAGGGAAAAGGTTTGGGATGTGCTGCACTCTCTGAGATCTGTGGAACATGGCTGGGAGCTGTCCCTGCCTCCCCTTGGACAGGGTGTCCCTGAACCACCACAGCTCTACCTCAATCCTTGCCTTGTTCTTACTTTTAGTTTACATTTCTGTGTCTCTAATGAGGCACCTAAGAGAAAGCATGTTCATGGTCTTGGCCATACCCTTCTTCTTGTCCAGTGAACGTCCTCACAGCCCGGGCTTGGGGTGGAGGAAACCTGCTGGTGAGACCATGGGAGGCAGCACAAGGGAGCAAAGGATCTCCTGGGGTATTTGGAGGTAGCTGGTGAGGGAGTGGTAATAACAGGTGAGGGCAATAGGGGGGGTGACCCCCATCCTGGGGGGGTTTTCCTCAGCACAGGAAGGGGAAATAATCGACAGGGAAACACAAAGGCTAGACTCATGGTCCCCTTCCTTCCCCTGAGTGTCTCACTAATAGCAGCCTGGGATGGATTTCCAGCTGGGTTAATTACCTCTAATTGCCTGCAGCTTTCTGGCCAGCTTCACCTCTCCCCAGGAGGTGATAGCCCCAGTGGGAGCAGCTGTGATTTGATGCCCAAGGAGCTGCTCCTGCTGCCTATGGCCAGACACCACCTGCACACCTCTTCTCCCCTGCTCAGCACTGAATTGCTTTGGGCATCCTTGTAAATTCAGGCACTTGAGGGAAAACAAATGTTTTGCTTTCCACTAGTTTGATAAAAACTTTAGAAATGTGCATATAAAAATAGTGGGTTTTCCACATGGGTTTGTTGTCACAGATTTCCTTCAGCTGCCTGATGCAGTTCATCCCCACTGCAGCATTATGTAGTTCCTGGGAGCTGTAATGGGAAAAAAAATTACCCTTGAAAAGAGAGTTCAAATATTCCTATGAGGACACAACAAAGTTTTCCTTTTCTTCCTACTCCAAAGCTAGGCTTTGTTTTGTGTGCTTGGGAAAAAAAAAAAAAGAAAGCTGATTAAGAGGTTTAGGTGCATTTGGTATCTGTTTACGCAAAATCCAGGGCTTAGTTGTGATGAGATAAAAGCAAATCTGGTTTTATTGTTTCTCTTCCACATTTAAGTGATCACAGAAAGAGCAGCCATAGCCCAACTGCTCAAACACACTATTTTCACGTTCGGTTGTTGCTTGTATTAGAGTTAAGTCAGACTTTGAAAGGAATTTTCTGCAAATTTGTTTGTATGAAGTCGGGCACAAAGCAATTCAAAGCTTGGCATGGCAACAGCAAAGGGGAAGCAATTCAGAAATCCAGGGAAACGAGGCTGGCAGTATTTCAGTGTTATTTACCTTCCTCTATAATCTCACTTGTGAATACTGGGATAGTCAAAAATATGCTGTGCTCCTCTCCATTCTCCCCCTTCATTAACCTGTGGTACTCATTAACTGACAAAGCTCTGGGCTTCACGTGATCCTCTAACGTCCATCACAAATAATTGTGCTAATTAAATGGGTAACAGCATGGTTTGGCTTGGGACTGCAATTCCTGAGATGGAATGGACATGTCCGTGAGCTATGAGAGCGCTTTGAGCAATAATATTTAGCACTAACAAATTAAATTTTGGAACTCCATAAAAATTCATGCTTCAAGGCTTAAAGTTAATCTCTGTCAGGGTAAGACCACTGTTGGCATAGATTGTCCTGTGTTTACCAATTAAGGAATTTCTTGTAGCTTCCTCAGAAGGCTGCTGCTGGCTGGCTTTGAAGGCAGGATTGCATCTAGGCAGAGTTTTTCTCTTGCTTGGGTGGCAGCTCTTACACCAAGTGCACTGACCCAGGAGAATAAAGCAAAAATGGGCTCGATTCCATGAATATAGGAGACATCAACCGGGGTGTAGTCATTGTGCTGGGGTTTAGGAGACTGACTGCTAACTTTGTTTTAGGCTTCCCATTTGTTTTGGTACAATACAGGTAATTTTTCTGTGCCTTTGTTTGTCTACATTCAAATAAGAAAATAAAATCCCTCTTCTGACACCTTTGCAGTTGAAGCACACACCCTTCACTGAGTAGGGGTCAGTTCCTGCTGTGGGCTGGTACAGTCAGTACCTGGCATCGTGGAACATTGAATTTGAGGATTTTCATTTTTAGCTGTGATGCTGCTGCCATTCTTGATGATAAAGATGACAGCTGTAGCTTTGCTTTTTCTGAAGATTATTGGTTTCAGCATTTATTTGTATGTTTCATTTTCTTACAGTAAAAACTATTTTTCACATATAACAGCCTGTTAGTTTGATTTTTCAGTTGTGAGGATAGATAGTAAAGGCAACCAGGAGTTGGCAGAAGGTGAAGTAATTTGACAATATCTCTAAAATCTGAATGAAGAAATGAGGGTTAATTTATGCTAAAACACTTCTTTTGCAACACATATTCTGTCTTATTCACACAGATTTACTGGAAGAGATACCACAGCACAAGACACATCTGAAATCTCAGGAACTGGGGAGATGCTGTCATATAATTTGTAGCTGTTTTTTCATGTCTGGTAATAAAATAAGTTATAGATTAAAAAGATGAGTTAGAAAAGGGATTCTGTTTGGATAAGCAATATTTCCTAGTCATGTATACATGAAAGCCAGAAATATAACAGATGAAAAAATACATAAGAAGAAATAGGAAAAAAGTGTTATCCTGGGAAATGAGAGCTTGAGAAAGGCAGTCCCTGCTTCAGAGAGAGAAGGTTTGTTTCTGCAGTTACTATGAAACCTCATGAATGAAAATGTCATTCTGCTGGATCTGTGCTATTTTACAGTGCAATTTACTGGCAGGTAACAAGCTCTTTGAAAGAAAAGCTGATGGTCCTGTTACTGTGTTGCTGTAAACACACAACCCAGGAAAAAAAATTGCCAGAGAGAAAGAGCTAGAAAATGGTGTGGTGTCTAATTAATTATCCCCCTGCCTTTCACTAGCCTGGCCCAACCACTTTGCTCTCCCTCTCTCCACGCCAGAGCATTACTTATCACCCATCCAGCCTCTGGGAGCTGCAGAATCATCACTCAGTACCTGTGATACAGCAATTCATTTGCAGCTGCTACTGTCCCAGTCTTTTCACTCGTCTCTGCTGCTCACACCAAAGAGTTCAGAAATCTGCCTCCGGGAGGCTGAGGCAGGCAGGGAGGATGTGTGTGTGTGTGTGTGATGTTGGGCCACTGGGATCTGTGCAGCCCCCCTTTTTCAGACACCAACCACGCTGGCTCATGTCCCAGCACGTTCTTGGGCTGCATGCTGCACTCGTGCAACCTCCTAAAATGCATTTAATTGATCTTTATGGCTGCGTGCTTGTCTTCCACCTGGCTCGACACGAGGCTTTAATTGGCTGCCGTGTCACACACATTAATAATAAATACTGCAATTAGCTAAAATTGTACTGGTTATTTGGGGAACTCCTCTGTGTTATGTATCATGCATGAAGGCACGAGTGAACACACGGGCACATATTCAGGCCTCGTGCTGGGGATGGGCTCCTGTGCCTGCAGCAGGTAATGATGCCAGTGTTTCATCCCAAAAAACGGAGACTTTGGATATTAGGTGACACCTACAAAACGGGTTTGTGTGAGACCATTTGCAACTGTGAAATCCCTTAACACGAAATCAGTTGTCCACATCTCGCCTGTTTTCCAGCCTGTAGGGAAGGTGTGAAGGCTGTTAGTTGTTTTGTAGGCTGGGAACAAAAGACCAGTGCCCCCCTTCTCAGTTCTGTTTGCCAGGGAGGTCTGAAGGTACTCTTGATGATGAGCTGCTTTGAAAAATGTAGCCCTTAATTTTGGCAGCTCTTTGAAGATAAAATGTTTTTATTGTTGGTATTTCCAGCTTCCAACAGATCCCCAATTTGTGATATTGTATTTCTGTCTCCCACCATTCAGAATAAGGCAGGGCCACAACCACCTAGTAATAAATAGAAGAAAGGCAAGTGGCTCTGTCAGGCCTCTGATGAAATACTTGTGTTGGATTTTGTATCAGCTTTGAGATGGGAATTGGGCTGGTTTTTGTTCATCTTTAGCTGACAAACAAGATTAAAATCCTATTTATGCTCAGTCTCTGGATATTGTTGACACTGTCCTGTATAATCCCTTCTGTTGGGTTATCAAACTCCATCACAAAAGTAGTCAGAGTTTATTCCCTCATCACTTGGAGATGCTTTTCATATTCTAATCCTTTTAGGGTGAGGTGATTTGACACCTAATATTTTAAGACAGAATCTATTATGAAAGCAAAATTAAGCGACAACATTTATGCTCTGATTTCCTTTATAAACTCCAACGTATCTTGGCACACTTCACTTTTGTATCTCTGATTTATGCATAAGAGATGAAAGTTACCACTGTAAAAAATGTTCAGATCATTAAAGATGCTGTCACAGGTGACTATGATATTTATTCATGTGCATCTGGGGAGCTTCTAAGGCTGATGATGTGGTTCAATAGAAATTACAGAGTGGGAGGTTTTTTTACTATTAACAGTTGTTAAGTGTGTCAAAGCTGGTGAAGTCAGAGGAGCTTTACAAAGACAAATGCACAAGAAGCATGACAGCTGGTGAAATTCATTGATGAATTCTAGTAAGATTGATTGGGGAGAATCGCCTCAACTTCTTATGTGTTGGCGGATTTTAAATTAATTATATTTTAACTGCTTTGGAAACAGACCTGAGAACAAATTTGTGGAGCCTAACGTAAGTGGTGGTTCGATAAATGAAAGATGTATAGAAAAGTAATCATCATTTTAGCTGTGTACAGAATGAAAAAGAAATCAAACATTGAAAATATTATTACAGTGCCATTAACATAAATCAATTGCATGCTCTATCCTCAGAATCTTTTTTCATTTCTGGTCATCCTATCTCATAAAGTCTTAAATGATTATAAAAAGAGTGCAGAGATTGACAGTAAAAATGATTAGAGACGTGTAAAGATTTTTGTAAGTGGGGAGGCAGCGGCCTGGAACTGCTTAGAAAAAAGCTTTAGCTGCACTAGGAGATTTGAGCAGCTCAGCAGGGCCAGGACAGGTTGTAGGTGCTGAACATGGTTCCTCTATCACCTTGCTCACCTCCACCCTCACCCTCAGGGCCCCTGAACTCTATAAACCAGTGGAATTTTAATTCAAGGCCCCAGAGCTCAGGGCTGTGGCAGCTCCTGCTCCAGCTGTGGGTCACACTTTACTTTGGGACAGGCCAAAACCCACAGCCCAGCCCGGGCTCTTCCTGAGACTGGTGGTTATGGAAACAGTCAAAAGGGACCAAAATGTAATTTTAAAAGGTACAGCTCTCTAAAACACAGATTGAAGATCTCACCCTTCAGAGCTGGTTCCATCCCATATACCTCTTGGTGGAATTGGGATTTTAAGTCTTTCCTGTCAGGTCCTTGCCCAGGTCCCTTGGTTTGGGAATGTCCAGCACAGTGTACCAGCTGGCTCTGGGGATTTTAACTCCCTGTCCCCTCCAGCACCAACTGCTACAGTCAATCTGCTGGAACTTCTGTTTTATGCTAAAATATTTGCCGTATTGGATGCACACCAATTGCTTAATAGGATTTTAGAAAACCCCTAGAAATTTCTGCAGGTAAAGATAGCATCTATCCATTTTATTGGGCAAGCTAAATATTTTCAAGGATATGTTATCTCATGCTTTAAGGTACAAGTCAAACATGCAGCTACAGCAGATTCAGGCAATAATTCCCTTTCGGCAGGTTGCTCTGCAGTTTTGTGACATTCCTGGGAGGATGAGCCCTGGCTGTTGGGATTCCCAGACATGATGCAATTGGCATTTCCCCAGGGCACACTTCTCATGGCATTTCAGCCAAGGGCAGGGAGACCCGTCTGCCCCGTCATTGCATTTGGGGTGGGCTCAGCCCCCCACTCCCACAGGTGCTTCTGGGCACCTTTCTACCTTTCTCCTGGTGAAATGGAAGAGAGAAGCAGTGTTTCTGAGGTGTAAATAATGTTTAACAAGTGGGCCTTGGAGTTGTAGAGGAACTCCTGCACTTATGCTATAATCATTTTGGTGGTTGATTTAGAGCCAAGACCTGCTGGCCCGACTGAAGCAATTAGCATGATTACTGCCAGAGGGATGCTCATGCAATTAAGGTGAGCAGTGTTTGCTCTTTATTCTGGAAACCAGTTTTCTGTATAAAAGTAGTTGACACAGTGCTTTGGTGCTGAGGCAGGAGGGTGATGGGCTCTGGGACAAACCTTCAAACCCTGACAGAACCTGATGTCTTTCGCAGAAGAAGGATGGACAGATGGACATTGTCTGACACTGCTCTGAGGGGAAAGCTAAAACCTGACAGTGAGAGACGTGTCCTGGTGTGTTTGCTCTGTGGGATTGCAACTGTTGTTGTTTCCCCAGCTTCTCAAAAGGATGGAGCTGGCTAATTAGATCCACAGTTGCCATTTATCAAAAAGAGCATCTGAAGTCTTCAGTGATATTTTTCCCCCCTCTCTCCCTGTTATTTCTAAGGCCCCTATCAATGTGGTGCAGAAGTACCATCTGGATACCTGGCTAGTGACCAGCAGGCTGTAGTATGTGAGGGTTTTAAATAGAGACAAGAGAACAGAGAGTGGAAAGGCTAGACAAACAGCATCTTTTAATGGAGCCTGAGGAGGGTATACATGAACTGAAAAGCAAAGAAGGGTGGAAAAATACCTTTTCTTCAAATTTTCACTATGAAAGAAGCAGGGTGTGTTAAATCTTCTAGGAACCTCCCTAGGAATATTTAAATTGCTTGGGGAGTGTTCCTGCAGATGAGCAGGGCTGCTGCATTGACTCTGTGGGGATGAACACTCACCACAGAGCAGGAACACTCTGCAGTGGAAACTTCTTCCTGCCCTGCCAGGAGAACCTCTGCACCTTGCTCTGGATGCCAGCACTTATCTGCATTCACAGCTCAGATGGTTCACTAAGGGCAGGCACAGCTTTGGGTTCAAGAGTTCTGACTTATCCCTCCCCCTGAATTCAAGGAAATTTAGAGGTTTTATTTGATTCCAAAGGAATCAAATACACTTTATAAAGTGGGAATTTGCCTTTTTGATGGATCTGAAGGGTTTATGAATAGCCTAGTCCAAGGTTTTAGTGTGAAGCCACTTGTGTCATCTTAGTGATGATGAATTCACTAATATCAATAGAGTTTACTCTTTGTGTTAGCACAGTCCCCCAGGTGGGTGCCTGTGTGTGCACAAAATAATGGCTCAGTCTAGCAGAATATCTTTGCTAAGAAAACCTCACTTGTCAATTACTGGGAATTTTCCCTGAACTCTAATGGTTCTGGAGCAGAGTTTGGGCGTCTGGTGTTATGATAGAATTTTGCAGGTTCAGTGATGGCTTTTGACAGCTCAGGTCCCAGTAGGGAAAGACTCCTCACTTGAAATCAATCAGCTTTATCATACAGGAAAAAAGAAAATTAAAACCCACCTGAAACTCAAACCTGCTTTAACAGGGGCTCCTTTCTGACCAAGCTGTTACTGCAGATATCTCTACACAATGAGCATATTTATGTGGGGAGATATTAAAAGGTAGGTGCACCTAACAAAGACATCCTGTTCATGCTTAATGCACCAGATAGATTGTTTTAAAATGCAGAGGGTTTTTTTGAGATTTTAGTGAATAAGCCCATCCACAGATGCATCTCTGAAGAGTTTTTTAATTAATTGCTTTCAGTCATTTCCTTTCATAAAATTAGAACAATGATGGAATAGACTAGCTGTGGAGTTTGGCCGAGGAAAGATTATACTAATCCACTTGAAATACGACTAAAACAGAAAGGAAGGAGAGATAAAAGCAATTTTTTTCCCAAAGCTTGTTTACCTGTGACAAAATCCTTCTAAATCAGGTGCACACAAAATACTGGATCATCTTAATTAAACTTGACCAAAAGAGGTTTTGCTTTGGACTTCTTGGGATATTTCATATCCAGAGAGTTTGTCCCGTGATGCTTTTAGCAAGATGGGGGAATATGTGTTTCATGCAATTAAAAATTAGGAGAGCAGCAAAGCTTTTAAAGAGCAGAGTGACACCCAGACCAACTTGCTATATGAAAGCAAACAAAAAGGGGGAATTTGTCTGAAATTTTTTATATACCCTGAGGCATCACTGAGAGTGGTTTTCAAGAGTCAGGGAACCTTTCATTTGCATATTCTCCAGTTAATAAAAGGCTATGGTTGCAAATGAACTTCCTTTGTTCCCTCCATTGGGAGGGTTCCTTGAGCCTTGAACTATATATTCTTTGTTGAAAGAATAAAAATATGTCCTAGTTAATGTGTTGCTTTCCACTCAGACTTTCTTTCCAAAACTCTTATTTTCCAGAGCACTAAACTTTGCCAAACCATGACAGCCCTTCATACACCAGGATTGGTTTTCACAGCTGAATCAATTCTTTCCCTATCACCACAACAGCAGCTCTGGAATTCCACATATAAGCTAAAAAATGGGTCATCAATAACCAGATGGGTTATGAAGACCAAAGACCAACGAGTCCAGACACACTGTTGTTCTTTGCCCTTCAGCCAGCCTGTCCTGGGCTCTGCAACACTTTGCTGTGGTCAGCCTGTGGTTGTCTGAAACCTGTTTCTGCAGCAGTCTCACCAAGCCATCAAGGCAGAGCATTTTAGGGGTGCTCAGCTGTGCCAGGACTGTGGCTGCTCCTTGCTCCCTGTGCTTGCACCTGACTGTGCTCTTCTCTTGCTTTTCCTGCACACCTCTGGAGCTCCCAAGTGGACTCCCTCATGAGTCAAAACCAAAGAACAATTTTCAGGAGGTTCCATGTGCTTGGAGGGCCAGGAGAGCCTGGAAGGTGCAGGAGTGGGTGGCTAGATGGGAATGAGAAGGCAACAAGGGAACAAGGGGCAATGCCAGCCCTGGGGCAGCCTGGCTGTGGGTTCCCTGAGCTGTCACTCCAAAAAAGCCCATACACTCCTGACTGGGGTCAGGAGTCAATGTATTTGGCAGCTGCACTGAGCAGCACCTGGACACAGGCCTCCAGGAGAATTTATTATTCCTTTTTTCCCTCTGACTTTGATTTAACCATGGGCTGTGATGCTGTAAGTACCAGATATTAATTAGAAGTGGTAGTAGGTCCCAAAGGGACCATACTCCAGATCTTCTCACCATTCCTAGTTTGACTTATTTCAAGTTACTACTCTGAAACATTATTTATGCACTCAGGAGCCTGACATTTATAAGGCCTAACTAAATTTGCAAATAACTAATGGCTGCCAGTGAGGAGTCCCACACTGCTGAGGTGGAAAATAGCTTGCCCATGAGTAAAACAAAGCCAAGTATATTGGATGTTTTCTGCAGCACTTCTTTAAGGCAGGCAATTATCTTGTCCTTTCTTTGGTATCACACCTAAATAGGCACAAAGGAACAGTGATATCTGGAGGGGTCCCACCAGGATGGTAACCTTGGAGAGATGAATCACTTTGGGCTTAAGCAGAAACTTCACTCTGAGCTCTGATCCTCTGGAAGGGAAGTGGGGAAGTGGGACAAATGCTCTTTTGGCTCCACTGGTCTTCAAAACCCTTCTGGCAGTGGTTAATTCAGGACAAGGCAGTGGCACAGAGCAGGAGGAACACTGAATTCAGGCAAAATTGCTGTGTACCTGGGAATGGCTGGGTCATCCCATTTGGCACAAGCAGAGATGAAAGTTATTTGTGGGTAGTAGGATAGCTTTGTATTAAGAAAGAAAAAGTATCTGAAGACATAATAGGAGTTTTAACAGTGCCTAGGGGGAATTTCAAGTTGGGATTTCATTCCAGACAACACTGAGTCACCTTTTGTCCTAGCAAAGATTCTCTGTATTTGCTCTGATTTTAGTTCCTCCAATTCTTCTCATTCTCTTACTCTCCCCAGGCAGTATTAGTCTGGTGTTACGTGTGCCCTGACAGAATGTGAATACACGTGTGTTGCCTGTAGTGACTCTCACTGTGTGACTCACAGCACTCGCAATTTAGACCCACTTCTATTTTTAGAATTAAAAAAGGATATCTAGGATCATTGGACTTTAAAATCATTGAAAAGGTAAAAAGGGGCCATCTGACGGGGGTGTAACTGCTGGTTGCCTCTGTGAAGTCTTAGCAACTCTGTTGATTTAGCTCACACCAGACTTTCTATATAAAGTACATGAACAATAGAGCTCACTCAGTGGGAGACATGAGGTTTCCTCCTATATGACATAAGTACAGTGCAAAAATATCTCAAAAGGCAAATATATTCATGTTTTATAATCTTCTCCCCTTGATTTGTTTCTGAGTAAAAGAGCCTGGTGTTTTGACAGCTGACTTTTATTTGTGTCTGTGAGGAAATAGGTTTGACAGAAATTCTTCACCCAACTGGTTTTGACTGCTTTTAAACCATATATCAGGTGTTAGTTTTCTTCTCATCTGCTGTTTTCACAACTCCTCCATACCTCCATGGCACGTTATCAGACCCCTGCATGACAAAAAGTAAACTGTGTCACCCCCTTGCTTGGTGGCACTTTTGGTGAGCACAGGGAGGGATTGGGAGGAACATCTCCAGGGCTTGCCATGGGCTGAGTCTGGTAAGACCACAGACCTTGAGGTTAATGACCCAAATTCACTAGATTCACTGTTAAAAATTGTACCTGTATATTAGGTGTTCCTGCTGTTCCCATTCCTACCTCCTCTATATCTGCTCTATTATTTATTTTTTTTTCATCCTTATTTTTCCTCTGATCCAGTGTTTCTCCTCCACTCACTGCCTCACTGTTGATGCTCTCTTGCTGTCCCCCCTGCTGCCTGTCTTCGTGTCACAGAATGTGCAAGACAGGCACAACAGGAGAGGTTATAATGTGGAAAATTTAGAAATCTCCATTATGATGGGTTTTTTTCCTTCTAAATTGGCTGCACAAACAGTTTCCACTGGCACTGCGGACTTACACCAGAGAGCTGGGGAGACTGTGGGGACATGGCAGGTGCTGTGAGAGAATGGCCCATGCAGTGCATGATGGATGATGCCAACTATTCATTTGAACAGAGCTGCAGGAATTCAAACAATTTTCATGAATATTCATATGAAATTGAAAGCTGTTTAACCTGGCTCTCACATCTGTCTGGTGGGAGCACTTCAGTGCTTATGTGTTGCTGGTATGACTACTTGCAAGATGTGAATTTTAAACCTGACTGCTCAGAGTGTGATGGAAATCCAGTATGTAACAGTACACTTGGTTGTGGAATTTGCAATTCGTCTTCTGCCAGTTAGCTGCACAAATCAGCTAATCAAGGAACACCACAGGACTGAACCAAGCTACACAGTATGAATTTGCAAACATTTGCCATTCCCAAAAGACCTGTAAGCCAAGAGTTGTTTGCTGAAGAAAGCCCTAAATAATATCAAATAAATAAATTAGAAAATTGCATTACCTCCACAGACAATTCATAAAAGAAAGGGCAAGTGAGATTCATGGCAAAAAAAGTCCTCATTCAGCTTCTGAAGGAAACAGGGAAATCGTTCCTCAGCACAGTGAATCAATCTGATGTAGTTTGCTTCACTATCTGCTGCACATTGATGGAATGATCAGAGATTTGGAGTCACTTCTGACAGGCTCTAGATGAATGGGTATTTGGTCCTGGCAGAAGTTTTTCTAAACCACTAATGTCTGGGATGGTTTTGAGAGCAGATTTAGTTTTGGATCATGGGATTTGCGTTGTGTCATATTTTACAGCTGAAAATGCCTGAAACATTAACCTCCTTCTGCTACACAGTTTGGCTTTGCCTTTTGCCCTATCTGGAGCCCTGTGTTCAGCCTCATTCCCTGAGCACCACAGTCTGTATTTCCATGGCATCATTATCACATTAACCTTGTTGCACTGCCCATTTCCCAGAGATGCTAAGGGATTGGCCCAAGTCTCCCAAAGAAGTCTGGGCACAGGTTGAACGCAGTCTCCCACCTCCTCATGCTTTTACCCCTTCAGACCCTTCTCTCAGAGAGGCACTGAAGTAAAAAAAGTAAAATTGTCTAAGCTTCTGGACAAAAGTGAGATGCAGAAGAAAAGCCATGTACTTGATTTCCACATGCATTGCTCATTTCTGACACAGATTTCATATGTCTGCGTAATGACTCTTTGATCCATATTGCAAACTGCTACAACAATTCCTTTGGAAGAAAGTTTTCACTGTTATCTTTATGTACTCAGTAGAGTACATAACACGGGCTGAAATGATTTCCCCCAAAATTTGCAATGCAAAGTAATGCGGTTAACTGAAAAGTTCTTACTTGGATCAAATGGGGAATATTTATGTTTCTTAAAAGCAATTCTTACCCTTCCTGATCCAATATTGCTTCTTTTTGGCACAACCAGTGTTCACTTAGACTGCCTGCATTTAGCACTTTTGTTGTTAAATTGTCATTGGTGTTTTGTTTTTAAATGAATTATATCACAATCTACTTACAATGCAGTATAACACACTGAAATTCTCCTTAAGGAGAACATTAGTTAGGATGAGTAAATTCAAATTACTTGGTAAGTCCCTGCTACATAGGAATTCTTTTTCTGATGAAGATTTAATGAAAACAATCACTCTAACTAAATTCTTGAAGTTGTGAGCTTTTGACAACAGTGTTGTAAAGTATCCTTAGTGACATCCACATTAATGTAGATTTAAAATGGCATCACAACCTTAATTTTAAAATTTAGCACCGCAAGTGTCTCCATACCTCTTGCTGCAAGATATGACTCTCAGCTTCTTTAAGTGCATTTTTAATGGGTCCTGCGAGAAGCATTTCCACAAGCAGAACATTTTATTGTTACTAAATACCACTCACTCTGAAGTCTCTCTGTTGTTTGGAAATGAAACTTTAATGAACAAGCTGAAACAATTCATCAACCCAGGGAACATCACACTCAGATCAAACACACCAAATGATAAGGGCTCTGCATATGCATGGAAATACGATTTTTCATTCATTATGTTCCTGCTGCTCATCCTGGTGAGGGTCACACACACTCAAAAACATGAACTCGCAGCCCAGGACCCCGTGCAGACCCCACTGCCCTGTCTGGCCACACAGACCTGACCCTGATGTTCAGAGATTTTCTTGTCTAGTGAAGCTAAATGGGCACATCATAAAAAAGTGCATGAGGCTTCTAACTTTGCCTGTCACCTCTTGGACTTCTGGCTGGGGAGAAACAAGCTTTTTCAAAGGGAAGCCTTCCTGTTATCCTACTGAGTGTTCATTCTCCTCTTTAGCGCTTGCACACAGCCCTTTCAGCATCCAACTAAACCTTGTGTACATCCTTCCCCACACTGGTTTCTCGGGGGGAGGAGGGTGTCAGGGGGCTGGCAGTGACACGGGAGGATATCGTGCCTTTTTTCTGTCTGAAACTACATTTCTCATCCAGCAAAACAATGCCAACAGTGCAGAGAAAGCTTTGATTATGCAAAATGGATGGACACATCACGCCTTCTTTTGCAATAACCTAAGGAGTCCCTCACCCGGAAAATTCCGCCCACCACCTTCCCCCGCGAATGTTTTCCCCCTTTCAAATGACATCGGTGGCACTCCAGACACATTTTACACATTAATAGCGTGTCAACCTCATCTTACAGGCTCCATAGCTTTCCTCTTCCCCTTTTATTTTAGGGCAGCTCCCCCCTTTCCCTTCTGCCATCTCAGACACAGCCCGGCTGGCTCGGCAGAAAAGGAGTGAAGTGTTTTCTTGCATGACCTCTACGTGTTTTACTCCGCGGGAGGAACAACGTGGAATGCACACTCAGCAGGCAGCGAGGTTTGAGCCGGTCTGTCCTGGCGGCATTTCTGCCATAAAACACAGGGCTAATCCACAGCATTTCCACCCCCGGCTCTCCCCCACCGTCCCAGCGCCCCCTCCCCAGCCGCACCTGGGAGAGCACAGCGCTGGGAGAGCCCAGCGCCAACGGCGGGCACCGAACGGCACCAGCTCCCTTTGTTCCCCGTGCAAATCCTACCTCCGAGAGCTGTCACATCTTCCTCCGAGGCGAAGCCTAATTGTTAGCAAACAGAGATCCAGCGGAATCCTCCGAACTGCCACCGGTTGTTAAGTGCTGTCATGGTTCCCTCCCGGTGCCCGAACCTTTTTGGACCATTAATGTCACAACCCCTGCTAACTCATCGCTTTAGTACTCGCTGCTCAAAATGTCTGAAATAGTTTGGAGGGATAATAGGAATGGCAGGCACACTAGACAGCCATGCTTGAAATTAGTTTTCTCCAGCTGACTTAAGACTGTTTCGTAGTGCTTTTAGGCACGCACTCCGTAGGGTTTATTAACCTAGGCTAGACATGCCATTCCTGCTTTTATTCAGGGCTGTAATAGGGTGGCTGCTAGGAATGCAGCGATAGGTCTAACTCCATTCATCCCTCCGTAGCTCTTAAACCTCCCTGCGAGAGGAAATAGCTTCAGTCATCCTTAAACTCACTGAGGCTACTGTTTCTGCAGAGCAGGCTTTCACACATTGTTTTGAAACTAAAGAGAAAATCCCTCCCGGGAATGGAAGGTGCCGTGGCTCTCCCGGCTGATGCGAACAGCGAGAGGAGCCGGCAGCATCCGCCCCCGCCGCAAGCTGAGGCTGGCGCAGGACTCGGTGGAAGTAGTGATTGGAAGCTGAAAGTTCTTAAAACTCTGTCGAGGCAGCTGTGGCATAAAGAGAACGAGGCGGATGCAGGGACCGTGCTGTGCTTTGTGTGCGCGGAGTCACAGATGTACACTGCGCTCCCCAAAACACTGTTTTTGCAGATGGCACGGACTCGCAATCTAAATCTCTAAGTAAGCAGCACCTGGGGGGATGGTGGGCAGAAGAAATGAGAGCAATGCACAGCATTGGAGGTGCCTGTGATGTGGGGAAGAGAGGTGGTGAGAGATGCTGCAGGACACTGCTGTTTTCAGTAAAGTTGTGCTAATCACCAAATCCCGGCTCAGAGATGTTTGTGCTCTGAGGAGATCTTGGAGCCTCTTTCTTCTTGATGATCAGTTAATGACCAGCCCAGGTCAAGATGCAGAGAGGCTTGTTAACATCTGCTATCACTGGTGTTGCTGATCTCAGTGTGGTCCCTAGTGGACAAAAGAGCCACCAGCACAGACGTGTCTCTGTCAGCAGCAAAGGCACACATGGGCTGAAGGACTGGAGAGGCACCCTGGAGCCAAGGCAGGCTGGGACAGAGCTAGTGGGAAGTTAGTTCTTTTGCTGCTTGTTCCATACCTGCCTGCTTTTTTAATAGCACCTGGTTCACAGCCCTTTGCTCTAAATGAAAATGCCATTCAGGAGACATCTCAGAAATGAATGATGTTGGGTGAGATTAAGGAGAAAAGCAGACCACAGTGAAACCCCAGCTATGGCTGCCTCACACCCTGGGAAGGAAAGGGTTAGGATAGCACTAATGGCAGATTTGCTTTGCCAAACAGCAAATCAGTGTTTGTGCATAGCATGGGCCTCTGTTCTCTCCTTCTCCATTGGCCTTCACTGAAACTGTGAGTGACAGCAAGCTTGTTGCTGGTGCAAGCCAGCCATAGATGGGGACATCTGGAGGGACTACGAGCATGATGTTTGCTTCTGAATCAGTGCTGCTCCTAACAGAGCAGCATTTGCTCTCTGTGCTTCCCCATGCCCACACTTGCTGCTGCTCTTGGACATCCTCCCTTTCCCTCTACCCACTGCTCCTTACACAGTCAGTGGGTTAGAGGGGAGGGCTCAAGGCTCCAGTTTTGTTTCTCAGTTTACAGTGGGGTATTATTAGCACATCCAGCTTCTCCCAGAACTGGTGGCAGCAAAGAGGACTTTGAATTTTACAGGCAAGAATCTCAAGGTGGACAACTACATGCTGACTGATAGTAGGGCTGACTGAACAATATCTTCTTTCTGAATAATTTAAAGAATTTTTGTGTGTGTGTGTGTCACCTATCTTGCATCTTTCATGTGCCCCTCATTCACCTTAAGGCAGAAAAAGAAAAGGGAAAAAAAGAAAAGTTCTCATTGTCCCAAGAAATCTATTTCTGTTTCAGTAAGGGTCTCACTGTGCCTGTGATTTATAAGTGAGATGACACAGCAGTTCAAGAGACATAAGATTCTGGTTGGAGATACCCAGGTCTGATGATCTTCTGAGACATTTCAGAGCTGAACTGGACACAAGAATGTTCAAAGCCAGGTTAAAGCAGGTGGTCATGATCACCCATTTCACAGTTCCCCAGTTGTGTATGCTGAATATAAGAAGATTCATAAAAATCTCCCCCAGCTCCCACTCTCTGCCAGGGTGATCCCAAAGGCCTCAGTCCTTCACAGTAAGTTAAAATCACTCAGACTAGGGGTCAGCAGGCGACAGCTGCCTGTGAGGGCTGTGTGACTGAATGGAGAGGAGATGTTCTTACCTTGGGTGATGATTGAAGGGGGGAATAAACTGTTTGAGGTGTGCAACATAGGCAGGGAATGACCAGAAAGATCTTCTGGGGCTGATTAGTTAACATGGTTCAGTCTTAGGGAGAGATTCCATGATCTTCCCCCTTTCCTCAGGCTTTTTCTATTCACTGAGCAACAACAGCAGCTGCCATCAGTGATGGGACTGGTGTACTCCCTATCCTATGGCTCTACTGCTGTTGTGTTTTCTGGCACACCAATCTGCTCCTTGCTGGAAAGAAGATACAGGGAGCAGTGGAGTGGTGATCTGATCAGATATGCCAGTTTTCTCTCTGCCTGGACCGTATGAATGTTGCAAACAGGACTGTCCAGGGAAGCAGAGGGCTCACATGTTGCTTTCACTCTGCTTTCTATCAGGAAAATCCTATTCTGTAGGAGAGGAAATTGCTGCTCCGCTGTACAGCAGTGGACCCTTTTTGAGAAAACACTTTGATTGCAAAGGAGCTGCAACAATTTAAAATGCCTTTGTCGGTTTCTGACCAGTACTTAGTTAGGAAATGGCCAAGGAGGAAGAAGGACAGGAGGAATTCGGAAGGTTTGCAGTTTGAGAGTAAGCCAAATAATATAATGGATAGAGNTGAAGGACAGGAGGAATTCAGGAGGTTTGCAGTTTGCATGCTGAGAGTAAGCCAAATAATATAATGGATAGAGCAACTGCTGCATAATTTCATTATGAGTCATCCTCATTATAACAGGAATTTGATAGATACGTAACTAGAAAGTGTAACTATCAGTTACAAATACACATTTCTACTCGCAAAAGAAAGGACATGATATAATTAAAGCCTCAGGTTGCACATACAATATAACCTTTTCTCCTCCTGTGGTCACAAATTCTCTAGGAACAGTATGAGTATATTTTGAAGCTGCATACCTATCAGACAGCATTCCTTCTACCCACTTGCTGAGTGTTTTTGAAACAGCAGCAGGCAGTCTCACTAATCCATAGATGCTTGGTGTGAATGGTGCATTAAAGGAATTGCAGGAATGATGTGTCGATGACTCTTCCATGCTGGGTGTCTCTGTAGAGTGTCAGTGTTCAGTGCAGCATTAGCCTGGCTGGGCTGCAGGTGTGGTGTGCACGACAGGTAACAGGTTCAGGATGTGTAATCACAGTGCCAGTGAAAACTAGTCTAGCTGGAAAAAGAATCCTCCAGAAAGGGCCAAATTCTGTCATGCACATCTAGATACTCTGGGTGTTGTGGAGCCTGAACTCAGACCTGAGTTTTGCAGAGGGCAGCTCTTCCCTAAAAAGGATGAGTCCAGTGTGGGGGAAGATAAATTCCTAACCATTATCTTGACAACAATCATTAATCTCACCTCTGTCATTTAAATGAAAAAAAAAAATCAAGAAACCCCGTTGATGTCAGTCCCCAGATTTACATCTCTGCCTGGTTTCCCTTCTTTTTCCTGCGGCAGAACAGGCAGCACCTGTGTGAATGCAAGCCCGTGTTTGGCCACAGTCTTGCAGTCTTGTGCTGAGAACCACAGGACACCCAAATGTTCATTTAACTGAGTTACATCACAGTGACTGGCTAATCGCTTCCACATGCTGCTTGATTGTCCCCCTTTATACACCAGCTCTGCCTTTTTCTTGCACAGCTCTTTTTGAGCCGCTTGCCTAAGAGAAAATAACTACATCTGGAGTGTTGTTAAATGACCCAGAAGCTGCTGTTATGCAGACTGACAGTGTTTGATGCAAATGGATGGCTTCTTGCTGTGAAAATCTCCTCGGCTGACAATCCATGGGGTACTTTCGACGATAGTTGTCTGAATTAAAACACAGGCTCCTCTTTGTATATCCCCATTATCATTCTTACAGAACTGCTGGTGTTAAATTCTTCCTGTGCAGTTTCAGTGGAGGCCTCTCTACTCCCCATTTGTGCACCAGCTGCTGGTGCACATCGCTCCCTCTCTTTGCCTTCAGCTTTTGCCATCTGCCACCATTAAGATGCCCAGGTGTTGGAAATCTTCTTGCTCTTCTCTGGCAAACATTGCTCTGCCTTGTTCTTCACTAATTCAACCTTCATTTATATGGAGGCTGATAGATCAGGATCAAACATCTGCTGCATTTCATACTTCATGGGGGCAGATGGGGAACAGAGCACATATAGCTGCTGGCAAAAATAAAGACTGGTTAACCCTTTCTTCCCTAACTTTCCACTCCATCTTTGAGAGCTTACAGTGTTCCTGCACTTGTAGATGTGCCAATTATTTAGTACTTGCCAGTTAGGATGTTACCTAGGGCAAATATATCCTAAAGCAGAGCTAATTTTCAGAAACATCAAAGCTTTCACATACTGCAACAGTGTCTAGTCCTGAGGTATTGAGGAGCAGCAGAGTTGGAACATATTTAAGACAGTTATCAGCAAAGACACAAGAATAAACCTTTTTTCCTCTTTAGACTGCTTCTGCTGGTACAAACAGGGGCCAAACCACGGACTTTGTTGTGTTTTCCACAGAGATACAGGTCAGGCATCCTTTGTGATTGCCTGCAGGGGAAATCCAAGCTCACTAATCATCTTTCACAACAATCGGTGGTGTGAGCTATTGAATTCTTTTGGTAGAGATGATGAAATTAAACGATTTCCAGTGTGCCCAATCCTCTTCAGCAAATCACTGAAGACTGACTGCAAGTTTGAACAGCAACAAACCAGAATCCAACAAAACAGGCTGCTTACACAATGCTGCTTGCTGGGCCCAGGGAATGTTTCCTGCTTAAAGGCTGGTAAAATATGTATCTGAGGATGCACACCCAGCAGCTGGGGCCAGTCTCCAGTGTGATTGTTGAGTAATTCCAACAGGATTTCACACTTCAGCAGTTTTACTCTCCCCAGCCTGGTTCTCAGTAGCAGTGCTTTCTCAGCCTGATATTGTGTGAGACTCTTGGGCAGAGATGGTTCCCTGCTCTGAGCAGTTCTGCTGAGCAGCAATTGCTGCCTGCTGCTTTCCCATTTGTTAAGCAATGGATTACTGCTCAGATATTTGCAGGCCACGTTGGTCTAAGCCCTGAGTACAATCCTGCGGATTTACTCCTCTCCTGGAATGCCATGATCAGAGGTTGTTTCTTGCTTGTTCAATAATTTCCTGAAGCGCTGCTTCGTGACAGATAAAGCATTGTGCTGTTCACCTTTCACAGAAACACCAAATTGGCCACTTCAGATGCTCACTGATTTTACACACAGTGCCTGGCTGTTTCTCCAACTCTTGATTGCTTTTTCTGTCCACACTTTCCTATTCCTATGTTAATATTACTTCTTCAGCAACTTTAGCAAAATATTGTTAGATAATTCTTTTGCCTTTTTTGCCACCCCCCTGCAAATCATTTGCTATGCAGAACTCTCCTTTCTTCAGGATTCAAATATCTCCTTTAATCTGTCCTTCTCTTCATTCTCTACTCAGCTGCTGCTGCCTTGCTTTGGTGGAATAGTTACTTATCTGATGCAGCTCATGCTTCTGTTTCTGTTCTCTCTCTTTTGAAAGGTCCTTTGCATCAGTGAGATGCCTCGTTGGGGTTCTTTAATGATTTGGTGCTGTATACTGAGTTCTGCACTCCAGGAGTGAAAGATCAAGTTGGAAAGATCCAGTTGTGGAGAGAGAGTGCAAAGGGGGAGAGAAGGGGTTTTGCCATTGCCCAGTGAGGGAGATTTCAGTGAAGCAACAACAGAAGCAGACAGATAAATGGCCAGCCAGGAGCAGGACTGAGGAGAGGCTGTTTTATAGCACCGTGCCTCAGTTTCCCCACTTGTAAATTAAGAATAATCCTCTGCCTTTATAAATTCCTTTGTGAGCTTTTCCTGAGAACTGAAACAGGATGACTGACATTCAGTCTTGCTAAGCTTATATTGCTGCTGTCTTGCTGATGAACTTAAAATTCAGAAGAACAAGAGCCTAAAACTGCCTGAGAAGCCGCCACATTGCACAGGGTGTTTGGTGCTGAGTGATCTCTCACATCCATTCAGGAAGGCACAGTGTCTGATGTCCTTTGGCTCTTCTGTCTGAGAACACCACAGACTCTCGTGGGAGATGCTGTGGGAGTGCAGGCCTGTTTGGAGGGTGAAGGAGAGGTTTGGTGGCAGCTTCACAGCAGCCAGGGAGCAGGAGGGACATTGCCTGGGCTGGATTCATTGGAGAAAATGCCTCCTGGTAGGGACAGGAGAAACCTCACACAAGGTGCCACTTTTTAATTTTCCTGATCTATATTCCGCAGCAGGTGCTTAGAGTGGCACATAAATCCACCAGCACAGGATTTATGATTGTGAACACCAAATATTCACCAAAGCTCAAAATCTCTTCTCAGTTTTCCTGCAGAGTGACCAGAGGGATTTGATTATACTTACTGAAGCAGAGTTGTTTGGGATTTATATCTCTGAGGCAACAACATTTGGTCCTAAACACACATCTCCACATATATATAGGTTTTGTACAAAGTTGTTTCTTCCCCATAAAGAAAAGCTTACAGTGCCTGTACAAACCTGCCACCTCCTCCCCATCACCACAGCACTGAGGACACAGGATGTGTTTATGAATAAATTAGTTGGGGAAAAATGGTATTTGGAAACCAAGCAGAGGTTTTCCAAGAGGAAATAGGCAGGATGATAAATCTTTGCTTTTAAGACAAGCTACAGGGATACTCCTCTGGCATAAACACACATTTTTTTCATTGATAAAACAGATCTCTTTTTTCCACCCTCTCTGATGAATTTTTCAATTCTGCAATATGCAAAAATATCAATGTCTCATCAAAAGCTGAAGTAGACTCCAGAGGAATTTAGCCAGTCAGTTATTTCTGGTTTTAATTACCTAATGGTATTTGTTTACATCTGCTTGAAATGATTTTATACTCATTATGGATATTGAAGCAATGTTCCATTATTTCTCCATTTTCGTGAGTTTTTAAAACAACAACAACAACCCAAAAGGAACAGCTTGTCCACAGATACACCTGTAATCTGACCTTTTCCCTGCTCTGACAAGTTTTAAGAAGATTATTTAAGTTTCTGTGTCTATACTTGCTCTATTTTCAGAGCCTTAGAAGTAACCTTGACTCAAAATTTGGCCTCTGAGAGAGGTACAGAAGATACATTGCAAGCTGTGGAGTTCATCCCTACTGGGATGAGGGGCCATATCCTCACTGCATGAGAATTTCTCCAACAATACACAAATCCCCATTGCAGCAGCTCCCAGCTGGAGCTTCACACCACAGAAACCAGCAATATTTTAATGGTGGGAATAAAACAGACCTGGAAAAACAGTCCCAGGAAGTCTGTACTTCTGCACCCAACGTCCCAGCTGCATTGTGACCAGGATGTTGCAGGATCAGGCTCTGGCGATGCACTTGAGCCTCAGCTGCCCCTGTTTAAGGACAAAGGCACTCTGATGTGCCTCACAGGCACACCCTGTGTCTCTAACCCTTGGCTCACTCCTCTAATCCCCTCTCCTCCCACCCACAGCCACTGCAGCAAAGATGCTTTTCTTCACTTGATTTCCCTGCTCAGATTCCAAATGCCTCTTGGTGCGGTAAACGAGTGAAAAACCCCAGTCTCTGGAAATGAAATACCCTTTGGGGGAAGCATGATGGATCTGGTAGTGCAGGAACAAACATCCCCAGGGTCTCGTTTATTTCACACACCACGTCTATTTACCTGGATTTTCTCCCCTCAGAGTCAGTATTATTTTTGCACAGATGACTAAAACAACTCTCCCCCTTCTTGCCTCGATGCTCGCTGGCTCCTACTTGCTCTCCTAGTAGTCCCAGCTGGATCTTTAACCCCTGCCAGGCTGCTGGGCTTGAGCAACCCCCAGCAGCCAGCTCCAATGTAATCCCTCAGGAAAGCAAAAGTGACTCCCTGGGGTGCCTGCCTGGCTCTCCAGACAGGCTGTGCTATTTGCAGAGTAGAGGTGAATAACAGAACCCCAGATGCCTCCCCAAATCTAACTTGGGTGCAAAGAGCCTCTGTCCCTCTTGGTCTAATACAGAACCTCTGCTCTGCTCAGGTTCATTGGGATATGAAGGGTCAGGAAGCCCATGTGAGCAGGGAGGTCTCTGAAGCTGTGAAGATGTGGCAGGCACCTGTCAAGTGTGAAAGATGCTCCCTGGAATGGAGGTTTCTGTCCCTGCAGAGGTGTGTGGGGCACCGTGTGGTGTAGCTGTTGCAAAAGAGGACTGACAGGATGCTGGGGATGGCAGGGGAGGTCCTGGAGTGTGAAACACCCTGTGATGAGGATTTATTTTCCCAGGCTTCCCTCCTGAGCCTGGCACAGCCTTTCCCAGCAAGGAGAGCACTGAAACTTTCCCAGACCGTGGGGTATGAGAGGCTCAACACCCTACACCAGTGAAGGGCTCTTGCCTTCACAGATCCTGCAGAATTTGAAATACCTGTGTGAGAAGCAGTTCCAAACAGGAGCCACTGGCCTGTTTGGGAGGCAGAGCAGGGCCCTTGTGGGCAGTAGTGTGGGTGTGTGGACAGCCAACAACATTTGTGGTACCATCATCACTGCTGCTCTCTTGTCTCTGTTAGAAAACTCAGGGCAGAACCAAAACAGGGGCTGCATTCATATTTGAGGTCAGAGATACCTCAGTGTTTGTCAAGATAGGATTTCAAGGCAGAAGGGATCCAAATTACACCTATCAAAGGGGTAAAGAAATGGTGACATGATTAACCTCTCAGCTCCACCTGTGTAAATACAGAGCAACTCCCCAGCAGTGAGGGAGATGCTCCCACCTGGGCAGTGTCAGGCAGAACTGGGCATGGCTGAATGCAGGATAACTTGAAGGAACACTGATGTGGAGCCAAACAGGAGCCCAATGTTGACTGGGCTGATTGCAAGTGATGTCTCTCCCACACACCACATTGAGGAATACAGGTCTGGGTCCAAAAGAAGATGTGCTTTTTCTGTCCTCTCTTTTACAGAGAAAACAATCGTGTACATTAATTACTTTGGCCAGCTCAGTCCTTTCAGGATTCTTTTCCAGGGACTGCTCTATTGTGTCAAGAGCAGTGCAGCCACTGAACAAAAAGACATTGTGTGCCCAATGCTATTTATGTGCTTTATTTCAGTAACTCTCAATATTTCAGTTATTAGAATTTTCCTTGGAATATCTGATGTGAAGAAATTTCATGCCATTATTTTTTAGTATAGCTATTTCTAATTACATAGAAGATCAAGATTCTACATTTATATACTTGGTATGATATATATATTGTATTCTCTACTGTATAAGTAGTACTGTCTGCTCTAATTTCTATCTCCAGATATAAAAATACATTTTGCTTTGAAAAACTTCAATCCTGACATTGGATTTTTCTCCAGAGATCTTTTGTCCATTAATAATGACAGTCAATAATATTTGAGTGTGATGGGAGAACCATCTAAATGTAAGTATGAGCCCTGTTACTGTCAAGCAATATAGTTTTACAAAGGAAGTCATAAACTTTCCTGAAGCTCTTCTGATTTCAGTGGTTTGTCAAGAATATAAATGAGAAGGAAATTTCCCCCTTTGCTGGCATCCGATTTCTGAGTTGGATTAATTATGATGAGAGTTCTTTCCTTGCACAATCAGATTTGCTGAAATTTCCTTATTAGGTTCATAAAACTGTTTTGTGAAACAGAAAATTAAGTGGGGATTTTTTTTGCCACTAAGCTCAAATTTGTCTGAACTTTCAACAGGACTCTGGTATCCTATTAGAGCCTGTCTTCGATAATAATCATGTTTGAATTTCATTACTTTCTCTTCTAATTCCATTGTCTTCTAACTGACCATTTTACTTTTTTCTAATAGCAGTATGAGGTAAATTGCCCATGCAAGGCTGTTTAAGACGGTCCTAGAACAGCTCAAGTGAAATGCCCTCATTTTTCTTAATTTTCATTGACTCACCATCTTTATTTTGTGTGTGTAGTATAAACAGCTAGTGAAAATACCTTACTCCAGCCCCGCAGTCTGGCTTGGAGATCTGTCTCAGTAGCTACTGGAACAGTCCTGACGGATACCAAAACTGAGGAGGAGGGAATGCAGAGCCCTGGCCAAGGGCTGTGCTGAGCAAAGGAGTAGTAGAGGAGCAAGCAATGAATGATAGACTCTTTCTCAGGCATGAGGATGTGAAAAGGAATCATAAAGATGTGATATGACCTGCAACACCCACGGCATTTCTGGCACTGAAACCCCTCCAGCTGATGGCCTTGTACCCTCCTCTGCCCCCGTCTTCCTCCCTCACATAAATTCCAAGTCTGTGAGTAAATGAATCTCTTTAGGGCTTCCTCACACACCAGAGCTGTGAAAAGCTGGCACTGCAATCACATCTGCTCATCCTGAGGGGAAGAAACATCACGAAAATTCGGTTTCAGGGAGAAAAGTGAAAAAGCTGCCCTGGCTGAGGCAAGAACAAGGAGTTCCTCAGTGGGCAAGATGAAGGGAGGAGGGGAAACAGGGAGACAAAATATGTTAATGTGGGTAACTTGGTAACATAAATTTGGCACATAGGAGCCCACCAGGTCCCCAAACCCAGGCCCTTTTTCACGAGTGAATAAAGGATATAGAAATGCTTAAAAATTAGATTTCCAGCCAGAAGGCTGTGAACATCTAATAGCCCATTACCTGCACTGTCCAGAAGCCTTTGGAACAAACCCAAACAAAACATGTGTAATATTCACAATTTTATTTTCATTTCTAATCACCTGCTTCTATGCACTTTCAAATTCCCTGGCCTCTTTTAGGGAAGAGATCTTCTCACTGCCATAGGAAAAGATTCAGCATTTTGTTTCCATGGGTCTTGTGAAAATCCAGATCTTACATCATTTTTCTGGAACTTGGTCTGCTTGGCTCCCAAACCTATGAATCTGTACTTTGACACTGTAAGAGCACAATTTCAAACCTTTTTTGAATTAAAAAATGTAAAAAAGCCCAAACATTTTTTTTAAAAAGGTAGAACGGCCAGTAATAGAGGTTAGCTGCAATTCTGCTGTGGCTTTGCTAGAGCCAATTTGTATAGAATCTGGCTCTAGATGGGCTGCTGTTTCTGTCACCCTTTTGTCACTTGTCCTGTCACTCCTATGTGTAGTACTCGCTTAGTATATTTTTTAAAGGAAAAATATGATCTATGTGACTAAAGGCTGGTTTGCCTGACCTCAAAGTTATACAAAGCTTCAGGAAGTAAAAGGACTTCTTTTTGAAGGGAAGAATGCAGCAAAGCTTTACCAAAGCAATGTTGTGTCAGATGCATTTGATGATTTTATTTGATAGGATAATTGATTTTCTTAACAAAAGCAGTGCAGTAGATCTAATCTCTCTGGTCTTCTATGGTGTATTTGACATGGTGACAAGATTAGTCAAACTGCAGAAAACAGGGATTAGTGGAATTGTGCAGGAAATGTCTGGAGAACTATGGACAGTATATTTTGGGAAATTTTGGGGTGTGGTGGTGACCCTGGCATCCCTTCAGGATTGGTGGGGGAGAATGGTTGCATTTAAATTCTAATTTTCCTGGCACAAAAAGAGATGCTTCAAAATTTGTGGCTGAGATGAAGTCAGGGTGGATAAGCACAATAGTGGAGGTTCAGAAAACTTCAAAAAATGGGATGGGCTTGAAGGCTGCAGCAGGAGAGATGGAAGTGTGCAGAAGTATGTGATCATATGAAGGGCAAAGCTGGGCACAGAGAGAATCCTGACATGGACTATTTCTGTGAAATGGGGTTTATAATTTTGAAACAATAGAGAAAAAAGTGAAGTCAGATGTTCTGGCACGCCCCAAGAGACTTTGTGAATCTATGATGATGCATCAGACTTCCAGTGTGAACACCCCTGCTCCAGGGCTTGATGAGAACTTACCTGGAGCACCAGGCAGTCAGTCCTGGCACAGAAACTCAGAAAAGGTCTATTAAAGCAGGAAACAGCTGCAGAGAAGTGCAGCAAATGCAACCTTTCCTTTCTATGCCTTTCAGAAATGTCATTGCTGTCTACAAATGCAGCTGCGAGGAGGGCTAAAGATGGAGAGGAGCTGTTTCAACTGAAGAACAACATTGACACAAGAACAAATAGGTAGAAGGCTGGAAATTTTGGGAAGAATTCCAGCCATCAGAAGAATGAGGCATTAAATTAGTCCTCTTGACAAAGAGGTGGAGGTAAAGAAAGTAAATGAAATAAACTAGGTAAAAGCAGTTTTATGACAACAGCTACAGTGCTGGATGAAGGAGATCTTATGAAACGATGGTGTGTGACTGCAGGCAATTGGGCTCAGTGATGCAGAACCTTCTCCCAGCCCTCTGTTTTTCTGCTCCTGTCAGGAGATCTCCAGTTTTGCAGTGATTCTGTGAAATCCTGTGCCTTGCAAGGCAGTGTCTGAGAAGGGCACAGAAAAGAGACTTTGCACCAGTCAGGGACACAGACAATGTGTACTGAAGGCCAGCTCTGGGAGACCATGCCTGAATACCCCTGGTGTGCACGTTTGTGGGTGTCAGCATCTTTATGGCCTCTGGATGAAGGAAGCAGCTTTCCCTGGGCTGGACACTCCAGCCAGGCAGGACAGAGCTTGGCAGGCACAGCAGAGCAGCTGCTCTCTTGTTCCCACCCCGCAGGAAAAATGGTCAAAATCCCTTGTAACTGAGGGAGGCATGACCTGTGACTGAAACTTTTATCTAAATCCTGAAAATAGAACTGGTCTGATCCTCAACTCCCAGGAAACAGCAGCAGCAGCAGAAGCAGGAGCAGGCAGGCATCAGCTCAGCATTGGCAGTTCTTCTCCCCTTTCTCCCCCTCAGTCCCTCAGGAGGTAACCCCCAGCTCTGGCTGCTTTGCTGGGCAAGCAGCACTGAGCCCAGCCAGGCCCCTGGGAGGGCTGTGGCATCCCCAGGGGCAGTGGGGATTGCTGCAGGCAGGGCTCTGCTCTGCTGCAGTGCTGCTCACAGCCCAGTGCTCACAGGACTCGCAGGCACAGGCTCCTGCAGAGAGTCAGCAGCTCTTTTTACCCCCAGCCTGATCACACCAAGCCCTGCAGGGCCGTGTTAGCCCAGCTCTGGCCTCCTGCTGATCACACTAAGGCACAGGGATGTGAGAGCAGGTCAGGGCTGTGCTGGTGCATGACACATCCTGAGGCTGCCCTGGAACTTTGGCTGGGCTGGCTCATATCTGTTGGACAATGCCACAGCTCCGTGCCACAGTGACATTCTCAGCAGAATGACACCATTCTCATGGGGAAAGGTTCTCCTTCTCCTGGCACAAAGCAGGTGTCTCTTTAGCTCATGTGAAGCAGGCTAGCTGGGAAACAGTGTGGCTAAGGCATCAGGTTCCCCATGAAAGTACCTCTTGACACATTTTCAGAGAAGTGACTGAAGCAGAAACATTGCCAGTCAAGGAATTGTTCTTGTCTGAGCAAACATCTCCTCAGTTTCCCCTTTCTGAGGGAAGAGGAGGGGTAGGCACTGATCCCTTCTCTGTGGTGAACAGCAGTGGGACCCAAGGGAATGGCTGGAGCTGTGTCAGGAGAGGTTTAGATTGAATATAAAGAAAACATTCTTCACCCAGAGAGTGGTCAGGCACTGAACAGGCTCCCCACTGAAGTGGTCACAGCCCCAAGGCTTCCAGACCTCCAAGAGCATTTGGACAAGGCTCTCAGGCACATGTTGTGGTTCTTGGGGTATCCTGTGCAGAGCCAGGAATTGGACTCGATGATCCTTTTGGGTCTCCTCCAACTTAAGACATTCTGTGATTCTGTATTGAAACTCATCCTGCAACTCATCCTGCCTCTCATCCTGCCTTCTGAGCATGAAGGTACTTGCTGCTACCATAAATTTACTATGATATTCAAGTCAGGAAGCAAAAGGGACTCTGTTCCTGCAAATGTCTGAACATTTTCTTTTATAAAGGCCATGAAGAGTAAGTGCACCGTGTCCAGAGGGTATTGTCTGAAATGGAAACAAGTCTGTGTGTGAGTGTCCAGATCCTATATGCATTTGAGGAGTCCTGGTACTTCAGGAGAGAAGAGTGAACATTTGCTTCTGGAAAGGTTCTTAATATCACAGGGTTAAAAATGGGAAAATAAGCCTGCCCAAAGATAAAGAGCTTGAACCAAACCTCCCTTCCTTTGGTGCTGTGTGACACCTAATAGAGTTTCTCCAGCAGAGAAATCTTCCCTGTAGTCCTTTGTAGCTGGCACTGATATGTCCACAACTTCTCCTTTCTTTTTTTTCCAGATGAGCTGAAAAGACTGTGCCACATGAAAAGAACAAACCTTGTCTTTGACAAAAATAGCAGAGAGAAGAATTAAAAAGACCCAGAGGACAGAAAATTAATGTTTAAAAGAAGGGGGAAAAAAAATTGATACAGGCCCATTTTTCAGCTTGACTGAGTTGAGTTTTGGCTCCCATTTTCTTGTATTCTTTATGTGAAAGCCAGCATTTCTTTGAGTCAGAGCTGCACTGCTGGGTCTGCTACCACCATGAAGAATGCAGACACTTTGGGGCAGCTCCTGCACCCCCAGGGTTATGCAAGGAAGAGACTTGCCCTCCTGAAACTACCTGAGATTTTAGTCCAATGGTAAACTTCTCTGGAGAAACACTTTCCAGAAGGTGCCCCTTAAGGAAATTGCTGTAGTGCTTGTGACTACCATTTGGAGTTACTCTGGTGATGAAGGATTTATTGGACTTTTTTGTCAGTGACATGCTGACACTTTCCCCCAGCTTACTCCCAAGGAGAATGCAGCTACAGAGACAGACTGGCAACCATAGTCTGTCACTGCTGGATGTGCTGTTGGATTCTTGGGCATTCCCTTGTGTTTCTGTTTGCTCCTTTGTAAAGCAAGTATTTTTCCTGATGCTGAAGGTATTTGTAAAACCAAGTGGTGTCCATGGAATGCTCTGCATTCCCTGACTCCAGTGGAGAGGATGGAGTGCTGCTACTCAAACCCAAGGTTATGCTAACCTTGATTGCTGCACATGACTAAGCCACCCTTTTTTTTTTCTTGCTGCTAAAATAGATGCACTGAGAACAGTTCACTCACTCCTGCCATTTCGGCAGGTTCCCTTTTACTCTGAGCTCTTTCTTCAAGTCAAATGGTCAAACTGTAAAAGGTTTCTGTGCATCCAGTGGATGCCTCAGAGTCAGAGGAAGCCAGTAAAGGTATCACCACAGCAGACAGAAGCTGCCCAAACTCAGCTATTACAAAAGACTTTTTCCCATCACCTCATCTGAGCACTAAACAGCTGAGAAGTAATTATGCCTAATGTTCCCTGAGCTCTTCCCCCTCCGCACATGGCAGGATATTCTGTTTCTGAAACACTCGCCTCATGTCCATGGCATTTGGCCTGTAGCAGGGAGGTTGAGTCCAGTCCCAGAATGTCTAAAACATTGCCTCCTAATAGATGGCTCACCATAAGCTGGAAGTGCGTCACACACCAGCCAGTTATTTCCACATCATAAACTCCTAATGCTTCTTTAGACTGATGGGGTTTTGTATTTGCTAAGATCTGGAAGCATGCCAAATATTCTTCCATGCATGACGCTTCTTTTATTTCAGTCACTGCTGAGTTAATCGTTGGGTATTTCTGGTGCTTGAAAGCCCCTCCATTTGCTCCTGGGTATGAGCTTAAAGCTGCTCCACAGCTCGCAGTGCTCTGCCTAGCAGGGGCAGAAAACATTTGTGCTGAGATATGACCTCCCACCTTGGCCATGGGGTTTGCATTGCAGGCGTTCCCAGGACTTCAGGGAATTCCTGGGGCTGGGACCTGAGCTGTCCTCACATCCAGGTTTCCACTCAGTGAACTCCTGGATATTTTCTTCAAGCTCTGCATGCCACCAATCCTATTCCCTCACTTCTCTGCTTTTTTTCCTCTTCCACCAACCTTGCCCACTAAATTCCCAGTAGATCTGAGAAGTTCAGCTCATCAGCGTTTGCTGGAAGGAGAGGTATTTGGGAGGGCAGTGAGAATAAATGCAGATTTTCAGTGATAGCTTGACTTGAGTGCTCAGATCTCTGGTGATCCCGTTGGGATGCAATTGGCTGTTCCTCCCAAGAACCAAAAGGCAATTCCGTTCCATTAATCACTCTGCTAGCTGGCTTTTAATGGTCTTATCAACACGCTTTCTTGTCTGCAGAGTGTTCTATCTTTGAAGTGCTCTGCCTGCTCACCTCTCCCTTTAGTTTGTTCCTTTTGTGGCAAGACTCTGGTAACTGCAGAATTCCCTCTTTCCCCTACAGGCTCCAATTCTGATGTGCTTTCCAGATTCTCCAGATGCTCAACACTAGTTAAGACTGTGCCAACTCATCAGGTAACTCGTTTATTTTTTTTTTTTCCCCAGAGGTTTGTATGTACAAAGCTTCAGACATAAAAATTGCTTCAGTCCTGAAGTTTGGCAGACAACACCTCACGACAGTAGCAAATACCTTTGCCAGGTTAAAAACAGTGATAATACTTTTGACTATTTTTTCCAGTATTGAAGGTGTAAAACTCATAGTTTATATTATGGAGGAGTGTATGAGCTTATTTAACTGAAGCGGGTTTGATTTAGCACGAGGATTTTGCAAGGGATTCAGCCTCAATACAGCCTTTTGCAGTGCTTTTAATCCCTCTTCTTTCCTTTTTTGAGGTTAGTGTAGTTGTGCTTACACGAGGAGGAGGGTGTATTCTGCAACTTGACTCTTTATTTTCCAAATTCACCCAGGAACGAGGAGTTAATTACACCCACAGACCTTCTTGCATATGCACATGCATGCAAATACACACAGGCAACGCATGCATGGTTTGTTTTCTCTTTGCCCTTTCTAAAGGCTCTGACCTTGTACCAGCTCTTCTGTAGCTACAGAGCTGCTCCTTCCAGAGCTCTGCAGAGCTGTTCCCCACAAACAAAAGCTTCAGCTCCTCACAAAGTACCTGTGAGCCACTGTTCATGAATCCTGGCTTCCCCGGCTGACACCAGACCTCACCACACGCAGGGAATCCTTCAAATGTCAGCTCCCACCGGGGCTCCTTTGAAAGGACTGCAATAACAGTGATGCTTTTCACTTCTGCCACACTTCTCATCACAGGAGAGCAAAGCATTTCGTCAGCGCTGGGTCCTGACTACAGAGGGGCACGCTGACATCCTCTACCCTAAAAAGCACAAAGAAGTTCTTGGCTTGAGTGTAAACCTCATCAGAAATGCCCACTATGGTCGTGGCCACTTTGCACTGAGCTGTAGTGTACAGGTCTGGACACGGCTGCAGCAGCAGGATGTCATCCATGGAGGGAAGGAAGGAAGAAAGGGTAAGGCAGTTAGAGCAATGAAATCCTGCCTTTACTGCACCCAGGCTATGTGAATTAACCAGATTCAGCCCTAAGTATTTTCAAATCACGGCAAACTGCCATAAATAACAGTAAACATAAACGTCTACAAGATCACCCCTGCATTATCAGCATACCCCCTGATCTAGAATCTTACAGCTGTGTAGATGTGGACAGAATCTCACACTTCAACATAGGCAAAATGTCTAGACATTTTGTGATGCCTAGAAAATCGTTTAAACAATGCAGTAAGTTTATTCTGAGTCATAATGCACAACAATTAATGACAAGGGCACGGTTCCTGCCCAAATCCCTAAAAGCACAAAACAAAAGCCTTCCTGGTATAAACACAGAATCATACCATATTTCTTAAGTCCACTCTACAACCTTTCAGATCCCCAGTCCCAATGGAGAGCTTTATATTTATCAAAAATCCAATAGATGAAACAATAAGGCATGACAGAACCCAGCCTGTCCAAATTAAAGCCTCTGAGATTCTCTGTAAATCCATCACAGAGGATAAAAATCATTAATTTATCTCCTGGTTTCCCATTCTCCTGACAGCCTAGTATCCAAATGCATTATTAGTGGCCATTTCTTTGCAGCTGGTAGCTAAAAGGGAATTAGGAGGGAAAGGGCTTGTGGTTCCCAGCACAGAGCAGGGCACCCTCAGGAGCTGCACTTGGCCACAGGTTGCTGTATCCTCTTGGTCAAGTTGCTTAACCTTTTTATGCCCCATCTCCCTCTCTGTCCTGGATAACAGCTGCTGATTTACTTCACAAGACTTTTGTGAAGCTCCATTTGTCAGTGCCTGTGATGTATTATTTATTGTCAAAGACATAAACAATCACATCCTGAGGATGCTGAGCACATCACCTGCATTTTGATTTCTGCCAAAAGCTTTCTTCCACTCAGGACAAACCCTCTCTCCTTCACTAGCATACTAATATTTTATTGAATTATAATGTAATTTAAACAAGTCAAATATGCATGTTTGGGGCCATGTAGCCAGTTCCCAATTACTGATTTTCTGGATCAGGGGAGGCTCAAGGGAAAGCCACTGGATTTGTGATGCAGTGGTGACAAAATTTACTGTTAGATTTGAGGACTCCTTGCAAGTTGCTTAAAATTGGTGGTCCTGTCAGTGCCTTCAGCAAGGTGTTACTCATGTCTGAAGGACAGATTTTAGGGTGAGGAAATGCCCTGCACAGAGCAGCAGAATAAACATATGTGAAGAAAAAGCTGAACGGAGCCCAGATAAAGCACTTCTATCTCTGTTAAAGCTACATAGGGTAAATATATCTGAGAAAAGATATAAAAAGAAGTAGATTTTCTATAAATCTTGGTAAAAATATTGACTTGGTTTTTGTATTTTTTCTTCTGGGGATTCTGGTCTATCAGGCTTCCTTGTTCCTGTTACAAAACGTGATGACAAACTGGGCAGTGGCTAGATTTAACATCCTGACTGACCTTATCTAACTGACCTTGCACCAAAACAGCACAGCGTGCTGCCAAATTTTCCAATTCTCTTCAGTATCTGAAGTCTCAGGAGGTCCATTTCCTAAATAATTCGGCATCTGCCGACCTTATCTCACTGCCCAAAAGCAAAAGTCCCAGTCAGGCACCGGGGGCCTGCTCAGAAACGCTCAGAAATTTCAATCCTCTCAGAGATGGTGAGCTCTGGGTGCAATACAGAAATACAGAAATATTTCTCTGGAAATACAGAAACGCTCATCTAGTGGGTGATGGGGCTATTGTAAATCATGGCAAACAACAAAGTCTGTGTCACTAAAGTACCTTTAGCTTCCAAATTCAACCTAGAGCAAGTGTTTAACTAAAATCCTGCCAAATTCTGGAAGACTGAATGGGTTTGGACAATACAAAGTGTCGCAATTTTAAAGATGCATGGCTTCAGTTTGGGGAGAACTCTTCTCAACGCTTAAAAATAAAACAGAGAAAGTTAGAAATGTGTCTTGTGACTCTCCAGAAGTTTTGTGTTGTTTCACTTGTTATGCAAGCCAAAAATGGGTTTAACACAAAATAGCATTGACTTTTCAATCATTAATGGCACAATCAACTAAAATACATAATCTGTTGCAGTGTTTGTAAACATGTGCAATTAAAGTGGAATAAGATTCAATTATAATGGATTATGTGTGCATAATAATGCAGATCATGCAATTCTTATTAGTAGGGCTGTACCCTGAGCTCAGTTCAGGAGGAAATTGTATTGAAATGCTCTATAATGAAGAGGAAATTTTAATGGGAAGACAAGGTTGAAAAAATATTACTCAAAGCAAGAGGAATGAAAGTATCCGGAGGCAGAATACAAATGACAGTAATACAAAGTCATTTGACTCCATCTCCGGCTTTATGCAAAGATTGGGAATTCACACTTGACAGCTGCTGGGAACAAGGCAGGCACAGCTCGCCCCAATGGTTGCCTCTGTTCCTAGAGCAGCTCTGTGCTTCCTCTCCTGATAAGCTCCCTACAAGCTCTGCTCATTTCAGGGGTTTCACCTGGTGCAAGAGACAGAAAAATTCAGCTTTCTGTTTTAAAGGAATCTCTCCTCCTAGGCTGCCACTTTTTGGGTTGGGGCAAACAATACTCCCAAAGATGCCTTAATTTAATTGATTTCCACTTTTTTCCTCTACCAGGTTGATATGCAGCCATCCAATCTTTCCCTTTGCTCAGTCATTCATGGAAGGTGGTTTACTTCACATGAATTGGTTTAATTAACTATCATTAGGAGTGGGGGAGGGCCAAACTACATTTTCTAATGCACAGAAAATTACCCCTGAAGAGAGCATAGGTGATAGAGAACACATGAGAGCAGATCTCAGCTAAAACATGCAGCCCTTGTCTCATTCTGGAAACAGATATCTCACGTGCTGCTTTACAGAACCAGTTACAGTGGGCTCACGTGTATAACAATGCAAACTGTGCTGCACTGATTAGTACAAGGCTTTGGCTTGACTTAATCAATATTTGAGAGGTGAAAGCAATACTGCATATGAAGTAAAACAAAATAGATGAGAAAGCCAAGCTGCTGTGTTGCATCAGCCACACAATCCTTAGGTGACTGAAACCCTGAAGAAGGATCTGTATTGGCTTGGGCAAGGCATAAAGGATGTCTGCCCCGAGTCTGAAGCTGTTGGCACAGAGCATAAAGGTGCATTTCTGTAGAGTGATGACAAGTGACTGTGAGTGTGGGAGATTAAACCGGAAATTTTACACGGAGAAGAAAACCTCTGTGTGTGTCTGGTCCCCATTAAATCTCTCAGATAATCAAGGGGAAAATTGCCCAGAGACCAGAATCCAAATTCTCCGTTCTGAAAAAATGCTCACTGGAGGAAATTTGAAATTATCTGAAGGAAATGATACTGCCACCTCAGGTCACAGTGAACAGTAGTCTCATACATATTCATACATTCATTGCTCTCATGTCACCCACAGAGGGGGATTTGTGCCCATCCCAGGGAGAGCAGGGGGCAGCACGATGGTCTCCTGGTTCCCTGGGGGACTGAGTGATCACCCTCCTTTGCACATCTTCTGGCTTTTCCTCCACTTTAACTTCTAGTGCTGCAACACGAGAGTTCTCTTGTCAGGAATTCTTTCTGGATATTTAATCTGTTTCCCTTTCTCATTTCTAATTTTCATGCTTCCTTTTACACCCCTCACTTAGTTCTTCCCTGTCTTTGGCATTTCTACCTTTCAGCACTAGATTGTAACATCACTCTGTAGCCATTTTTCTCTGTTTTACAGATTCAGTTCTTCCAGTACTGATTTAGTTCCTTTAATCTTCCTTTATAAATGAATCTCTCCATCCCCTTGATAATTTTTGTTACTCTTCTCTGAACTCACTACAATTTTTCAATATCTCCTTGCTAATGAGCTTCCCAGAACTGAACACAATGTTCCAGGTATAGAAAGAGCAGAAGAGCACAAGGGTGATCTGAACTTGTCCTGCCCCAAACTGCACTGCCCTTTTGCTGCCATAGCTCATTTCTAGCTTGGTTCTTACTTGTACCCACAAGTTTGAATAGAGTAGATGGAATTCACCTACAGTTCTGTTTCAGATGTTTAGCAGGCAAATTCTTAAGTTTCTTTCTTTAAAAAAAAAATCAGGAAGTATTATTGAGTATGCACATCTGTCCTGAAGACTGCAGTCTGAAAATATCACCCACGTGGAAGTCAAATCCTGCCTTATGTCACCAACTTAGAAAATATCCCAATTGTACAACGTGCAGAAGTGGATTTACATAAGTCTTCAGGCCCACAAGACTCACATCCACAGAAGCAGACACGCAAAATTATGAACCCAAACCTCCTTTCCTCCTACCAATGAAAACTAATGATCTGTTTGTTCCAGTAAACAAGAAAACTGGTCACAGTCTCCTGCTCTGTCACTAACCCTGAATGCATTTTATACTGTCCTGACCCAGCTGCTTCTCTCGCTAGATCTGTTTGCATCTTTTGTGGAGGATTTAATTCCTCCTAGTTTCATCTCATCTGCATATCTTATTAAAATGTTGTTTCCTTCACCATTTCTAGATGAACAGTGAAGATATTAAATATAAATTAAGAGTAAGCTTTGTGGTTCTTCTGCAGTCTCCTCATCTCCAACTCCATGCTTTGCCACTCCCTGTCAGCCTCTCTTTATGGCCTTCCAGCCTGTTTTCAATTAAGAAGACAGTGCTCATCTTCAAGCTGATTTAAATTAATTTTTCTAGAAAGATTTCATGAGGCACAGTATCAAATGCACTGCTCAGATGCAAATATATTACAGCTCCAGCATTCCCTTCATCTGTTAATTTTCTGTTTCTATCAGAAAAGCAATCAGGTTTGTCTGGTGAGATTTATTCTTGCTAGACTGGCTCTGCTGGAGGCTCTGTGCTGCTGGGCCCAGCTCTCAGGTGCCAAACAGCCGTGGCCAGAGTTATCTCTGAGGTAGCTGGATGTGTCATCACCTTCAAAAATGGGTGTTTGGGGGGCCACTGTTCTGCTAATTTTACACTGTGGGCTCAACTAACTGGCAGTTCTGTCATTATTGTACCAATGAAAGCCCAGGTGAAAATACTGACTTGTGATTTCTGTCCCAAAATATTGGGATCCTGTACAGCAACCTGTGGTGCAACTTCCCTCCTGCAGGGCTGCAGCCAGGGGCTGAGGTCCCTGCAGCTGCTGAAAGCAAAAGCCCTTTTGTTGTGGTGACACCACCCAGGAGACCCCACAGAGCTGTGTGCTGGCATTTCTGCCTCAGCACCACCTGCAGAGCATCCTGTTCCCTGTCCTCTTCCCTATCCATTCTCTATCCTGATCCCTTTCCTGTTCCCTACCAGCTGGCACTCCCAGGGCCATGACCTTGGAGGTCTCTTCCAACCTAGCCATTCTGTGATTCTGTGATTCTGTATTCCTCACCTTCACTGCCTTCCAGAGCAGTGATGATTCATTTAGAAAGGGTACTAGGTAGATATTGAGGAAAAAAAGTGTTTGGGATCATTTATTTCTCATTTTAAGTGTCTATATAGCCTTTTCTTTAGTCAATTCTTAGTCTTGTGGTTGCTAATTAGGAGGAATAATCACATGCAGCATGGCATTTTCACCACTTTCCCCAATAACATAGGCTGATCTGTATCAGCTGATTTAGGTATCAGCTCATTTTCCTTGAAGTATTTTCTTATATGCTACTAAGAAGAGGTATTTTATTGGCTTTTCCTTACTTCTGAATTGTCCACATTTCTTTTATCTGTCTCATTAAAGATAGATTCTATTCATAATTATTTTCATACCAACTTAGTTTACTAATTAATGGACATATCGTCTGCCTAGGATTTGTGCTTGTTTTCCCCTGATACTCATAAGAATCTTTCATATTCCCTTTAAACCCTTTGACAGCGTTAGTTCACTCTGATTTTTTTTCCCTATTCTTATCATTCCCTGATGAGCTTTCAACGAATCTGTGTTCTTGTTTGATTCCCCTCCCACCGTTTCCTATTCCAGCACAGGATTTTAACCTCCCATCTTTGAGCAGTCCCTCGTGCAGTGACTGTAACTGTGGCAGATTAAAAAACTTCTGTGCACACTTATTAATCATGCACATTTATCTGGCTGCCAGGGAGACTGGAGGGGTCGTTTCTGGAAATGGTCCCTTGTGAATTATGGGTGCAGGACCTCTGCCACTGGGTCCTCCTAAGCTGAGCATCCTCCCATGGGCCAGACAAGCTAAAGTTGTGCTCCCACCCCAAAACATCAGCCATTAACCACCCCCCAGCAAACTGCAGTCCCAGCAAATTCATCAGGGTCCTTCAAAGTATCTCTGGCACACACCTGATGCTCAGAAAAAGCAGTAAACCTCTTGCTGTCAGTAATTAGTTCCTTAAATAATTATTTCCTTAAATAATTAGTTAATATTTGTATAGTACTTTGAAGGTGTTAAGTGCTCTAGAAGTGCACACATTATTTTTGGCATTTAAGAGCCCTTTCAGTCTCTGCTGGCAGTGCCTGGTTCTCAGCATTAAAGAATTATGTGACATTGCTTAGGGGTAGATGTGTACAGCAGAAAGCATTAGTTGGTATCTCTCCCCACACTCTAGGGAAAAAAAACCACACCCAACAAAAAAAGCCAAAACCAAACCAAACCAAATAAAAAAAAAACCCACAAAAAAACCCCACAACAAAAATCAAACCCAAACAAATTTACTGTTTACCAGGAAAGGGAATATCCACCTTTACCACTCCCTCAGGGCAGCAGAGAGCCTCATCCTGCACCCCTGGTCCAAACTGGAGAGCTGCTGTCCTGGGAGTGGGGAGCAGAGCTGAGATAGTCTGCCTCTTTCCATGTTCCAGCTGCAAACCCTTCCCTCACTCCATTCTGGCTTGGTGCTGTAAGGGAAAAGGCAAATTCTCTTCCTCAGGCCCTGTAAGTAATTAAATTTTTTGCTGTCACCTCTTGAGTGGGAATTCTGAATATGAACGATTTTGTTTTTTAAGAGTCACTACATTTCCAGCAGGGACACTGGTGAAGTTGTTCTCAAAGTCAGGCTATCAACATATTAAGTAGCCTCTTGTTGTGATCTGTCTCAATCAAGTGAAAATGTTGTTTGTGTTGGTACTGTTTGTATTGTTCCTACAAACTTACTTAAAGTTCCTGGCTAATTCATTATCCTGGGAGCCTAATGCAAGGCAGCAGGTACTACAGTTCCCCTGCAGAGTCTATTTTCAATATTAATTATCTTGCTGTGCCTTAAGTAGTTTTTGTTTTTGCGTTAAAAGGTTTATGAAAATTAGATTATTCAAATGATAAAAACTAATTTTCTCAAGTGTAGCCACTCTGCAGCAGTCAACTAAAAAGAGAAAAATATGTGCACTTAGTTGTCTTGGAAAAATGGCACCGTAACTAAATTATCATCTAGTGGAGGAAGGGAACAGAGGGAAAAGCTTCTTAATCACAAATGTTGTTGCTGTCCTGCTGGCCACACACTTGTTCTTGTGTTGATGGGTCTGCTGCTCATTTTCATTTCCAATAACGCAGATTTTTGTCTGAGAAATTAATTTCAGTATATGACAGGAATGGCTATCACTTGCAGACATACCACATCTGCTGTGAGGCCGAGCCCAACGTGACAGCAGGGTGTGTTCTGGTTGCTCTGTCAGGAGGAGTGGGCTGAGGAACCCTCCCAGGGCTGGGTCTGGTTTCAGGGCATTAAGCTTGGCTGCCCTCTCACAGGGGCAGCTGCTCCTGGAGGATGATCTTATGGTTAAAGGAATCTCTTTTACCAACACCACTGCTGTGCCTCGGTTCCCTTGCTGCAAAATGATGAGGAAGCTCTGAAGGAGAAGGATAAGTCACAGCCCTGCCTTCTGTGAGACATGGTTATTAGTCTGCTAATGGTGACAGATATGTGGTTTCACTCCTTTGCTCTTTATCCCCGGTGACACCCAGAGGGACTCTGCAGAGCTGGTACAGCTTATTAAAATATATATCTAAATTTGGGGCTGTTGGACCCCAGCAGATTTGTTGGTTTAATTTTGGCCAAACAGCGAGCTCTGAGGTGAGGATTGGATGGTTAAGGAAGATATATCCATGCCTTTCCCCTTTGAGCCAGTGGGCTGGAAGTGTGATCTGAGTGATGCTGCAGCAGAGGTGGGTGCAGCCTTTCCCTGCAAGGCTGCCATCCCCAGGCACCCATGCTGCAGTTTGCTGTCCTGTCACCTCTGCTGCTTCCATCACCCTGTCACCTCTGCTGCTTCCATCATATGTTGGGTGAGGGAGGACGAAGAGGGCAAAGCAGCAGCAGTGCCATCCCCATCCACTGTGTTCCACACCCTCCCCTGTGACACTGCCACAGTATATCCTTTCCTTCCCCCCCATCATTATAAACACGGGGAGTTTTAAGGAGCATAACATGTTTTGTTATAACAGAATTTCCTGACTGTCAGGCAGAGGGATCTGCAGAGAATTTGCTGACTCCCAAAGCCATGGGAATTAATGTCACTCTTATCTTTAGCAGTTGTCATCCCCATGGCACGTGTGAGGATGAAACCTAAAGAGCAAAAGGTGCTTTGTGAGATACCAGCATAAGCCAAGAAGCTGAGGAATTGCAGGAGAATGGCTCTGATTATTTTTCATGCTGCAAATATCCATTTTATGTGGTCCTGTAGAGGTTTCTTCATTTTGGAACACTTTCCTTCAATGACTAGCATTCTAAATATAATTTTTTTTCTATGAGGTTGTTATTGTTAGTGTTATGAACTGTTTATTTGTTGATATCATGCAGTTTTATAATGTCCTAGAATTTATTATGGTTATTAGAGATGCCAATGTTTTTCCATTTTACACCTTCATTATCTGATCTAGCCCCATCATTACTCCAGATACATACAATGACATTATCATTGTTGTCTTGTTTCATTATAATTCCTGTTTGTTTGGTGCCTTATTTCTAAGAAATAATTTGTTAGAAAACATGCTGTAGCATAATCATCCCCCATATTACATATGTTTGGATCTCAGGCATTTGACAGAAAATATCTGTGACTGAGAGGTGGCACAGCATCTGCTTTAGATCAGTGTTCACAGACTGGGCCAACAAGAACACTTAATGCTAGATTCTAACAGCCTCTGAGAGCCTAAAATATCTGTGGTGGGTACCCCAGCCTCTTACATGTCCACAGGGAAGGTTTCCCCCCATACTGAATGCAGTCTCTGTTCTCAGAAAATGAGTAATTTGTCATATGAATATATGCCTCACCTACAGTAAAAATGACTGATGTGTATTTGGCGTTTTCCCCTTAGTTCTTCTGAACTGAACCTCTGTGCTGTGTGAGCTATACTCAGTTTAGAGAGGGGAAAAGAGGAGAGAGTGGGGTAGGAAGAAATTAAAGCAGGGTTCAGCTGCCTCTGACTGAGATGGACACACATGTCACCCTGTTGTGGTGGCAACTGTTAGATTTTTATCCTGAGAGGGATTTTAAGGATCAGCTCAATAAAAAGGAAAGCCAATACAAGAATGCAGAACATAGAGGGGCCAGAAAGACAGCTGTGACATGTGTGACATGAGGGGACTCCTGATAAAGGAAACTGCCTGTCCACCCTGGGCAGAGAAGGTGTGCTCCCCGCCTGGGACAAATCACTGAATGTCCTGCCTGAGAGAGAGCAGTGAAAAAGCTGACCTGAATCCATTTTTAGCAGTGATTGTTCTTCTGACTGAAAGTGTTTTCCAGCTACAGGGAAGCTGCACTCAGCTCTGAGCAGATTCTTCCTTGCTGGATTCCCACCAGGTCCTCTGTGTGAGGTGGTGGGATGCCACCAGCCCTCAAGGAGGACAGCCTGGGTTTGCCCAACACCCTGGGCTTGTTCAGCAGCCCTTCCTCTGATTGCTCTCTGTAGCTCATGGCAATCATTGGCCACAAGAAACACAGAGTCACAGGAGGTCTTGTAAGAGCATCTGCTGCAATAAAAGCAGATATTTGTATCTGTATTTTAGGGAAGCTTGCAGTGAGTCTGAGTCAGTAACCCCAAACACAACCCTTCATTCCTGTTAAAGGCTGGAAGGGAAAAGTCCCAGTTTCTCAGCTTGAGAGGTGTCACTAATAAACAACCCTTGGAGAAAATACAAAAAACAGTGTTTTGGAACAAATGACATGATTAAAAAAGTATATTTCATCCAGCAAGTAATTATCACACCCGCTGACATTTGCTAAGATATAATTCAGTGAAAAATAGAACCTGTGTTTCTGCTATAAATTCTGGCTCAATTCCCACAGATACCAATCCTCAATCTTTAGCCAAAATTTGCTGAGGCATTGTCTGGCACAGAAAATGGACTCTGAGTTCTAATGTAAAAGCTAATTACAGGAGGTACTGCAAGACAAGGCAAGAGATGATGCCTGTAGTGCTTAAGAATGGATTTGGTACCAGAAAAAACCTCCCTAATATCAGTAACACTGCCTTAGATGCAGAACATGCCCACAGACACATCCTACTCCAGTAGTGAAAAGCATAAACTGCATTCTCTCATCTTCACTCAAACCCCAAACACCTGCAGCAGTATCAACAAATACCATAAAAATTAGAAATAATATTCCAGTTCCCAATGCAAAGAAGCTGTGGTATGTCTGTGTGCATACAGGGGGAAGTGTGAGAATTTGGCTGATAGGTGAGAAGTCAAGATTGATTCTACACAACATAATATTTAGAAAATCTGTCTATCTATTCACCAGGAACAGCTCCATGCCTGGGCAGAGATGGCAGCTGGGTCGTTCAGGGCAGCAATGCCCATCTAGGGAGAGCAGAATATTTTGGGGGCATTAATGTCTCTGCAGGCATTAAGACCTCTGACATCAGGCCCGGATTCCCCAGATGTCTCTACCCTGCTTAGCACCAGGAAGCTGCACTTTGCTTTCACAGTTTTGCCCGGAGGTTCTGTGTTCACACAAAGGAGAAGTTTGCCATCGGCTGTGTGAAGCTGCATAAGAATGAGGGGGCTGGCAAAGGCAGGGTAACAGCGTGGCTCAGGGTTAGGATTCAGGGAAAGTGCTGCAAAATGCCCTTTTGCGGGGGAGCTGCTCAGCACTGAAGGCTCGTAGGAACCGAGAGTGGCTGAGAGCAGCAGCTCACAAACTGTGCCTGAGCTCAGGCATTGAGAGAGAGCTCAGGTACCCACAGCCAGTGCTCAGCTCCCATCACAACTCCGTGAGTGACTCAGGGCAAAAGTTATCACTCGTTACAGAGAAAGGAGAAACAAAGATCTCAGTTCTCCAGATGCAGGGAAGCTGTCCAGAGCTTTGTCAGGGAGGAGGCACAGCCTGTGGTTTAGGCAGCAAGGTACCCCTTGCTCCCTGCTGTTTCTCAAGCACCGTTTCCCATTTAGGACACGGTTTGACACGGCAGAGCAGTGGGTAGAGGCCATTCTTTTGTAGGTTCATCTCCATGCAGAGCTGTTATGTGTATCTGACCAGGATCTTTTACCCACAGTTTGATATTCCTGCTGGATTGCCTGGACACTGCTGCAGCTGGATCTGTGGTTCCTGTCAGGCACTATTTTCTATATGCTGAAGTGGCAAGAGCTAAACATCCCAAGGTTAACAAGGCTTTTCCTCCCCTGAGGTATTGTCTCCTCAGGATCACTTGTGTTGGACTATGCTCCAGAAGAGCACCTTCTGGTTGCTCCCATCACTGCACCCTAACACAGCTCTCTGCCAACCCAACTAATTCTCATGGCACGCCTGAGATCTTCCCATACTATGAGCAGCATCACACAACTCTCACATTTCAGCATTCAAAGACCACCAGAGACCACACATAGGCATTAAATGCATTTGTTGAAAGGAGAGTTCCCAGATGGAAAAATTAAAGAGCTGTTCTCCAAGGTTTGTGCCTGATCACCCTGCCCTAAGGTGAGATTAGTGTTTCAAAGGAAATACAGTGTCCTGTGGGCACTTTCAGAAAGGTCCTGCAGACCAGCTGAACCAGAGGCACAGTCTTCCTACTTCTTTCTCTCTGCAGTACATATAGGAATAAACCACTTATATAAGTGTACATGTGCTGTCAGGGATGCAATGTGCACTTGGATAGTTCATATAACCTAGGGATGGGGAGGTCTGTAATCCACTGTTACAATGCCAACAGTATATTTGTGGGAAGGTATTGAGGGTTCATCTGGCCACAAGGAACTCATGCTAAGTCCTGCAGAGTATGGGACTCACACAGGAAAACTGTTGATACAGCATCTATGGATGGTGGGGAGACAAAAGCCTCTTCTTCGATTGTCACAGCTGGCATGGGATCAGCTGGGTATGGAACACCTTAAACTTGTGTACATCAGGAAAGGAGGAACACTGCCTTACCTAAATGCAAGGTGAAAATCATTGTATGGCAGTAAAGAGGAAAACTGAGGTTGCCCTTGGTAAACAAGGGATTATTTGTCACTAGTTTAGGAAACAGCAGGATAGGACTTGCAGATTGGCTAAATGTCTGAGTAAAGTTCCTGGAGGAGAAGTGATTAATGTGCTTTCTGGTACACATTCTAATTTTCCATCACACTGTAGAAAGCTTACGGTGGTCATGACATGCTTTGTGATAGTGATCAATATCTAATTAGGCAAAATGCTAATTTGCTAATGCCTGAAGCCTTAAACCTCACCCTCCAGAATCAGCCCCATGTGTATTACTGCTGTGACAAATTACTTGTGTCCTTGCTCTTGACCTGGCAGGGTTAAATCCTATCCTGACAATGCCTCTAGTTCAGTTTAACCTCTTCATTTTCCTTTGTGTGAAAAGCTGAACTACAGCTGTCCCTCAGTCAGGACACGATGCAGAAGGTGACGCTCAGGCTTGTCCCCTCTGCTGCAATCCCTGCAGGAGATGTGGAGGGATAGCTGTGCCCGGCGTGCTGGTTTACACAAGAATTAACACGACGCTTTAAAAAACAGGCACATTTTGGTGATTCAGAGCTGCTGCAGCTTCCTCCTGCAACACGGAGTTGCTGCCATCCCTTTCCCGATTTTCCTGCCGGGAAATCCATAGCTGGTAGTATAGCAGCACCTAGAGGTGGATTCCAGGGACAGCCCTGCCAGGGGGGTCTGCACGGAGGGGGCACAGGAGGCTGAAGACAGGCGCTGCCGGGTCCCAGGGAGCACCCACAAAACTGTAGGGCTGTGGAAAAGAGTATCCCAGAGTTTTCCCAGTGTTCCGGAGGATTTGAGGTCAAAGCAGAATGGACCCAACCTTCCTGGATCTCAGCACCATTCCTACCTTCTGTATCAGACCTGCCAGATCTGTGAGACCAAAGAGACCACCAGAAATGATTTCTGGGGGATCCTTCTGATCACTCGCCTTCCCAGCAGGAAGGGAAGGGGAAAGGGCAGCCAATTTTTACTCAGTGATCCCTCCTTCTCTCCTTGAACCAGAGGCTCCCCGTTGGCAATCCCTGCACCCCTGGCCTGCCTGTACCCCTTTCTCGGCCCAACTCTCACAGAGCCTTTGCTACAACCCCAGCTCCTCTGCCTGCTCTGTTCTCCCACATCCTGCCTCTGTTCCAAGGCAGCTCTGGGCTCTGCAGGGGCAAGTTATCCTAGAAAAGTCATGTGAACAGCTCTGCCCCATGGAAGGCATGTCTGTATGGAAGAGATCATGGCCCTGTCACTGAATAATCCTATCCACAATGAGGGAGAGTTCTTTTGAAGTAACACTTTTTGTGTGTGTGTGCCTAAGGATCTTGATATAAAACAGTTAGAACTTCTCTGGATGTCAGGCATGTCATCTGATCCTGACCTGGTCAGAGAAGGAAGAACCTTGCCATCCAAGCTGACATGGTGAGTCATTGGAAGTTCCCCTTGCTGCTCACTGGGATACAGCTGGCTTCTACATGGCTGTTTCTTCCAGCTTTTTCTGAAAGATTAAACAGCTCTTTATACCTGATATTTTCTTCTTTTCCTCACAAAACTTGTATTCAACTTAAGCCACTTCTCTGACATTAGCTGTTCTATAAGCCAAGAAACCAACTCATCCTTTGCAGCCTTTTGCCAGTGCTATGGATCTGCACTTGCTTTGGTATTTAAGCATTCTGGAGAAAATAGGGATGCTAGAAATAGTGCAGTGATTCCCTGATGCTAAAAAATTCCTATGAGTGTGTATTTTATCAAACCTATGAAAATTGATAAGGACAAGTAGCCAGCTGGAGTGTGTCAGTGCAGCTCCACAGCATTTGGTTTGCACCCTTTGGTCAGGCACTGGCCATAAGGCCAGAGCACACGTGTGCCACAGGGGGTGAGCTGCTGCAAATTAGGGGCCCTGCAGAGCCCCTGTTCACCAGATGCTTCGTGGAGTCCATTAATTGCTTAAAGAGCAGCAGAGGAACTGAGCGTTTCCTCAGGAAACATGGAAAGGAGCGGAGCGAGAGCATTTGCAGTGGAGCTTCACCGGCAGCTGGAGCAGCTGGTGGGCAGCAGGATGGGCTCTGTTTGCTCACACCACTTGGCATTAATCAAATCTGCTGGGCTTCTCCTCCAAAAATTCTGTGGGAGATCAGGTGTGGCATGTCTTTAACTCTTTGAACTGTGGCAGAGAGGCTTGTCTGGAAACCATGCTAAAAGGGAAATTCACAAAGCATGTCCCTTGTTTTTTCAGTCTGTGAGCAGCCTTGTCTGTTCTTTCAGTAAGTGTTGGGTCTGATGTTGTGCTCCTGATTTGCAGAGGAAGGGATACAAGTAATAGCTGTCTTGCTCAATGTCATGAATGACTACTGAAGTCAGCATTGGCTGTGAGAGGCATTTCCCTCTTTGAATTAATTCTGGTGTGCAAGGTTTCATTAAATACAAGAATCAGACATTGACCAAGTGCTGCAAATCCTCTCCTAACTGCAGTTATTCCTTCTTGTCCTTTATTTATAAACTGAATCCATACTGGAACCCTACAAGTGACAATTCACTTAAAAACTGACAGTAACTGTTCTCTTTGCAAACTCACAAATAGGAATTATTTAGCTTCCATAGAGGGAAAGGTGGAGGTTTGATGCCTGAACCTTGCCCTGAGTCTCTCCTGTTTTCTGAGAGCCAGGAGTCAGATCTGTACTCCAGCCCAACCCTGTAACTAAGGGGCTATTCTCTAATCTCTTTTTCCTGAAAGCTATTACTCTATAAACATGATAAATTGACTGGTAGAGGCATTTAGCATTGAATATTCCTGAAGCATAATTATTCCAGCCTCCCTCGGCAGCAGAAACATTACTCTTATGTCAAAGATGAGGAAACAGGGGCACAGTGCTTTGTCCAAGCTTGTAGGACTGCTCAGCCCTGGGCTGTGGCCTCAGGTCAATCCTGTGAACTGTGTTCCAGTCAGTGCCAGCTACTGCCAGTGAATTAAATAATAGCTCAGTGGAAGAGGAAAATGAAGCAGTACTGCTGAAGAAGACAAGGTATGGTTTTCACTGAGATTTGAAAATTGAGACAAGAGTTGATTAGGTTCATATCACTGTGCAATCTAGAGATGTTTAATAACCAGCTCTCCCAGCTGGGCTGGTGGGAATATTGACCAGATGGAATTACTCCTCCTGAAATGTAGTAACCTGCTAGTACTGCAGTGCAGCTTGGAGAGGGTTATTCTGTCATGGGAGGGAAGAAACAAACCTTTCCTTCTCTCACCACCAAATCTTAGAGAGACCTGATGCAATAACACGGTACTTAAATTTTCCTTGACTGCTTTGCAAAGAAGATAATGACAGAGGAGCAGTGGAGACACAGTGGAAGGGAGAAAGTTTGAAGGTAATAATGCCTTACAACTGTACAAACTTTACAACTGACCAAATACAGCTGCTCTCTAGTCACACAAGTGTCTGCTAGTTCTGCCTGAGTTAATGGGGTACCTGGAGGCCAGGAGGGTCCCCTCATGGTGAATTCTCTGCAGTTCACATTATGAAGTATTGTCTGCAGCTCTATTCCCCTTTTACACATGATCTTGTTCTCCATAATGGCCCAGTGGGATGAGTGAGCTGAGTAGAGTTGCACCCCTAGTGCAGGCTTACCTGCCCCTTTACAAACTGGAAAAGCACATTTTGTTTGAATGGAACTGCTTAGGAACTATTTACAAACATTCCACCTGCCAAGGGTTTGGGAAATTTTGCTACAAGATTATTTGGTTGCAGTATGGTCTCTGTCAAAGCACCCAGTCTCTCCTGTGCCCTGCTCTGCCTTTAGTGCTGTTGGAACCCTGTTTCCTCTGTGTTGAGGAGCCTGCAGAGACCAGACAGGTTCCTTGCTCTGACTGCTCCCAGGGGTGCTCCTGCTGTCCAGGAGAAGCATCCCAGGCCTCTGGAGCCCTGGAAATGGCTCTACTTGGTGGGCTTGGGTGGCCAAGGGGGACATAGTATATGGAGCTGGAGACAGTCAGGGTACCAAAGGTTTCATGGAACACAAGCAGGATTTCTGCATGGCTGTGCACAGTGGTGAGATTTTATGGATTTTCTGCTGCCTCAAAAAGGAGGATGGGCAGAGAAGCAGGGATGAGAGGGAAAGGATCAGCATTGATTAAGCTGACAGTTGTGCTAATGTCAGTGTGGACACAGTCACTTTCCTTTCCTTTGCCAGCAGCAACTTCGATAATAAGATGCAGAGGGAGAAGGAGGAAATGTTACTGTGAGCAGTGCTGCTGGCAGTATTTAGATGAGAATCTGGTGGTGTGATGGATGGCCATGATGCAAAGATACATAGTGATCAGTGCTCTGGAAATGCAGGCAGATTAAGTAGGACTGTGCTTGACTGGTCTGAAGGTGACTCTTACTGAGAGCCAGTGATTGGATGCTAATCTCTTTTTGCTTCACACAAATAATATTTGCAACAGTCCTTGCAAATATGTTGGCAGGTGCTGCTTTCTCACTTTAGACTAGATCTGCTCACTGGGCTCTGGGGTTCACAGGCAGAGGAGAACTTGTTTGGTCCTGACAAGCCAAGCTGCACATCAAGCCTTGGCAGAGCAGAGTGATCTAGCTGTCCTGTCCCCTGCCCCTGGTCCTGCACCCAGTGTCCCCACTGAGCAGGCTGGCTGAATGGCACTCCTGTCTCACCATGGTCTGCAGGCAAACTCAATTCTTGCACTCTGCACTGTTCTATAGGAGTCTTTTTCCTAATTCCTTCTGGCAGCCAAGGGGGTTGATACGACTCTGCCCAAGCACCCCTAGCCTCAGTGTAAGGCAGGATGCTCCTGGTGGGTCTGGAATGAGCTTGCAAGCTGTATGAGATGGGACAGTCTTTGTCATCTTCACAGACACCAGTTAGGGCTGGATTGAACAGGGATAAACCACAAGTGAGGAATGGGAATCATGGTGACTGTGCCCCGTACCTGTATCAAGCCTGATGAATGAAACTAAATTTTTTTACACCCACAGTTTTAGCCCCAAACCACTGCCTTCGAAAAGGAGGAGGGTGATGTAGAAATAGTGTCTAGGCTGGTTGGTGTTATCATTATCATCAGCACATGGGTTTGCACACTGGGTTTAATTGTAGTTAAGAACAGTGTCCACCAAATCTCGTACCTCACATGGTGGCTCTTAAGCCTTCCATTAGACTGCTGGACTAGGATTTAGGGCTCATTCCATCCATTTCCATGGACAGATTCAGATTAAGTAAAAGATATTTCTGGTTTCATAAACTTCATGTGTATTTGGCAGAATTAGCTGTAATGGGCAGCCCTGAGAAGAACCATTCATATAAATACCCAGACATCATTATTTGGATCCACATCTCCGAGGTCATTATGAAGAGGTAATCTTTGACATCTTTCAAAACACTATGTCAGGCTATTTCCAAGCAGGTTTCTGCTTGGAAATAAGTATAAAACTTTGGTTTTAATTCTGTAGGAGTTAAACTGAAAATTATTAACATCTCCAACACTAGACTTCCTATATAGAGCATTTTGGATATGTATCTCATGTCTCCACTTAGCCAGGGGCACTGTCTTTGCTGTCTTTGTCATCCAAGGACAAAAGGAATTTGTTAGGATGGCAATTTTTCTCCCATTCTTGCAAGTTAGCATTAGAACATCACTATAGAAATATTCCATGCTATGTGGATTATGGCAATTAAATTTCTGTCAATGAAAGCTGGTTTCTAAACTAATATTTAAAGAAGATGAGAGAGAGATGTCTACATGAGGGGCATTACTAAACAGATTTCAGTGTTTATTTTTCTGACAGAGATTCTGTTTCTCCTGAAAGGGTAATGTACATCTATCTTGTAAGGAGTTTCCTTAGAGGGTTTAAATGAAGAGTGAAGATTTGAGAACAAAGTGAAAATGGAAGAAGAAATATACTGCCAAAGGAAGATCAGAAATGAGGCACTTGGGGCTTCAGAGAGTTATCATTAATCCCCTCCTGCCCAGAGGGCATTCCTGTGTGACCATCAAAGTGACACACATGCAGCTGTCTGGCAGTTTGCCACATCTCCGGGTTTGATGGACTTTGCTCTGGGGATGGCTCAACCTCCAGCTGTTCGGAATGGCAGCTTGTTTTCCTCCACAAATTCGCTCCAATGTTTATCTGACCTATCTGGAGCCAAGAAAGTCGATTATAAATTGTTTCAAGTGTGTTTTCGACACCTTTTCCTTACCAAAACCTGGAAACGCAAGCAGCCATCAAAACCTGAAAGCTTGTCCTGCCTGAGCACGGCTTTGCCTTTAGATTAGGATCAATGTCAAGACTGGGTTGTGATGCCTAAAATTGCTGTTGTACTCATGGCTTAACAAAATGTGTAATAATGTTCACCTTATTAATACGGGGGTGAAGTGCAGGGGTGTGCCTGTCTGGTGTGCTGATAAGTCTGTGGGGGTGACATTTACCCCCAGGACAGCACAAAGAAGTTCCTGGCTGGTTCTGTGAAGCAGTACTACCCAAGCAGTTGCAAGGCAAAAAACATATACTTCAAATAGGCAAAAAGAGGCAAAAGTCAGAAATATACCCCAAGAGGCGTAGTGAGCTCTTCTTCCAAGTGAGGGGGAGCTCAGGGGTAGAGCTCAGCATCTCACTGAACCAGCAGTGCCTGAAGAGGTTTGGTTCAGTTCACCTCATTAGCTTGGGCATCCTCCAGATGAAGGGATTTAGAGCACTGAAAAACTGTTTAATAATAACTGACAAAATTCAAGCATTGATTTTGAAAATGCTGCACAGGTATGATAAAAGAGTAGGTACATGATGGATGACAGAGAGATGTGGGAAGCACTTGTTTGGCTTTGTTTGGGTTGAGTAAAAGATGGGAGAGAGAGATAGAGAAGGAGCTCCTAACAGTAGCATCAATATGAACAGTGTAAGACACACTCAGACCGTGTAACAAATTTCAGAGCCTCCTTTCCCACCCTGTGCAGCTGCACACAGATACAGGGATGGTCACTAGGACAATATCTGATGCTTGCAGATAAAATGTTTATTTGCTTTTATATAAAAAGTGAGCTGGAAGTACAGCTCATGATTGCAAACCAGGAAAGAGGACAGATATTTCCAAAGCTACTGCCAATCCCCTTACAGGGACATTTGACTCCTGCACATATTGAAGAGGAAGCTGTGACTCAACATGTGGATCTGAACGGAATTGCATTCACAGGTTTTTTACTCATTATGACTCCTAAGCTCCAAAAATAAGAGCCTTTCACAAAAAAGAATTAAAAAGACACCAGGGGGTGATGTTAAAAAACTACCAACAAACTAATCCTTCTGAAATAATGGGAACAACTGTACATATTTCTCAGCAGTGAAAGAACTAAACCACAGGTGTGTTCAGACTCAGATAAATCTTAAGTTTCCCCTGTGTACAATCAAGACTGTAAACTGGAGGAAGACTGATGTGAGGAGATTAAAGTTTCCTTGCCAGATAAGGACTTGGTTCTTCTTGCTCAAATAAATTTATTTTCAAGACTATTTGCTTTGTGATAGCTCTAAATCCAGGGCTTTTAATATCTTAACCAAACTCCTGAACACAGTGATTGCACTGCAATAGGATTCAGGGGAACTATCACTGGAGACAGCAGAACCTGCTGCTGCAACTGATTCCAGTGTAGGTGAGAGTGGAAGGGATGGTGTTTCCTCTCCCTTTGCTCCTTTTCCCAGTGCTACTAGTAACACAAAGACCAGTGCTGCATCATTTCCAAGCAGCCTCAACCCCTGAAACTGAAACTGGTGAGCTCATTATCCTGCAGGCAGGACACCATCAGGAATTCAGGGTTAACTGCATTAACCTGGCTCATGTTTGAACACGTTGATAGCAGCCTCTCAAAAGAAACCAAAGTTCTCAAGGCTCAGCTGGAGGATAAGGTCAGGAGCTGACATTTTTTATAGTAGTTTTTAGAACTTCTGCCTTCAAACATACAGATGAAGTCCATTCCCTCACTTAAAAGTCAACATTGTGATAGGAATTCTAATGCAATGGAGGAATATGTGCCATACAAGCAGTATCACAGACTAGGGTAGGCAACAGGGTATTTTCTATAAAGGCTGTGAAATGGATAGTGTTTGCATGCACAACCTTTCTTTTGCAGGGAGACATTTCAGCTTTTCAGTTGTCTGAAAACACAGACAACAACTGGCCATGCATGGAGCCTGTTAACTCTCCTCCAGAGAGCATGACTGCTCATGTATGCAAGCAAAAAAAGTCCAAACTTGCCTCATCTAAGCCATCCTCCATCATTGGTCTTACTTGTTGACTAATACAGAGCCAGCTGTCTAGTTAGTGAGACAGAAGCATTAAGGTAGAGAAATCACAGAAAAGAAAGACTGGGAGGCCCCTCAGGGGTCACTTGGTCCTTCTACTGCCCCTTGGCAGGTTCAGCTTTACCTGCACCGTTTCTCTGTGTTTTGCCTCACCTGTTTTCCAAAAGCATTTCCAAAATTCCCAAATCACCCACCACTCCACAGGGTATAAAGTAAAAGCTGTGCTTAATCAAAAATGCAACTGTTCAGCCAGCAGCTTCTCTCTAGGATGTTAATGTGATGTACAACATCCACTGTGTGGTTCCCTAATGCTTACAGGAATTCACGCTGATCCTTAGGGGACATGCAAATCTCAGGACTGGAAAATGGAAGATAAAGGCTGTTATTTTCCTCTGAGGTTGTTGTTGATAATGTGGATAGGTGAATTCTGGCTAGATGGGGTTGTGATATAATGTATTTATGCAGCTGCCTTTAAGACCATCACTGGAACAAAAGGGATTTGGCACATAGTGAGCAGCTCTCAGGTAGTGCTCTATTAGTCATCTCATTGAGGTTACTCTTCTCCTTCCTTGCCTTCCCAGGGCATAAGGTAAAATTGGACTAACTTTCTATCTGGTTCATCCTCTTATTTTCCTTTTGCTTTTCAGCTTTGTGCACATTTTTATGGAGTGCATAAACGTGCCCCACAAAAGGGACCCCCCAGGCTCAGTGCCACCATCACTGGGAGAAGGTTGCTGCATGTTCCATGGTGAGCCCCTTCCACACTTCAAATCCAGGGACTTCTCCCCAGGACCTGGTGGGAATGGCAGCAAACCTGCTTCCTGCAGCCCAGCATCACACCAGGGCTGTCAAACTGGCACCATCACAGAACTCACTCCAGTCAGTGCCAGGGTAGCAGAAGCATTGAAGGATACCACCAGCACATTACGGATTTTAAAAATTGCTTTTAATATCTTATGTCCACATCTAAATCCCAGTCAAATTAGCTGAGCTCCTAAACACTCTTGAAGGGACTGTAAGAGGGTGGAAAGGAAGAATGTATGTGAATGGAAATGAGGAAACAGCAGGGAGGTTTCACAGGAGAGGTAATTGAGAGCTAATCCCAGGCTCTGCTGTGTGACAGTGCCTCTGAATGCTCTCTTATTTACTGATGTAGAGCAATTGACTGAATTGTACTATTTTTATGTTTTAAGCATTTTACCAAAAGTGCATACTTCACAGGAGTGTGTGGGACAAAGTGGCAATGGAAAGGAACAATTCTAAAGCAGTTAACAGGCCTGAGTGTCATTTTCACTCGGCCTGTAGATGTAAAGCTTTTTAAAAGTAATTTTAAGGGAAATGAGAATCAACACTCTTGAGCTTAGATTGTCTCTTACAGTTTGAGGAGCTAGCACAAATCTTGCATTCCCTTCTTCACTTCATGGAATGTAAATCAGAGGATATTATAATTTTAAAAAGTAATTTTGCTTTGGCTAACAGTAGGAAAATCCATTATTCCAGTGACGGAGAGTAACACTGTAAAACTTATTTATCCATATCAGGTACTGCAGATTCTACCATCCATTCCTGACTTGCCAGCAGCTCTCTACAATAGTGGGACTTCCTTCATAGCCTCATATTCCAGTATTTTCCTAGACTGAAGATTCCTAATTGGGAAGATATGGCTGGATGTTGACCACACAAAACAATCTCTTCTCTAGCAGATCAAAACAGAGCAGACACATACACACCACTTGCTTCCTTACCTAGGACTTGTAGAGTTTTACTTTTTGGCATCACTTCAGAGACTTTAAGATTAGAGAAGGATGTAAGTCAAAAGATTTGAGGATCTGAGAGGTTGCACTGCAAGCTGAGTGCTTGTTGTTTGCTTGGGTTTTGCTGGTTTTATTTTGTTTGTATGGGTTTCTTCCTTTTTTGAACCTTATGCAAATCACCTAAATGTGGTGGAGTTAGAGACAATGCCAAATTGCTGGCCCAACACTTGCTATCTTTTTCTCCCTACAATTTATCCTCCTGTTTGGTAATTGCTCTTATTTGAGAAGATTTTGTTGGGTGTAGCTTTTGTCTGGGTATTTTACACTGCTCTGAGAATAAGACCCCAAAGAGAAACCTGAGGAAGAAGAAATTCCTGGGGGTAGAGAAATTGAGCTGAAATACTATTCTCACTCTCAGAACTTTCACAGATGCCTTTAATATCATATATCCAAGGAGAAACATATTATCAGGGGTTACCTTTGCCAGTGTTTCTCAATAAATCTCCAGAAACTTTTGGTTATGCAAGAAACACAGAATATTTTCCACACTTTTTAAAACATCATAGTATCATCAGAAATAAATAGATTGTTGTTAGTTTCAGCATAATTTCATGCTGTCCAGAAGTAAGATGGGAGAAAAACCTTTAAGGTAAAAGCAGAAATTGCATTAAGACGCAACATGTGAAACACTTTCTTTGTTAGGCACAATTAGCAGTTCAAAGACACCTCTCAAAGTGTCTGCTTTGATTCCTGTCAGATACAGAGGCAGCTATATATGATATGACATTCATCAACTAACTCTCAACATAAAATGGTGTGATGATTTTTCTCTAATTGATGGGATGGGAAAGCAAGCCTTTTTTTTTTTTCTTTTTTCTTAAATGAGCTTGAGAAATAATTTAAGTGGCTGTCAGATCTCCAGCAGCAGGTAGTAAAACACAGAATGGAAGATTTTCAAATTCAGTTTTTGCCCATTCCCATGTTTTACTTTTAGAAGTATTTTACTTTCTGATGTGTCAGATATTACTTATAGGAATAGTTTTCCTCTGTTTTTAAGACATCACCTGTTCAAATTTACCTGCTGACTTCAATTTGCTGTTCTGACAGCTTCCTTTGAGACGAGGTGGCTCTTCTGAAATGTATTCCAGCTGAGAGGTCTCAAAGTAGTTTCATTTTATTTTTGACCTTCCTGTGACTATCAAGTCTCATGCTGGCCTTTTTTTTTCTAGTTGGCTGCTCTGATGTTTCTTTCTCTTCACTCTCCACTGACTCCCCAGCACATTTTTATTTTACAGGTGGATATTTTGTGTACTCTTCCTCGCATGCTATTTTTCTTAGTCCCTGGATTCTACAGTTAACATGATTCTGTTGGGGTTTTTTTCAGAGTAGAATAATTATTAAAATAGTCTAAAATAACTAATACAATAGCCAGCCAGAATGACTCAGTAGCAGAGGGATTTGTGAGGATGAACTGCTCACAGCAGAAATCCCACGTCTGTGCTCCAGCTGAGAGCTCAGGAGAGAAGGGGTGACTGGTCCTACATCACCTTGAGTACCCTGATGTAGCTTTGATGACTGCAATGGGTTATTTCCATGTGCCCAAAACCTGCCCCTTCAGATTTTACACAGGCTGTGGGCAGCATTTCGAGCTGTCCAAAAACAGAAACTGAAAAGCCAATAAAAATACTCCTTTACACAAAGTCAGGTTGTGAAAATAACTATTGAGGTTATTTTTAATTCTTTTCTCTGTCTCTGTGGTTCAAGGTTTTAAACATTGATCCAGCCCTCCCTTCTGGGTTTGTCCCTGACCCAGGACTTTCTCTCTCTTCCCTTGTCACCAAGTGTGTGACTGCCTGTGTTTTTGTCTCAGTGTAGAATATGAAAAGCAAAGTTCTGCAGCAAGAAATGTCCTGGAAGCCTTGGTGAAAGAGGAAGGTTGTATTTTGGAGAAGCAAATGCTCAAAGCTGCTGCTTTGTGTGCAGTGACTCAGCTGTCTGGGCTTGGGTTTGCCAACAAAAAGGCAGCTAAAGTCAACATTTCCATTAATCCAGTGAACAGTCATCCTGTGAGCTCTGGTATGGACATGTAAAATCTTCCATCAACTGCAGGGAACTCTTTGCTATGGACAGGGATGAATAAAGCCAGACCACTGTATGAACACCCAGTCAGGGGAGGCCCCTGCCCCAGGGAACATTGGCATGAGAGAGGAGGGAGAAGCCAGAGGTAATGACCAAGAGAAAGACAATTTTTATATCCCCAGGTCGAGGCTGTCCCTCTCTGACACCCTTGCTGGGTTAGTGTCCCCTCAGAAGTTACATTTCCTTCATGCACCTAAACACAACTCTGCTTTCTGGTACTGCATAACATGAAGGAGCAGTGCCTGGTCTCTCTGAACTGAAAAGGAAACTGATCTAAAAAGTTTGTTGATTCTACAAAACATTTTAATAATGTGTTCATTCTGTTTCATAGATGAATAGCCATGTGGTCTCTGACCTGCAATTGTTTGCCACCAGTGTTTTCCTAGAAAACTTTTAAATAGACATAAGATTAAATTATCAGCAAACAGGAAATAACAATGTTTACTTTTTTGGAAGCTGAGTTGAGAAACCTGGCTCCAAACCCCATGAAAAAACAGCAGGAGACCAACATATCACAGGTGTGCATGCAAAATAACATAACCTATAAGTTTGATATTAGAAATACTCATTGAACAGTACAGAAAAAACCCCCTCCATCTCAGTAAATTTCAAGATTCTTAAAAGATAACTTAGAAAACAGAAAGAAGGAGTGTCAAGAATGTTTTGTCTTTAATTGCCTATTTTTGACTCATGTGGAATCTCTGTGTTTGTACAACACAAAATCATTTTCATCCACCCAACTGCCAGGTATGACACCCTGTGAGTAAAAGATCTGCATGTCATCAAATCCTGGAGTAATTTTCCAGGATTTCCAGAGTAATCCAGAGCAATTTTCCTTTAAAGACACCATTTTTAATTTACCTCAAAGTCCAGCCTAGCTCTCAGTACCACTTTTATGCCAGTGCCACCAAATTGTACCAGCATTATAGGATTATGAGCTGGGATCACTTACCCTGTCAGGGCTGGTTTCACACTGACACTTCCAGCAGGGCAGGTGCTGTATTTTATTAGTTACAGAGATTCACTGTGCATCCAGAACCTGCCCTCTGTACCCTGCTTTTATAGCAGGATTCAATACAGCTGAGCAAATACAACCTCTGCATTATAGATGAGGTACAGGAAGGTGTTGGGAGCAGGGTAAATGCTCTCATCAGGTGTAGTGTGCACAGGCAATCAGAAACACAGAGACGCTCTGTGAGACCAGGGAAAAGGAGGAGGGGAAAATGTGTTTGAGTCTGCCATGAAGGCCCAGCAAACCCTGCTCAAAGGATTTCTGTCCCAACCAACTCTGTAATCCCTACCCAAGGCCTGGATGCAATTACAACTCCACTGTAATCCTATGCCTGACTTTAGTTAAATTCTCAACATTGCAGCCAAACAGGGGGAAAAACCCCAAACAAACCCAAGGTACCAGTTGCTAATAACTTCTGAACAGCAAACCAACAGCAGCTCCCCAGCCCAGACTCGTTCCTACTCACCTCCATTTGTCTCTGGGATATTTAAGGCAAAGGCTCATTTTTGTCCTGCAGATTCCGTGCTGCTGCTGCTCAGTGTTGTTTTGCCAGGTCGTAAAAAGGCTGCTGACCAAGAGGAAGAGGAAAAGCAACACGCAAGGCAAACACAGAAGCCCAAGAGGAAAGCTACACCCTACGGACCAGCGCTAATAGCAACGGCGAGGCTCCCAGGGAGGGAACACTCCCAGTTAGTAACTTTTTCCACCCATACATCTGTTACAAAACAATCGAGCTGCAAACTTCTCTTCCTCCTTGCAAGCAAAGCTTGGCTGTAGAGGAGACCTCAAATAAACTACATGATGAATGTGGGGCTTGTCAGGTGTTTTTTCTTTTCTTTTCTTTTTTTTTTTTTTTTTTTTTTTTTGTTTTTTTTTTTCAAGTTA
>VXBB01012045.1:233836-260085 GCA_013399915.1 Illadopsis cleaveri
TTGTGTTTTTTTTTGCCAAGTAAGCAAATTATTGAAGTATAAACTAGAAGCTCAGCTGACTGCTTTAAAAATACACTGCTAGGCAGCAATTATGACAAGGTGCATTTTGTCCATACTTCAGATTTTTTGTGGTTTTTTTTTTTAATTCAGAAGTCTTCAACAAAAGCAGAGTCATATTTGAAATAACCACCTATGGGAGTTTCTGGCCAGAAAGTGCAGCAGAGGTGAATGTTCAGATGATTAATAAGTTAATTTTTTAAGAGCATGATGGGGAGAAAAGGAAAATATGCCAAACTGTCCTTGCCTCAAGAAGGATTTTTAGTGCCAAAACAGAACTGCAATGAGAAGGAAAACTCATGATTTCACCTCTAAAGACTTTCAGAGTAGAGAGATGTGTGGAGGGGCAAAGGGATTTACTGCAGCAGCTTCTGCTGCTGGGCCCAGCTGTGTTTTCACATTCTTGCCTCAGTGGATTTGAGCTTCTCCAAGAGCCAAGGCTGTTCCTCAAAATATGTCATAGGGTAGCTACGTGTGTGAGCTCACAGAGGGAGTGTGGAAACTTTTGTGCTGACAGTTAATGTGTGGCTTGGAAGAAATAACAAACAATTTGGTTTGAATTAAAAAAAGTTTAACAGGTACATCTTGCCAAATGTTAGTCAGAAAGAAAAACTGATGGATATATTGTGTATGAAAATTCCCACAGTGTAGGAAAGTAATTTGTTTTCCAAAACCAGTATCAGGTTCTTCCCTTGCCTCAGAATAAACCTGGAACTACTTCAGGGACTTTGAGAGAAATTAGGCTTCCATTCACCAGGGTAAATGATGTCTGCCTTGAGCACAGAGCTGGAAAATGCTCTATGCAGTAGTAGAGGTGTGAAAGGACTGCTGCAGGAGTGGTGCTATTAAATGTAATATTAAGCCCCACCCCTGTGCCCCTATAACTGACATCTTGCTTTGCTCTTTTCCATCTCCATGGCCTCGTGGACTTTTTAAAAGTTGTGAGTTACATGAGGAGAGACACAGATCATGTAATAAGGTGATAAGGCAAATCATGGGAGAAAAGAGTCATCTGGTTCCCATCTGGAATATTGAAAGAGACCTGAATCCACTTGGTTCCCAAATCTCCTCCGACCCAAGGGAGCAGGTGCGCCTGTGCCCTTGGTGCTCCTTGAAAACTGCAGCCAGCATCTCCTTCAAGCCTTGTTTTCTGGAGGAGTGCTCTCCTATGAGGTCCTCTCAGCCAGGGGCAGACCTGAAAGCCTTTCCATCCACATTGCCAAGCCAGGTAAGGGATGGCTTTGGGACACTGCCCCAGGAGGGACAGAAATGTCCCCAGCCCTGGCTTGCCCGTGGTCTTCAAGCTGAGAACTCTAAGCTCCTGAGCAGGAGTAACCTGCATCTTCCCCTCCAATGCAGTGGTTGTGCAAACCTAGGGCAGCATCTGGCCAAGGTTTGAAGACTGAGTTTGAAAACACTGTACAAGAGGTGAGAGCTGATTTTGGAGGAACAGGAAAATTGATTTACACCACTAAAGTCCCTGTGTATAAAACCAGACCTTTAGAAGAACAAAGAACCCTGGTTTTTTAGTATTTTTGGATTATTCCTTTAAGAATGTTCCTTTTGGTGTGGCACAACATGGAGTGACATGACAGCACACTTTCTCCTCCTTTATAATTTTCTCTCAGAAAGAGCATCTGGCCTTGCTGCCTTTGTAGCTGGTTAAAAGCTTGACATGTGAACTCTGAATAATTGAGCCAGGTTAATGGCAGAACATAATTTACAAGCTTCTCAGCATACAAATTGGTTGGTACAGCTGTTTGGAGTAATTGCCAGCAATGGATTTGTGCTTTCTCACTATTCACAGAGCTGGTCATCTTATGAAGGAAAATCAAGGGAGTACTTTGAGCACAATTATATTTAAGCTACTGGCTTTTAAAGGGCCTTTGAAGGAAAATATTTTCTTCCTCACTGTTAAAGCAGCACTGCCAGAAGTATGGGTAAATTCTTAGGTACCAAACCTGGCTCTATGTGCAACAAAGGGTTTATAGTCAATCCAGAGGCTGGTTACTACCCAAAATACTGAAATAGTCCTGCTGTCCCCTCTCTGTATCATTCTGTATATTTATTAATATTTGAACAGGATGTATATTTAGCTTTTGTAATTAATTACAGTTAATTATATAATTACATCCCAGTGTGCACACCCTCCTTGCATCCCTGCTTGCCATCGCACAGGGGTCTGGTTCAGGGGGCACCAAAGTCACCCCACTCTCTGCCCATTTCACTCCCTGGCTGTGTCTCTAAGAAGGCAGAGACCAACAGACCTTTCACCTTTCAGTGACATTTGAATTTGGAGATTACTTTTGACCTCTCAGTGATCTTTGACCCTCAGGAGGAGTATTTGACCCTTTGAGTGAACTTTGACATTTCAGGATGACCTTTGGCCTGTTGAGATGACCTTTGATCTCTTGGGATGACCTTTCACATTTGGTTGGTCTTCCATCTTTGGAATGCTGGAGTGACTTCGACCTTTCAGGAAAAATAATTCGCTGTCAGGGTGACCTTTGACCTATCTGTGACCCTGATCTTTTTGATCACTTTACATTTCAGGCTAATCCCTGAATTTTTGATGACCTTTGACATTGTGAGAGACCCTTGTGTGACCTTTGCCCTGTCCTTGACGTTCTACCTTTTTGTAACCTTTGATGTGTTGGTGACTTTTTATATCTCTAGTGACCTTTGAGATTTCAGTGACCCTCAAACTTTCCAGTAACCTTTGACCTTTCTGATAACTTTCTGCTTTTTGGTGTGACCTTTGACCATTCTGGATGACCCTTGATCTTTTTTGCATTGCCTCTGAGGATTGCCTCTGGCTTTTGATGTTTTGAGTATGACCATTTACCTTTCTTCCCCTATCAAGTTATTTTATTTCTTATTTAAAACACAGACCCATAACACCCTCCACTCCATTTTTCCTTCACAAAAATCCCCTTCACATAATAGTTTTGTGTTGCTTGACTCTCTGTGCTTTCAGAGCATAACACATATTTTGTGATAGAAGTTCTGTTTCAGCACTTACAGTAATTCCCTCTTATATTTTATTCATGGTTAAAAGTATCTGGATATTCTTATTGATAGAAACAGCTGAATGTTTTTGAGACCTGCTAATTTGACCTTGTAGTAATTCATAGCAGATGCATCACAGATTAATTATGTGTTCTGGGAAAAGAAAGATTCCCTATCATCCCTTCCTCTGGTTGCTGCCATTTAATTTCACTGGTGCATCTCTTGTTGATGTTGTGTGAGACACAGTAAATCTTTACAGTCTCTTTTCTGTCCATTGTTCATAAACATCTGTTGGTGTCAGTTTTAATTTACTTTCCCCTTCCAGTAAATTTTATTTGATCTGTATCCTCATTAATGATTTCTGCATGTTAACAAGTGATCTTGCTCTTCTTCTCCATTCCTGTTTTATGGTTTGTCAGCATGGGATTCTAACAAAGACAGCAGTAGTAAAAACATGAGTGTGGAAAGTGTAAAGGGCTGAAAAAAAAAGCCCTAATTCCAGGTAGGAATTCTGTACAGGATAGGGGTGTATCCCCTTGCAAGCCCTATCTCAGTGCCTCTGGTGCCGAGTCTTCCTGGCAGTAGATCCAAATGCATGTGGAAAATGTGGGAGGGAAGAGCCACGAAAACACTGAACGCCTTGGAAGACCTCACCTGCAGGGATAACTTTCAGGGCAACCCAATCTGTTTAGTTCTAAGAATTAAAGGGATATTTGATTAATCTTAAGCATCCTATAGAAAAAATACAAATGTACAAAACAAATGTATACAATAAATACAAATGTAATAATAAGGAAATCTTCAGTCTGCTAAAATGAATGTAAATAGATAGTGAGGATAGTTGAGTTCAGATTTGCAAGACCCTGCAAAATCCTAACAGGAGAATTTGCTGTCACAACAATTCTCTAGAGGCTTTCTAGGCCATCCGTCCTTGGGAGTTAAATGTGACCTACCTAAAAATCCTATAATGAAATGGGTTTGAGGATATGATGTGTCATCAAAACCACCAATTAAAACAAAAATCACCAGTCTGGACTTTGGTAGATAGGCCACCTTTACATAACCTGGAAAGGGACCATAAATAAATATAAGAATTACATATAAACATTACATACAGAAATTATATTCAATAAATAACATGTTTCTGCTACATTTCCTGAGCATTTCTGATTAAAAACAGGACCCAGAACCAGAATTTTAAAAATACAGTTTGTTCCATGTAAGATCGGCAAAAGCAGCCAAGCAAACACTTCCAGGGATTAGGTTCATAAAAGGAATGATGTGTCTCATGGAAATAATATTTAGAACAGCTGAGATTAAAGAAGTGACCCTGGCCCAGAGGCTATTCTAAGATATTGGATGATTCCTCATGCAGCCAAATTTCCTGGGAGGTTGTGAGCAATGTTTAGTGGTCATAAGATATAGTCTCACCTCCTCTGGATAAAAAACATTCTCAAACCCGCACAGTGTTGGGTTACATTGGGAAGGGGAAGGCATATTTCCAAACCCAGTGAGTATTTCACTAAAATTCCCTTTGGTGATACAAATTCACTCTGGGGTTTTACACCCAAAAGCAGATAACTTAACTAGGATCCTTGCTGATTCCCTCCCAGTTGTGTCTGTCTGTCTATCTATATCTATCTATATCTATCTATCTATCTATCTATCTATCTATCTATCATCTATCCATCACATCTAGCTTAATCTGAGGCAAAATATGTCAGTTTTTCCTGTGGGCAATACGTGGGATACACTTCTTCTCAGCACAGCCTGCCAAGGACTGCTCTCTCCTTGGGCAATCCTGGCAATATCTGCTGTGCTTTCATCTGTTTGTGGCATTTTGATTTTATTTGGTAACAGGGGAAGGAAACACTGGCAGTGTAAGAGTGGGAGGGAAGCAGTACTGGGGAGTGTCTGTCATCCCAAATTACAGCAATGCCAGCCCCAAAGGTGAGCTCTGGCAGTGAGTTTGTGTGTGCTGCTCTGGTGAAAACCAAACCCAGTATCCTGATGCCTTAGACGCTCTTTTATGCAGCACCATCTTGGAGGAGGCCTACCCAGGGAAATTTTACACCTTGTTTTGCAAACTTTTGATCAGCATTGCTGTACAAGGTCTCTTCTTGCAATTTCCACCCTACAAGGGCTGCATTTTAATAGGGAGGAAACTGAATCCTGTAACTCAAGCTGTCTGTGATGTGAATGAGTAAACCATGGGAAAAAATGAGAGGAAACATCAGCTACAATATGAGAACAAACAAACAAACTTGATATTTACCTTCCCAGAGAATCAGGACAGAATTTAAGATTCTTTTCTTGCTATTTAGCATACAAAAACCTCAGCAGACCTGACCAAATCCCTTTGAGATAACTGTGTGTTATTGCCCAATTCCTCTAGATTTTCAGCATAGATGCAACTGGGTATGTGATTGCTCCCAGTGTAAGAGTTTGGAAAGGAAACAAAAGACCTGTTAATGCCTTGAGAAATCCATGTGTTTTCTGCCTTGGGCCTCTATGCTCAGCGTGACCTCCTGGCTGTCCTTTATTCACACGGAGATGTTCTTGTCCTTAGCCCCGTTGCCAGGAGTTAATTTCTCTGCTGGGCTCTGCTGTCAGCCTGCTGGCATCCCTAGCCAAAGGCACTTCCATTGCATGTGCCTCCTCTTGGCACCCCATCCTGGCAACTGAGATCTGCAGCACACCAAGGGCCAGTCAGATCTTCTGTGATGGATTTTTCCTTGTAGTTTCTTCCTGGTTTTTTCCCTGTCCTATCTGTCTCCTATCTTCTTATTATCTTAAAGATGATTTTTTCTGACCTCATCTCGAATCTGACACTGCCTTTGTGCTTTTCTCTCTCACAGTATTGATGTTCTAAATGTTTAAAAGTTTGTGGTTCTGCTTTCAACTTCACTTTGCTTTGTCCCAGTGCATCTTCCATCTCTGGCATTTAGTTTTTGGGTATAATTTCTTGTGAACCCGCTACCTCTAAGCCTTGTTCCCACTGGTTCTGCCTGTTTGCTCCAAGGAGGTGCTTTCCCTGTAAAGTCTCCATCTGGGGACTGAAATATCTGTGCAATGCACACGTTTGAGAGGTGGGCATGGAGGGCAGCCAAGGGCTGATGGAGGTAGGACAGGTTAATACAATTCTGCCCCAAGTTTCTGCAGTCTTGGCCACTGGGGAATGGCAGTCTCAAACTGCCATTGCAGTTTATGTTGGATAACTTCCAAATTGTCCTTTTGTGGGACTGAAAATGGCACTGAGAGGTTCCATGTGGCTCATGCAAATGCCATAAACATTTTAATACAACTAAAGCATCAAGAAGACATGGCTACCATATGGTATGTCCGAGACATGGGCACTTATCCAAACATTAATTCTCTCACTGCACTTATTTCTTTGGAGTGACAATGATGAGGGATTTCCTTTAACATCCATAGAGGACACCTGGGCCTGCAATGTTCTTTTTAGAAAGGTTATTTCAACAATAGGTATTTTCTAATTACTATACACAGTACAATATCTGCTTCCAGAGTCATTGCTTTAGTAGAGAGCCATTTTATAGAAGTATTATTCATTGATAATGGTCACATTCTTGCCATTTATTGCCAAATAAATATAACAATATATGAGCAAATATTGCCTCAAATGTGTCTGTCTGAGCACCCACAGTCACTGAAGGTTATCAGTGCAGACAGACTGAAACAACCAGGCATCTGCAGCCTCCTCTGTGCCCTTCTCTTCTTTCAGGTGTGTGTATGACCTGTTCCTGTACTACCTTGGGGTGTTCTTATGTTGATGTCACTTTGTTAATATTTTCGTGGGAAACGACCTAGGAAAAAAACTTGGTTCACCTACCTTTTTTATATATATTTATCTGTAATGTGTAGGTCTGTTGTTTTTGTTCTTGGATAAAATCACACAAACCACTGCTTATTCTGGGGCTCCTCCAAAGAGGCAGTTTCACACTGTGGTCAGTGAAGGCCAGGCCCAGCTGCATGTTGCTGCTTGTCAGGTACCCAAACCCCTTGGCATCTCTGGCTGGTTCTGCTGGACATGTTTCACACCTTTGTTGCATTATGAGTTCCAAAACACAGGCTCCATCCCCCTGGGCCTTTCCCTCTCCCTTAGGTGCTGTAAACATATTTTCTTGAAGTCACGGTGCTGTCTGCAGGAATGTTCTGTAAATTGCTGTTCTGGCACTTAGAAGGTGTATAAAATACAACCTTTGTTTGTGTGTCAGAGCAGCCTTGAACATGATTATAGGCTATTATAATTTCCAATCTGTTGAACTCATGTTGTACTGTAAAACACTTTGCCAGAAAGGAAGCCGTTCCTTGGTTTGTCTATTTTGAGCAGGCCATTTAGGATGAAATGCTGCATGAACCCTTGTGAGGTGATGCCATAAATTGCAAACCAAGTGTATTCCTCCAATATCCAGTGGTACCTCAGCCAGATGCACACCTCAGGAGATTGATGTGATATTTCTGTACTTATTGGCACATGAAGACCTGATACTGCCAGGCAAGAGAGGTTCCAGGACATGGAAATGAAGCCTGGGAGAATTTAATTTTTTTAAAATGTCTTTGGTCAGTAGTCAGATGAGCAAACTTTATATTTGCAAAACATTCCTCCTAACTTCAGGGCATTTCTAACAGTTTTCTGTCTCTCATCTTCTCCATTGGAGGCAGGAGGAGCTTGTACATTAATTATCAAGGCAGGAAAAGGATACACACCCCACTCAGATGCCCCAGCCTGGAATGAGGAATCAGAGAACTACACTGACTTGAGCTCTTCTTCCTTGCCCAGATTTCTGCAGAGGGAAAGGAAGGAAGGAAAGCAGCTCCCTCTCAGTCTTGTGTAATCCTGATTCAAGCCTTTGGTGGCTGTGGGGAAGTGTTGGGAGCTCTGCTTGGCACCATTAACCTTGACTGTCAGGTGAGCCTGAGGGGAAAAGAGGCTCTCTGACTTATTGCTTTGACCCCCTAACATGCCAGCCTAGTTCTAGTTTAATTCCAGTAAATTCAATACAGTTACACCAGAGATCAATTTGTTCTGAGGTATTTTTGGTGTGTTCATACATAGAAGTGTCAGATATTATTAGCAACAGAAGTTTATCTTGCGAGATAGTATTAAGAACCTGATGGAAGTGTGATTTTGTTTCATACTGGCAGTGAGTGTAGGAAATGCTGTTTGACTCTCTTCACAGCATGGATTAGCAAAATTAGACTTGTCTCCTTTGCACTAACAAGCTCCAGAGCAGAATGTGAGCGGTGAAATGAAGGAAACTCCTTTCAGACACACACACACAAAAAGAACTGTGGGAAGAAAATCATCTAGGCTTTCAGGAGGACAGATTATTACAGAGTTCATATCTGTAGGGTATCCACTCTGCAGGATTTTTGTGCACAATGACATGACTTTATGTTTTTATTTACATTTTCTGAAGAGTTCACAGGATGTTGCCATGGGGAATGCTGCAGTTGTCTGGGATACCCTTTTATATTTACATCACAAACAATTCTGCCTATATACTGACTTGATGCTGTTTGACAATCAGTAACTATGGTGGGGCTGTTAACAGTTTGAGTCAGGTTTTTATATAGTCAGGGTACTGTTGTGTCTTTTTTTAATTTCACCTTCTGTTTATTTTTCGTTTCTTTGAGTTTTGCATGAGCAATGCCTTTGGAACCCAGACAAACCTGGAAGCTGGCAAATCCTGTTCTCTGAGGCTGTGCAGAGCACTGCTTGCCCTAGGCAACATTTGCAGGGAAGATAATTTCCATATAAGCACCCAAATAAGTGGCCAAATTCTAACTCAGCCTTCAGGGACCGTCTGGGCCTGGGTGCCAGGTATCCCTTAGTCAGGTGGTTGAGCATTTCTGAGAACAACCAGGGATAGTGAGCACTTGAAGTTTTTCCCTGGAACCTTTTGAAAATCTGCCCTCAAGGCTGAACACTGAGCTGATGTAGTGAAAGACACTTTATTAATTTTCATCTGGAGGGCCTCAAATCCGGCCCAAACTAGTTTCTCTTACAAATAAAGTTCAGTTTCTAGAAGAAGTTAGGTGAGGACAAAAAGCACAAGTTTCAAATCTCTTTCAAAGCATGTCTCTGTGGAAGTTGAGTTCACAGGCTCTCTGTTCACCCAGTGAGGAGTAAACAGTGATGTTTCAAAGTATTCCTGGAAATTTCTTCCCATGGCTGTCACTATAAGCACACACTATCCTCTGTGTGGTTTTAAAGAGGATTACTCTTGGATTCAGAGCTTTACACTTCTGGCAGCAAGGCCTCAGGATACAATGAGAAAATTGCCATTTTTCACTCAATAGACTCTTTTGAAAAGAAGTGGCCCTTCCATGATGTTTTATGATTTCCCCTCTTCACTGCTTCCTTTCTTTGCCTCCCCCTACTCCCTCTGAACTTTTCAAGTAACCTGGCTTCCAAATGTCAGAACAGAGCCTGACACTACAAAGCTTTAGAACTTCATAAAGTCTTCAGAGAACTGCTTGAGTGCCACAAAAACATTGCTCAAGTCCAAATGACATTATCTCAGTCCTCAATGACTGTGCATCTTGACCACATCCATGATCATTATTGATTCATCTCAGATGTTCACACCAGACTTCTCTTGCTCACATACATGTTTAACAAATCACTGTCTTTCAGAGGAATTGAATTATTTGACATTTGTTCCCAGAAAAGGTATTAACTGCCTGTCATGTATTACCTGTTATTTCATTAATTATTTATCACTTGTAATCCTTATTTAGGAAGTTCTATTCATCCAAGAACGGTATCATGTAACTTGTGCCATAGTTGTGCAATCATATAAAGTAATGAAAAGCTGTCACTATTTCTGGAAGCTGGTGCTGCTGCCTGCCTGTTCCTGTCCCTCATCCTACACGGTCCCTTCTTGCTTTTTAAGAGAAGGAGGCCAAGGAAGTGATCTAGGTTAAAGCTAACACTACAAAGGGAAATCTTGGCCAGACAGATGCTTGTTTTGGTGCAGAAAGGAGCTGGCAGCACAGGGAGTTTTTGGAAGAGAGTTTGACTTTGTCTTCTGGAGGTCTGTGCAAACTGATTTAATCTGATTGAGAAATGACATTGTAAAATGACTGTTACCCGTTCCTGAAGAGGAACTGCTGTGTAGCCAAAACAAATTTGTGACTGCCCCCAATGTCAAACAAGTTTTAACCTCTCTGAGATGAGGATGTTTGCCCTCGCAGGGGCAAAGGGATCTCCTGTGTGCCCTTGGCAGCTCTGTGGCACCAGGAGTCCCCACCATAGCATATATCCTGTATATTTTCAGGAGGGATTGAGAGTGTGGCATTGTATAAATACACTGGCCTGTGGTTCTCTGTCCCCAGTAGAAATATTGGCCTAATTTTACCAACAGGAAGAAAAAAATCAGTTTCCTTGTCCAATGCAACTTGGGATATTCCTGTTCACAAAATGGCTTTGTCCTGCCCCACTCCTGTATCTGCAGTGCTGTCACTTGATGCACTTTCTTGTACATTCATAACCTGATCTAATCACATAAGTTGGCAGCCAAGTGTGTACCCCTGCAGAGAGAGGAGCACAACTTCTTTTCAACATGCAAGTTATTCAATAAAGAACAGCATGGCAGAGCATAGATATAAACCCAGCATACCCTGAGGGTCTTACAAATACAAAACACAACATCCAATGCATCATCATCATCTATATTTATATTTTCTATCTATATTTATAAAATCTTTCTGGCAGTTTCCCCCAGCTTGGCCCATGGGGCTCCAGCCACTGCCCTCTGCTCCTCACTCAAAAGCCAAGCACTTACTCCATGAGAGAGTCAATAATGAATAATAGCAACAGGGTTAATTCTTTTCATTTCTGGGTCAGCAGTAGACTGAAACACATTTAGAGATGTAAAATAAAAAAGATAGAAATGGCATGGTGGTTAGAAGGAAAACCAAGAAAGGCCAGCATAGTGTTAATTACTAAACAGCCTTTTAGGCTTCCTCTCGGCTGCTGGTCAGCCAAGGTGCTCTTGAAAGAGATAACTACATCTCACATGGCAGCAGGAATGAAGGCTCACCCTTCACCTGTGTCTTTGCCCCATGCAGAGTGTTTCCTCCAGCTCCTGATGAAACTGCTGGAAGATCTGGTTTTCCCCTCTTGACATGCCTTGTCCTCTCACTCTCCCTTTTGCTTTTCTCATTGTCTTCTGGATTGTTGACTTCTGGTTACTTATCTACTTGTCCCCCTCCCAGTGCTGCCCTGGAGGATGCACACAACAGGTCAGGTCCTCTCTTTCTCTTAACTCTGGGACTGAAAAACAAAGCAGAACATCTTGACAATTCACATTGGTTTTTGACCTTGAGCAGTGTGCTTGTGAGTTTAGTTTTCTGCCTCCTCCTCCTGTAACCTCAAGTCTCTTGAGCACCTCTCATCTTCTCTCCAAGGTCTTTTCCTATTTTGTGTTCTGTTTATCTGTTTGTCATGCAGGCAAGGGGAAGCATCAGTTTGCTAGAAAAGGAATTATCCATTTAAACATCAGTAGTCTGACACATATTGATTTTTATTTTAGGAGGTAGCATGTAAAACGTAGATAAAATGCAGGCTTTGGTGGCTTCCTCCTAGGTGAGGTTGCAGCTGCTCCATCACTGATACCTCATCATGGCAATGTTCAGCAGCCTGTGCAACCCAGGTCCCCACACTGACCCTGCTGTGAACTTTCTCTGAAGGTGTAATTTGCATCACACCCTTGTGTGTGCGTGTGTGTGTGTAACTCCAAAGTGGTGCAGTGCACACCTCCAGCCCTCACTACTGCTTGTCTTCTTTGAATCCACGTGCTGAGGGTGACTCTGTGCTCCACTCCTGCCATGATCAGCCAATTGCCCATGACTGCTCACCAGCCTGAATGTGTGCTAAGGCTTGGGAGTGGGAAATGTCAGCACCCAGGTGCAGAGACTCCCTGGGGCTACTGCGAGGCTCATACAGTGCTGACAGCAAGACCAGAAATGGGCTCAGAGAAGAACTTTATGTACTGCTTCAGATATAGGTCCCCTTCATAAAACAAAATGCAGTTTAAGGTCCATCAGATGGAGGGTTGATATTAATTTCCCTGCAAAGTCTTTCAGATTAACCCAAAGCACCTGCAGCCTCATTGCAGTGGGTGAAAGAGTGTTTTGACTTGTCCCTCCACAGAGTTTCTCCCTGCAGCACAAGGACAGGGTTATCTGTAGCTGCCCAATAAGACCTTCAAGGGGATGTTTTACAGCTCTGAAAGGTTCCTCAGGGGCATATGGTGGGTGCAAGGGTGTGTTAGTCAGGGGGGTTGTCCCTGAGGGGTCTGATTCCCCTTGTTGCCTTATTCTTCTGCCCCTGGAGACAGCAGAGGTGCCAGCTGTGCTGCAGAGGGGGTGAGTGACTGCAGCCTGTGCTCTGGGGGTGCTGTGTTTGCAGGAGCTACTGAGCCCCTTCTGCTGGAGGCTGCCAGGTGCTTCCATCCGGGTACTTGGTGTAATCTGGAAAAAAAACAAAAACCAAACCTTTTTGCAGAAACCTGTTTTACCCTTTATTGCCTAACTGTGCTCCCTGTGCTTTAACACTAAGTTTGTTGTGGCCCTGCCATTTCGCTTGCTGCTCGTGCTTAGCTCCTGGCTGCTTGAAATACTTTAATGCTGACCTGTATTTACTGACAATCGAGCTTTTCATGGTTTTGTGGAAAAGTACACGCTGCTTTTGATCCTGAAGGGAATTAATGCAGAAAATCAGCACAAGTTGTGTACCTTTTGAAATCTTAAGCATGAGGCTTTCTTTTCATTTAATGTCTCATTGGAAGTTGCTATTTTTAAAAATCATAGAAAAGCTTTGTGTAGTGCCACATACATCTTGGGAGGGCTTTATAAGTATCAACGTAATTCTTAAAGAATCTTTTTTTTTTTTTTTTTTATAGAAAAACTTTCACTAGAGCTGTTTTTAAATTTACTCTGAGCTTTGCTGCAGTAATGCAGAAGATCAAAGAAAGTGACTTTCTGCCTTCCAGTCAGCAGAAGTTCAGAGGTCTTCCCTGTGACTGTACCTGTTTATAACAGATTGGTCTGACTTGACCTGAGGGAACAAGAGAACAGAAATAGCTGACTTAAACTGGAAAAAAAGAGAAAAAAATATTGTTGCTGGATATGAGAAGCTACTGTAAATTGTTGAAGGTGATCACTGTGCAAATCCATCACACTAAAATATCTCTAACTGATTGCGAGGCAGCTTCAAAAGTCCAGAGAACTTTGTACTCGGGATGTAAAATGAAATTTTGAGGCATTTGGCTGACAGTGTAACTCAGCCAGCTAATTTTGTGGGCAGTTCTTGAAGCAAGCAGGAGTTGTCCATATTGCTCTTGTGGGCTGTCCAGAGCCTGAATGGGAGCCATGTGTCTCTTAATGGATTTTCTCAAGCTTAGTAACGTGTTCTTAGGCATTTCTATTCCTTGACTATACCTAAGAGACAGTCCAGTCACTGTGGTGTAAAGCAGCTGTTTTCTGCTCACATTTCAGTACTTTACCAGCAAGAGTCCGTAGTGGTTTCCTGGAGAAATCCAGATGAAGGCAAGTAAAGCCAACCTTCAAGCTGAGTCTTTTTGGAATATGCTTCTGAAGCCTTGAAGAGTTTTCCTGAAGAGACCTCACTCATACTTGAAAAGTATTGTAACCAATATTTCAGCTGAGTGCTTAGAAAAAGAGAAGGCAAAGGAAATTGATATCATTAGAGAAAACTGTGAACATGTTTTTATTGCTTTCCCTAGAGGAGATATAGCTCAGAGCATGTTCAGATCTTAAAATACTATTGTTGGAAAAGTGAAAACGAGAGTAAAGAGCTGAAGCTGTGTGAACCATTGCCAGTCTATATGAGCCTGAAGTTTTCTAATCTTCAGGACATGAATCAAGATGTAAAATTCTGCATGGGGTTTTGTGAGTCTCCTGGTCCTGCTCGTGAAGGATAAGGCACGGCCAGAACCATAATCCATATTATCAGCTGAAGCAGATCCGGTTCAGCCTCGAGGGCTCTGTGCTGTCCCAGTGCCTTGCTCCTGGGACCTCTCCTGAGGGCAGACAGCTTCTGAGGGACCTCATATTATTTTCTTCTCTCCGAGCTACCCAGCCGATTTGTCAGGTGTGCAGCACTTCTTACTCTAGAGGTCAGTATAGTGTTAGGAATGGAAATGATGCATAGCCAATTCTTTTTCCCCGATGAGATGTTCCAGGGTGAACTCTGAATCATACTCTTTCCCATACAGGATGGGAGAGAAATTTCATACTGGGGAAATGTATTTGTAAAAGCACAAGAGCCAATATGGGAAGCTCAGAGGGCGTTTAAGAAAACAATCATTGAGGCTCTTTGTTGAATGGAAGTTATGCATACACTAGTAGTAATTTTCTGAAGCCATAGACAATAACATAATGTGAGTGGGTGGTGGCAGAAATTACAAAGGGTGAAATTTAGGGAGCTGACAGTAGCCTATGCATCACTTAAGGACTATTTCTGAGGGCTTAATTGTGGCTTAAATAGCCTTGTGCTCATCTTCTGTGCAGAAACAATTCTGTCTAGAATGAGCACCACGAACACAGAAAGTGGAGTCTGATCATCTGTAAAACTCCTGTGTCAGGGGAGGGATGTTCTCTGCTGAGAACAGATGTGGGCAATGCAGATTTATCTTGTAGCTTGCACACTATCAAGGTCTAAGGCTGTGTTTTGCTGTAGGATGTGCTGATATTGGTCCAAAGAGAAGGCATGAGAATATCAATCTTTAAACAAATGGGAAAAGTGAGCAATGAGCAGACCCCAGGCACTGTGGGGGTTTACTCCATTTGTGTAGGAGCTGTGTGTCTGAGAACACCAAAAGCAGTGGTGTTATCAGTGCTTCAGAGGTATTTACTTTACTTTTGGATGGGCTTTCTGCAAATAGTCAGACCTGGTGTTAGGAACGCTTACAAAAAAATAGTTCTTTTTTAGCTCTGCTGTGTGACTTCAGGAGAAATCAGAATTGGACTGTCACATCTGCCTTAGCTACAAAATGGTTGCATGCTGGTTCAGTAAAAGAGGAGAAGAGGCTCTGAGGGAGATCAAGCTTCCAAGCCCCTTTGCATAGTGCATATTGAAGAGTGAGTTTTTCAGCCAGTTCTCAGGATGTGTTTTAAAAACTATGACAGTCAGAATTAAAGGTGAACCCATCAAACTCTTCCTTATCTTTACATACTTGAATTTCTTGTCATACTGAACTTTTTTCTTTGCATTTCCTGGACTTAGAGCTCTGTGTTCTGAGTTAGTCAGTATTCCCCTGTAATGTATTTTGTTGCAGGTTCTCAATAAGCATTTTCAACTTGAAGTCCTAATAAATGTTATTTTTGTCAAAACAGAAAAGGTAAATTGAATTAGTCTCCTGAAAGCCACTTTGAAAGCAGAAATACAGGTGAAATATTAGGATTACAATAATAGCACTTTTCAAAACACAAACTTGATGGATTTAACTGTTCCTTTTTTAATTAAGAAGCAACCTGCAAATCATTGCTGTTGTCTGAAAAGAGATCTGTTATTCAGATGTCTGCTAAATTGTTCTCATGAATTCTATTCTGATTCTGGGTTTGTTCACAAATTGTCTACTCTTATTATTCACAATGTGTGATTGGGCATGTGGTATATTTTCTGCTCTCTGGTTTAATGACTGAAACATTTTGACAGGGAGTAGCAAACGGTGAATGACAACTAGAAAGCAACATGCAACTTGGGGCATTTGCAAACATTTTCAAGAATATTAACAGTCAGAAGAACACTGCTGAAGCCTGGGTAGTCTGACCTCCATGAATGATAATGATTCACATCTCAGCCATTTAGTTACAGATGTACTTCAGTCAGTTTGTCATTTGTCCAGATCCATTAGGTCTGCAAGCAAAATCATTGTCTATGAATGATGTGTCTTTCAGTCCATCTGAGCTTTGATTTACTTGCCTAATTCTGAAACTCGGCCACAGGGGAGCAAGTTTTCTGATTTCCATGTCAGGGAAGTGAACTAAAATTATGTATTTGTGTCCTCTAGGACTGACACACAGGCGGGTACGGTATTCTTGTTCAAAGAGTTATAAATGTGGTGCTAAAGTCAGTGTGCCTGCACATTAGCATGAGAAACACTGCATTTCTGTGGTATAGAACTAAGCTAAGGTCATTTAAAAATATCCTGACACTTTTATTCACGTATAAGGAATAGCTTATTTTATTTGATAAACCTCATTCTCTGTCACTGTGCAAAACCCATCAAGTTTCTTTGCTTCTTCAGCTTGGCAATTGAAAAACAGCCCTATTCCAGTTCAGAAGGTTTTGAGATGGTGGATGGTGTGATTCTCACACAGAATATGTGCAACTTATTTTTTTTTCCTGCAGCCTGGGGTTCTCGAGCTGGATGAATGATTAAGATTTCGTAACACTGCAGGCAAAATTCCTTTCCTTGATCCACGCTGTAGATATCGTTTGCATTGTCTGCACACATGGTACTTTCATTTACATCAATGGGAATTCCACATGCTGAATTAAGGAAGAAATATTTGCATTCTGGATAAGTGCCTTATTTGGGCACTTATTAATACTTAACTCACTCGGGCAGAGCTCCCACTGACTTTGATCTTGTTGGCAAGCTGCCCACTGGGTTTGAAGCCCTGGTTTGAGGAGTTGCTAAATGGCATTTTAATGGCAGGGGTCAGCAGTGATTGCCATATGATTTTTCTTGCTTTCCCCATCGCAAAGTTATCATCCAGAGTTAGTCATTGCAGTTCTTTTTGGAAGATTAATGGCTCTCCACCAGTAACAGAAAGCAGTACACCCACTGATGAGTTTATCATTTGAACTTTGAATCCAGTTGGGGAGTTGAGACGTAAGCTCTTCCATGGTGGTGATTTGTGGTATATTTCCAGTTTTCAGGGTCAAGTTATTAAGCAGAGTAACAGTGATATAAGCACATGTTGTAGAGAACATGAATCAGAGGAAGTGTCTGACAAAGACTTCACTGTGCAGGCAGCTTTCCTGGGATGCTGTGGAAGTCTGTCACGTGTCATGAAGCTCCAGGTGTCAGGCTTGAAAATACCACAAGTATTAACAACCTGCATGTGCGGATATAAAACTTTCCTTGGCAGACCTCTTGGTACTCTAAAGATTTTATGCTGTGGCCTGTCTATGGAAGGATTTCATTTTCCTCTAGGATACACAGTTCCTAGAAATTTTCTTTGCTTTTCCCTATCACTTAGAGTGAGAAAAATAGTGGTAAGAAACCAAGCCAACTGCCTGTATTGGGTAACTTGTAACTTTTTACATGGGTAGAGTGTTCCTCACTTTGTATTTAGTAACAATTCTCTGGGTTGCTCTCAAAATTAAGATATCAAAAGAGCATAATTGTCTGGAAATTTCTAATGCTTGTCCTGTCATCCTGAGAGTATCGAAACATAAAATATTCTGTGAGAAAACCTGTCCTGTAAAATATAAATATTATTTGAGCTATGCCAACACTAGGAATCATTACCCATAGAAAATTCTGATGTTCTGCCATGTTTCTGTCTTGAACTGAAATACACACTGAAAAAATTTATGAACAGGGAGTTCTGAAGAGCACTGTAGTATAGGAATACTTAACCTTTTGTTTACATCCAGTGCAATGTTGTGGGAATATGTTGTGGAAAAGGTAGTTCAGTGTCTCTTGCCTCTATCCAAGTGCAGGATTAGATGGTTCTGCAACGTGGTCTATTGCATGCTACACTCCCTTTAACAGCTTCCACAAGCTACTAAACAGGGAGAAGAGACCAGCAAGTACTTCCCAAGGCAAATTCCAGTCTGGGAAAATCTGATTTTTGGGGGTTTTTTTTGGTTTGCTTAATTGACCTTTTTTCCTCATTGCAAATCACTTTGGGGAAAAAACTCTCAGTCATATCTAATAATAATAATAATAATAATAATAATATGGAATTCAACTTCTCGAGTAATAATAATAATATGGAATTCAGCTTCTTTTTTAATAGTTCCACTCAGAGTTATGGTATGGCAAGTTCTCCTTCTACCTGTGCTATAACAATCTGTTCAAATCCACTGTGATAGTGAAAAAGTCTGTCCTTCAACTGCATCCAAAATAATTCTAAACCTCCTTTCTGTAGCGGCTCTTACTCAGAGACTGAGATCTGAGGGTAATTCATGTGCAGTGAAATCACCCAGGTTTTGTGGACTAGGTGAATAGCCTGTGAGACACAAGTAGCACTTGGGTTGGGCTTGAGAGGAGAAACATTTGTCTTCTGCTCTGTTGGCTTAAGCCATGCCTGGGGTCAGGAGGTGAAGCCTTTAACTGAGAAGGACCTGCCTGAGTCCTCTTCTGTGTGGTAACTTCTGCTTTTGTACCTTGTAAGGGAATGTAGTTCCCACAGAAGAGCTATTTTCATATATTTAAGTATTCATTGATATTAGTACACTAAATAAAAAATGCACCCCCCTCAAAAAAAAACCCAAACAAAAAAACCCCCAAAAAACCAACTTCCTATTGCACGCACTTAATTCTGTGCATTATTAAAGTGAGACACAGAAGCACTGGGGGAAGAAACCCTTTCTCAGGAGCGTCCTTGCTCCTCTGAAGGCTTTGCTTTAGCCACTAGGTGATGCAGCAGCTTCTCTTTGTGTCCTGGGAAGTCGTGGAGGGAGAGGCTTGGAGAGTCTGGCATATGAATTAGGAATGAGTAATTGGAGAAGATCTCCACTCCTCTAGAAGCGATACAGACTAGATAATAGCCCTTGGAAAACTTAACGAGATGATAGGATTTCCAACTTTACATTTTCTAATTGCTTTAAATGAAACCCCATTAGAAACAGCTGGTCTGATTCTGAACTGATATAAATTGTCATATATTTTTAGATTTAAATAGCACTCGGCTGGTCTACCCCAGATGTAAACTCTGGCCTAGATTATGTGATTGCTATCAGCTTGGAATGGAAACTTCAGCACTACTTTTACAGGCAAATTTATTTTAATGTATTATCAGGAAAACCCAGCATATTTCCAGGTATTGTGTATCTGAAAAAATAATCACCAAGACGACTAAGAAGACAGTTAAAGTAATGCACGTATCCACAGCATCACTGCTCAGGGCAGGGAGATGAAATTTGAGTCCCAGCCACATGCTGGTGACAGGTAATCCAGGGCTGGGTGCTCTGAGCCAAGGACATCTCCAGCTCCAGGAATCCAAGGAAAGAAAAATGCTTTGCATTTTGTCAGCATCTCTGAGACCCACACAGAACTGGAAATAAGTGGAGTAAGACGATGGAAAATCGCTTTTTAGCAAAAGTAGAATGAATCACATTCAAACAAATTTAACCCATTCGATGTTGTGATTCTTATTTAAAAGGAAATTAAGAAATTATTTGTTGTTCATTCTGGGCCAGATTCTCATCTATCTTAAATTCGAAAAAAGTCCTAAATCTGGCTCTTAATGTTTCCTTTTCATTGGAAAATGAAGGCTTTGAACAGTCCATTGCTACAGCCCCTTCCAGCAACATTGTTTTTATAGATCTTTGACCTGTGTTGGAAGAATTGTCTAACTCTTGGATCTAAGGCCTGAGGGAATTGGGTAACAGTATCTGAAATCTGCATTGATGCAGAATTATTGGGGTGGGGAAGTTTAATTGTCTCTTGTTTTTACTTTTCCGTGTTGTGTTTATTTTCTAAAGAAACAAGAAAGCAGGCAAAAAACCAATTAGAGCAGGATTAAAGAGGGAGGGAGAAATATTTTCCAGTAACCATGAGCTAACCACTGATCTATAGTAGTTAAGACATTTATAGGCAATAGGTCTATTTCTGATCTAACTTAAACTAATTTCAGAGCAGTCAATGCCAATATACATTGCTTTAAAAGAAAGACCTCAAATGCGCTCACTCAGGGAATGAAATGGCACTGAAGTTCTTAAATATTTGAAGCTGTGGGAGTTATTTTGAGGAATAAATTGTCTGAAAGAATTGGATTCCAGATTCCTTTCCAAATTAATGACAACTTTCCTGCATGCTTGTTGTTTTACAGAATTAGACAATTAAGCAATATAGAGCTTTCTGAGTTATAAAGGGTTAGAAACCCAAAGTCCCGTACTGTTGATATCAATATAAATATATTTAGCAATAAAGGATTGTTGTGTTGATCTATATATTGATCAGCTAAAATTATTAAAAACACCATATTCAAACCCACAGTTTATAATGGGACATTAGTTGATTACAATTTTCACATCGCAGATGGTAAATGTTCTTTGGTAGTAAAACATTAGGTTGAAACTTGGAAAATTCGGAAAATACGATGGACTGGCTGCTTACATTTCTCTCAATGCAGACAGCATAAACCACTGTTCACATTATTGTTATTTACATATCACTATTTCCTGTCATCTGTTTTGGGTTAGCCTTGCCCCAGCTCATGTTTGAATCACCACCATGGCTGGAGAACGTTTTGCTACAATTGTTTCCACTGCACTTAAAACATATGAGGTATTACTAACATGGACCTTGGGTTTTTTGGATGAGTTGTTCTGTCAAAACTTAAGTCTGGGGATGCATTTTATTTGCCCTGGTGGAAAACATGAAGGCAGTGCACAGGAAATCAAGACTGGGCAGAAAAATACAAAACAAAGGGTTGGCTTGTAGGCTTTGTAAATTGAAAGTCCTCAGTGAAGTTGGACTCGGTTTCAGTACCTCGGAGGTCTCATGGTTTTGTGTCCCACCTTATGCCTGAAATTTACTTTCTGAAAATATGGAGGCCAAGGTTTTCACAGAGTTATATGCTTCCAAGAGGAGTTTCAATCATTAATCCTGTTGTAAAGTGGGGAGGGTGGCCAAGTGGAGGGAAAACACACTTGCATATATAGATAAGATTCTATTTCAGGAAAGAAAGTAATCCAAAATTGACATCACCTGGCCATCTGTCCCACTAAGAATTGTATTGCATTCCAGGTTAAATGAATCTAGAGAGACTATACCTTTTCCTGGACATACTTAGTGAGACTTTTTTCACTTGGAGCTTATGTTGATCCATTGATAACCATGTTTCTGAAACCAGCTGAATTGAATGCAGATACACTCTCATTTTCTTCTCTTCTTCCTTTTAAAAATTTATTTTATGCTGATGAATGCTGATCCTTTTAGTGAAGTTTCATCAGATAGTTGCTGCTATTGCTAAGATGTTTCTTCATGTGCTGTAAAAGATCATATTTACGTTCATTCAGTTCAGATACCTCAGCTAACTCTCTCTGTGCTGAAGACAAAGGAGTTCTGCCAGGGTTTGTGGGTCTGGAGAGTTGTGGAACTGCTCTTCTGTGAGTGGATATCGTCATGACGAGAGAAAAGAAAAAGGAGAGAAAGGAAAAGCAAACACGTTACAAAACATCCCTCCCTACTTCAGATCTGTGTTTCTTTCTACCATTCTCAGAGGATTATCCTCTCCGTCATGGATGAGAATGACAAGTCCAGTTCATGTCAAAATCTAGTAATAAATCTTCATGCTTATATTGCTGCTTCTAGCTCTTTTTTCTGGACACATTTTCAGAGGAGCTGTCAATGCCACTTATCAGTGAGTAGGGCTGAGGAGTGAGAATTTGAATAAGGTGTCTGCTTAGAGGCAAACATAGACCCTTTTAAATCACAAACCTTGTATTGTTCTTTGTTTTAGGACCCAAACTGGAACATGCATCTTTTAATACTTACTGGCTTTCCATCATGGGAGAGGCTGACTGTACCTGCTTATGGCTTTTACTCTTTTTAATCACACCAGGTTTTAATCATTTGGGCTGAAAGTAGAAGTTACACTCCAGATTTCAAACAGCAGAGATGTAGGAGCCATTCACTCCAATGCTATCACCTGTAAAGGAGGGATTTGGGTTTGCTGCCTTGGTAGCTGATAACATTTCCTGAGAGTCTTGCATGAGTAATAAAGTGGCAGAATGCAAAGACACCACAGCTTGACCTGTCTTCCCCATGGAAGGAGGGGCTGCCTGCTTTGGGGACAACAAACCTCTTATTCATCCTTCTCACCCATCCTTCGTGCTGAGTGAAGGCCATGGGGGACCTTCTGGAGATGCTTTCCCAGTATCCAAACAGAGAATGTGCCAGAGAATGTGCTCCTGTGTGCACCCAAGCCCCATGGAGGTTGGTCCCTCACAGCTCTGGTGTTGAGCCTGCTCTCCCTGCTGCAGGGACAGCCCCACTATGGATGGGAGACCAGCTGCTGAGCCTTCTGCCACCAGGCACCAACAGGCTCAGTTCCGAAGGCCCTGTCATAATTTCATGTGTGTGGAAAGTAATTATCCTAAAAATGCAAGGAACAAAGGGAATTTTTTTTTTCCCTTTTAATCCCCTCGCATCTCAGTTTTGCATCTGTAAAATGACAACAATATACTGCTGCTCATAAAAGTGAAGATGTGTGTTGTATTCCTCATGAATCATGCAAGTGCTGTGTGATGTCCCATATTCTAGTTAAGTGTACAAGGAAACAAGCAGTGCTATTGTCAGAGCTCAGCCTCAAGAGAGGTGGGAGGGAAAAGGCTGGGAGGTTTTTCCAAGTGAGGATATCTAAGGAAAGCACTGACTACCTGCTCTTCCTGCAAATGATTTTCCCCCTTTTCACTTAATTCTTGAGGAAAGGTGATGTGTCAGAGAAGGACAACATTTATGTCCCCATGCATGGCAGGATGGAATGAAAACAGTGATATCTTTGGTGTTCTCTCTGAGTATGAATTAAAATGGGACCTGCATGTACCTTTCTTGCTGACTTCAAGCCCCAGGACTGACATGGATGGAGTGATGTGGTAAAATAGGTGTTAGTGAGTTTTGGAGATCCACTTGGTAAAGGAGGTGACTCTCATAAATTCTGCTTTTGTAGCAGATTCTCCTTTGTCTCCTGCTTGTGGCTGCATCTCCACTGGTGTCCAAGCCTCATTTCCAAACTGTGTCTGCAGCCAGGGCCCCAGTCCCGGGTGTGGGTGGGTTTGTGAGGTGGGGAGGGCTCCTCTCCTTTGGCACACTTGGTCCTGTGCTCTCCCAGGCTCCCACCTCACACAACCCCTTTTGTAAGTGCAGACACATTGCCTGTCTGCTGCAGAAACATTTGATTTCCCTCCCAAGTGTTCTGCTCACACAATGGAAAGCTGTGACAGTGCAGGTATCCTTGGGGTGAGGATGTTCCCATTGTGCTGATCCCAAGGCCACAGATGAGAGGAGGTGGTATGACTCAATCTTATTAGAAGGTATTAAACCACTTCATCTTTTATCCCTACAAGCATAACCCGAGGACAGCTGTGGGTGGCTGTAACCTTGCTTTCTCGTTTTTCTTTGTATTTCTGTTGCTCAATAAACATTAACACGCTGTAGGAGAGTTAGAGATTTTATTTAGCTGGAGCTGTAAAAATGCTTCTTCTCCTCGAATTTCATCTCCTTTTTTTCTTTTGTTCCACTGATGACTGGCATCATCTGTTCATCTCCTGGAGGGTTTTGAACTCTGTTATTATGATTGTCTCTTGCTGCCCTTGTTTTCTGTGCACGGTTTCTGTATTCCCATTGTCTTAGATTAAATTAGGCCAAATCCCATCCCTAGCCTTAACAAATTTAAGCCCCAATATGGGTAAGAACACTCCTAATTTTTTAGATGGGAATTGCCTTGCTGGCTTGGGAATTTTTGAAGCTTTTTGAAAAGTAGTGATATTGTTTCTTGCAGGATCTCAGTGGATGTTCTTTCATTTTCTGCTTCTCTCTTCATGTTCTCGTCTGCCCAAGACACACAACTCATGTTTTAGCACCTTGGTTTCACAGTTCGTAAAAATTGGCCTAGCCTTGCAGCTTTCACTTGAACAAATATTTTTTTACACTTACCTAAATTACGATCAGGTCCCAAAACATTGGGGTATTCTAACTATAACAGCAATTGCCTTTTCCAATAAAGATGACTTCTTTACCCACAAACCTCGGAAAATAATTTTGTGTGATATTAAGCTTTGACCCAAAATGTAGGGAGAGAAGACTTCTGCTTACAGACATCTTGGAATATCTTATGCCAAATGCAAAAGAAATAGTGTTGATACAAAACAGAAAGATGAGACTTGTTGTTTCAAACTACTCAAATAAAATATGCACTTTTTTTTTAGGAGCTTGTTTTCCCTTCTTTTACCAAACCACGGAGGCAATTCAGTGAATTTGATCTGCATTTGCAAATTGTTTCAGTTGAGAAATGAGTTCCTTTTTTGCGAATAAAATATTTGCCTGAAAAATATTTGCTTGGCTCTGGCAACGTGGCATATGGGCCTGTGTAATTCCTCTCCGTGGGATGCGTTTAACCCTGGGTGACAAGCAGACTGTCAGTGCTTAATAATCCTCAGTGGAGAATGCACTGGGAATAACGTGGTGGTTCTCAGATCCCAGTTTGTTCTATCCTCACCTCCAGCCAAGGAAGATGGATTGCCTCAGGGGCTCCTTCCCAGGTGCAAATATCTCTTGTAGCTGAAAGTTTCTTTTCACACTCTCCAAGTGCCAGCCCAAGAAACACACCCACAGGGAGTCCTGTACAGCAGAAATGTTGCTGATCCAGGCTTCTTTTAAAATTCCTTACTGCCTCCTTGTTGCTGATTACCCTCCCATGGAGAGGGGGGAATGGTGTAACACTTGGTAGTACATTGGAGGAATGATGACCACAGGGTTCTGCATCCCTTCAGAACACGTCTGCTGTGCAATGCTGGAACTGTTTTAGCTCTAGGTCCAGCCCTACTTCAGAGTATGGTACTATGTTAATTTTAATGACTGAAGAAATGAAGGGTACTTGGTTAGCTGAAGTTCTAATACAATACATAAGACAGAATGAAAAATAAATTAATTTTAAATGGTTTGCAGACATACAAAAGGTTCATTCGCTGCATATAACATGCTCAGTAAAATAATATCCTTTAATGTGCTGAACTCTTCATGCTTTTCATGAAGCTGCATCTAATTGTACTATTCAGAGTTGACTTATTCTGCCACTGCCTTCCTTTGAGAAAAATAGCATTTTAAGACATGACTAGCACTCTAAGTAGTCATTAATTCTTAATTAATTCAGAATGAAAATTAAAATTCTGTACTATATACATGAACCTGAATACCATGCACAATACATACATTCAGGAGAATTACTCTGGAGAGCACAAATGCAAGGTGAACACTAGTGTGTGTGTATCTATATATATGAACACACCTGGATCTGAATACACAGATATACCTGCATGTCTGTGCCAAGCCAATGGTGGGACATTTTGATGTTTGCTTCTGAGGAAAATTCAGCTTTATCAGTCCTGTATGCCTTTGATTTCTCCATCAGAAATGATTAAATAATGAAATCTGGAAGAGGCTCTTTGGGCATCTTACATACAGCAAGATATGAAAAGGAAAATTGTCTTTGAAGGAAGACATGACTTCACTAAGAATTATTTGTTAATATAAAAAGGAGGTAAATTAGTTTAATCCATTTGCAATGTAGTACAGTGAGAAATTACATGAAAACCAAATGAAAATGACTGTGACAAACTGTCCAGATGGTGGGGATAGTTCCAGAAGAGAGGATGTTCAGCAAGGGACAAGCCTCTCCAGAAGGTGAGAATAGAAAAATCACTTTGGGAGTAGGCTAATAGGAAGTTTCAGACCCTTGTGAAGACATGATTGAAAACATTCCTTTTGAAGATCTGGAACTGAACCCAAAGCCTGTTTGGACATTTTAGCACATGGCAGGTTACATTCATTTTAAAACCCATCCTCTTGCAGCCCCTGAGCATCAGACTGAGCAGCTGTTTCTTTCTCTTCGTCCTTTCTCTTTTTGCCAGGACCTGGCATTATTTATCCCGTGGGCAACAGTCACTGAAAATAGGTTTCCTGACCCCTTGGAAGCCAGAGGAGAGTGGTGTCCTGAAATTTAAAGCTTTTAATGAAGAGCTTAGGAGAGGCATCCAGCCTGTTCAAAGGCCTTTCCACCTATTTATTAGACACAGAGCTGCAGAGAAATCTGTGGCTGTCAGACTGCCAGCCAGAAGACAATACAATTCTTTCTGAGCCCCTGACCAATTTTTGTTCTGTTCCATCTCTGGAATTGGTTGTTCCTGCCTCTTGCATTCAGTCTCTTAAGGAAAAAAAAAAAAA
>VXBB01012045.1:260113-325417 GCA_013399915.1 Illadopsis cleaveri
ATTTAAAATCATAATATCAGTGCAGCTCTAGCTTCTGTGCTGGTAATCAGGACACAATGTACTGCTGAGGATGCACACTGTATTATGCAACTCATTCAGCCTGTAATTATCCCTGATTCCCCTCCTGTTGTGGCAGAACAGCTCCAGACTCTTCTGTGACCATTCCAGGCTGTGCAGCTCCTGCTGTTTGTTAACTGCTCAGATAACAAACTGTACTGGGGGTGGTGAGATGGCCTTTAGGGATACAAAAGACTTTAAAATTCAAGTTAATTTATTTTTAGGGTTCTCATTAGCATGTCATATATCTAATATTCACAGACCAGGAGCAGAATTTCTACGGTTGGGATCTTTTAATATTGCCAGGTGTTGAGTGCTGGAGTGTTTTAAACTTTTCCATGTGGTTCTTCAGTAGAAGTTGGTCTGGGCAGTTGTGCTGCTTGAAATGTTAAATGGTTCCAATTCCTTTCCAATTTGGGGTCCCTCAGAGATCAACAGAGATGGATTAAAGGGGGGGAAAATGCACAATATTGACTGAAACTATCTACAAACCGCAGGGAAAAGCAAGGGCAGCAGTGAGTATGGCCAGAACTACTGGTTTGACTGGTATTACAACAGACTGGAAGAGGTATACTTCTCCTTTTCAGAAGTGTCTAAGTGGTGGGATCAGGCTTTGGGAAGAATTGTTGGTCATGGAAGATAAGGAGAAATTATTTACATGCTCTTGTGTCTTGCACACAAACCTGTGCCTTTGGCAGCATTGGGCTAAACTCTGCACAAATGCAACTTTATCCAAAATTTCAGGAATTCATTGAAACAGTTTCATTGATTTCCCACAGTTTCTTGACCTCAATTTCATTCAAATAGAGCCACTGAATTGCAATAGTGACACTTGGTTATTAGTAGGAAAAGTGAGTTTCTCCCCTCACCACCCAGACCTTGAATCTCAGTAAAATTTCTATCAAATTGCAGCCTTCTTAGGATTTCTAAAATAAATGAGATGGGATAAGACCACTTATACTTAATGTATTGGTTTGCATATTTACAAGAAGGAAATGGTAATGGAAGTCTGAATGCCTGAATTATTGCTGCACTTTCTTTAAAAGAACCATTTTATATAGAAACCAGACCTTCCAAGAGCACGTACCTATGAACTCAGCAAGGACACCCCTACACAAGCTCCTCCTGTGGGTATAATTATGGTATTTGCCTTTTAAATCTCTACATGTTCTAGCACGATGGTGACTGGAATAATAATAATTGAAAAATCTCATGTTACCTAGCAATGATGCAGTTTATGCCTTACCAGTGTGTTCTTAGGTTATGCCTAATAAAAGATGACAAGACTTGCTTAAAGTCTTAATCCTGCAGCAACACTATAATCTGCTCGGGTGAGCTGTATTTTTCTTCTTGCACAGATAAATAGCATAAAAATTGGATCATTTGGAGAAACTTTGAAGCAGTGTTGTGAAACAGTTACTGTGTACACAGGTTTTCTTTCGTCCTTTGTGCCTGGCCCAGCTTCAGAAAGTGCCTCTTCACTGAGGAATTTTGAGTTATTGTAACTGGGGCTGATTTCTCTTTGAAGAGAGAGCTCATCTTTTTCTTCTCTGTGATGAGAGGGAGGTGCACATCCGAGACCAGAAGACCAGGTGTGGCTTCCATGGGTAATGTTTGACCATGGCCAAGGGTGAGAGGCAAGATATTTTTGCCTTTTCATCCCCATTCCTTATTATTTAGGTGGCCAACCCTTCTGGCCAAGGACTACATATATATGCTAATGCCAAATGAAAATACAGCAGCAGACAGAGCTTTGTCAATGACAGTCACTTATTTACTTATTTGTCCAACACAGGACATGACACCTGCCTTTCTCTCCTCCAAAAGCCATTGCACTGGCTGGAAAATGTGAATGACTATGAGGAAATCACAGAGCCTGTTTATGTCTGTGCTCAGTCATTGATGGCATCATTCTTTAAATTAAAGCTATGGACAGTAACTTCACATGCCAGCAACATGATTTACTCACTGTAGAGCTCCAGCTCCCCTGATTTGGTCTCAGAACTAAAGATAGAATTTTAGAGAAGCACATGAAAGGTCAATTAATTTTCCCAAACCTTAATCTTGAAATATCTGTGTTTATTTGACCTCCCAGTTCAGTCAGAATTGGCGTGGGTTCAACCTCCAGATAAATGAATGCTGCCTATTGATTTCACACAGACCAACACCAGTTCAGGGGTATTCAAAAGCCACTCCTTCAGCTTTCTGAGCCTTATAAATTGAAATATTGTAAGGCTGCCAGGGGTGGGTTACCTGGACAAGATATTGCAAATGAAAATCCTTTGTGTGGATGTTTCTTAACAAATAATATTTTTCATGTGGTAAGGTGCAAATCCTGGGTTAGGTGGTCTGCTGACTGTGGCAGTCTGGGCTGTCAGCTGATATCATTGTCTCAATTTTCATTTGTGTGTGTCTGTTAGAGCAAAACTGGTTAAAAAGCTTTTGGATAATACCTAAATGTTGAAAAAGTTCAAAACATCTTCTGTTTACTGCTAGGGAAAAGAAATTAGTTTTCCCCATTAAAAAAAAAAAAAAAAATGAAGATTTTATCCTTGAGTTTTCCTTATGGAAAAGATGCTGATTTCCTGGTATTCTCCTCCATCCCAGTATATGATCCTTGCATTGCATCATCATAACTTCTGGGAAGGGGCTGCATTTCAATGGCGAAAAGATGGACAAAGCATTTAGGATGCTCTGTGCTGTCCATGTTCCTGTGTGTTGTGAGAGGAGATGTCTCATTAGAGTTTAATGAGTGACTTTAGGGCCAGCATGTAGCAACTGAGAACGTGATACAACAGACCTGCAACACAGGATCTGTGTTATTTTGTAGCTATTTAATTCAGTGAGGTTCCTAAATGTGATGTTACCGCAGCAGTTACATACTTGGCCTATTTAATCTCGTATTTTTAGTTTAACTCTCCCTTCTTGAACACATCTATAAAAATCCACTTATTCTTTCTCTCAGTTTCAATACTTAGCTTTAACTTTTTTAATCTGTTCTCCATTGACTCACTTGTGAATTGGAAGGACATCTTACTCTGTGCCTTCACTTCATTCCTTTGGTGAATTTTGAAACTTTATAGGAATTACGTTTTGTGGTTCTAATAATTACAGGTTAATTTCCTCTTGTTTTTAATCTACCATACCACAGCTTGGTCAGACATTCTTTACATCTATTACTGCGTCTATTTTTCACCAATTTGTCCTGAATACAAAATGCTTCACTTAATTATCCTTCTTCCAGTCCATGTTTTCTCATCTACATAATGAAATCAAGCTGACCAGCTGATGGGAAATAGTTTCCTTCATGACTTCAGAAGAGTTTTTTATCATTGTCCTTTCAGTACCTGCAAGACATTATCTAGAGGAGTGTGAAATCCTCCAAAAATTGCCCTATATTTGATTGATTGATTGATTGTACTGAGATACATCTCATGTATGGCATAGCAACACAGACATACTGGCCATTAAATACCTACAGATTACATCCTGACACTGTCTAGAAAACTCTGTGTCCAGGCAATTTTCAGCACCATTTTCCAGCGTGTTCAAGTAGGTCTGCTTGACTTTTTCTTGGGTTTTGTTTTGTTTGTTTGTTTGTTTGTTTTTGTAATTTTTTTTGTTTCCTCCTCTTTATATAAAGCTTCTGAGATCTTTTAATCACTTACTCTGTTTGATTGGGATTTTTTTTCATATCTTATAATAGAATACATGCTCACCCTTAGAACTCATATCTCAAAGGAGGGCTTGAAATTAAATTATTGAATTTATAAGGCAGTTATTGAACAGTATATTTGCCAAATGCTACAAGATTATTAAGCAAAGCTTAATGATGTTTGTTGGCCAAGTTTGTACGTCGAGCTGTAGGAGCTCAGTAAAGTTTTCATTAATGTTATTTCATATATGGTACCCAACCACTATTTTGGTTGTATTGAGCTGCTGCGTTTTCTGCAGCTTAGAGGCCAGGGAGGGCTGTGAGTCTGGGACCAGTTTGGTGCTTTGATGGAGCTCTGGAGCTGTTCAGAGATGTCACTGAATGCCTCTCTGTGATGGAGGAGGAGGCTGGTCAGCTTGGGGAGGTGTGAGTCAGCTCCAGAGTATGATTTCACAGTGCAGAAGACCCTGTGAAAATGGTAACCTTCTACATTTGTGGAATAGCTCCACTGTGGGGAAAGATACTCTGGATTTATGTTTTTGGAAAAGCGCCAGGATCTGCTGGGAGTTGCGTGTCATTTGTCTCATTTGGGAAGAAACACGATTTAGGAAACAAGAAAAACATTAGAACACTGAATTAAACACCTGACAAGTAATGGTAGATCTGCTTGGGTCTGTTATGAGCAATAGGATTTCATAGGTTTTGAAAGTTACTCTCTGACCATTCACATGGAGTGTGTTTAAATTTGAAGTGTGGTCTGGCAGGATGAACTGGAGGCTGTGATTTTTATGGACTGCGTTTGGGGATTGTGTTTGGGCACAAAGTGGTGTTTTCCAAAGCACTAAAGCAACTCAGAAGCCTTAGTCTCAGTGTAGAGAATGATTTAAGCAAATTAACTCCTTAGTATGTTGACTTCTGTATGAAATGTGACTTCTATTTGCTTGAAGGCCATGTCTGCAAAGGAATTCAGATGTTTATTACAATTTTAAAGAATACAAAACTAACCAGGATGCCTACTTCTCTTGATTTCAAGTAATTTTGTTCTAAATTATTCTTGCTGTTCTCCTTAGATTTTATGCTACCTACTAAACAATTTAACTGTTTTGGCTAAACTTCTCCCCAGTGTAAGGGCACTTACTTAATGTACTTGTTCCCAAGAAAGACCTTGCATTTTGTTCTTCATTTCCAGAACAGAAAAAAAACCCCAAAACAACCCTTAGATTGTCTCTTTGGAGCTCCCTACCTTTTTAATCTGTGCATTTTAAGATTCACAGAGAGTATTAGATATTTAAAAGTCCTCATTATTCTGTGTTTGTCAGCTTTGAACTGTCTTTGTTATTAGCTTCTAAATGATCTAAGTCTTTCTATAACTGACTGGAGTGTTCCTCATTTACTGTTCCCCAGACGTTAACACTATCAATTTATAAGCACTTCTTAATTTGCTTCTAGTTACAATGCTTTTTGTATTCTGGGCCAGCTTTCTCCATCTCTTCTGCCACTTGAGGTATTGCAGGTATTTACTATTGACCTTGAATTAGTGTTTTACTTAAAAGAACAAACAAACCTTATTTTTTTGATTAAAAGAACCCGTGCAGTCATCATTATATCATAATGCAATGAAGTACATGGCAGTTTCAGACATTAATCTTTCTGCCTCCCTCTGCTCCCAAACTCCTCCAGGTTCCTGGAGACATCCTCTGGCCTTGTCAGCAACACAACCGTGAGTGCAGGAACGCTGCTGAAGATCACTTGTTCACCAAAACTTACCCTAAAATCCCTCTTACCAAGCTGCCAAGCCCCTGCCATCACTCCTGCACTTGGCTCATCTTCTGTTGTAAATTACGCTGTTGTCAGGTCAGTGTGGGCAGGGAAGAAGCAATGGCATGCAAAAAGAGCTGGCTGTCTTTGTGTTACCTCTCTGGCGTCCTGCACCTCTTCCTGTCTCTTCACAAGAGTTAATCTGGGGAAGAAAACTCTCTTTAGGTTGAAAAATTTGCACTGCACCAAGATGAACAATATATTTTTTTTTCATCCCTGGCCGGATCTTCTTGCTGAAAGATAAGATCTTGGATAGAGAAGTCAAAAGGCGAAGCTGACAGCTCTTCAGCTGCTTAATTCATAGGTGATTGTGTCTATTGTATCAGTGATTGTATCTATTACAGCAGAAAGTGTTTCCACGATTTTCCTCCTTTCATTTAGCACAACTTTTCTAACATTTTTCTAATAAGCTCCCAACAATGGGCAAAATTGTGTGATAATTAGGTGTAAATGCTACATCGGTTGCTATTTTGTACCAGTTTAAGGCTTTTTCTTCTTGCAAAAATACGTCAGCAAAGAAAAAATTCCTAGCAACTTTTTTTCAAAACAAAGTAAAAAATTAAACGTTGCACGTGTTAGTGGTCTTTTTTTATTCTCCCTCCCACCTTCTCCAGATAGCCCTGGAACAATTTATCTGTAAGAAAGACATAAACTGTGTGAAACTGTGAGTAGTGATGCTGCCCACCACTCTTGAGTAATTTGTTGACAGCCCTCTGACTAAACTTTCTTCCTTCCTCCCTTTCAGCCCAATTTAAATCAAAATATCTGTGGAAACAATTTCTGTGGGAAAAATGGAAAAGTTCTTAGGGTAGCTGAAGTCCCACAGCCTTCTCCATTAACGCTCCTGGGTGTTTGTTCCATTCATGTTTTATTTATCATGCTCCTGAGGTGTATCATGAATAGCATTTGTAAGGCATTCCTACTAGATAATGTGAGTATTGTGAAGAAGTAATACCCCATTTAAGACCAAGAAATTTGCTATGATAAGTTGACAATTATAGTTGTACACAATGAAATACTGTCAAATTAGGCGTTTCTTTCACTTCTGGCAAAGTTGCTCAGGGCATCAGCAGAGCTCCACGGGGGGACTCAGGAGAGCTGTGTTTCCAGCTCTGGCAAATAGCTTTGCTTTGGCTTTGGGTCAATCACTTCACCTTCATTTTTACTCCCATCTCTCCCTGCTTTGATATTTGCTGAACACATTGGTGCTGGGACTCTCTGCTTGTTCCTCCACCCCGGTGAGATCCTGCTCCCTTCAGCCTCCGCAGTGACCTCTTGGCCCAGCGTTAATAGAAGCAAAAGTCACACCTTCCCTTTCCTGGGGCTGCAGGGGTGTTAATAAGCTGCATTCATTGATGTGCCAGCATCCTTAGGTGCAAAGTGCTGTGGCCTCACCACTGTTATCACCTTCAGGCCAGGGTGCCCAAAACAGAAATGCAGTGGCTCTGTGGCTGGCAAACCTCATGCCTTTCAAAGAGGAGTCCGTCCTGCCTGAGAGCATAGATGTAGTTCCTTGAAAGCACCACACTGGTTTTTAAATGTTAAAAAATAATAATGCAGAACTCTAAAAAGGCAGTGGAAGAGGCATGGCTGTAAGTGGTGAAAGCAAACCCCCTGGCAGCTCAGTTCTGCTGGCTGGAGCAGATGTTTGCCCAGCCTGGAGCTGCCCTGAGGCCAGTGCTGCAGGATGGCCATTGAGGGACCTGCCCTCCTGCTCTCCAGGGAGCCAGCTGGTGGGAAAAAGGCTGCTTTGGAAAAAGTGCGAGCCAGCAATGACAGGAGCAAGAGAAATAAGGATTTTCTGCTGATTTTGGTTGTCCAGCTTCCCTCTGCCTGAGCAGTGACCCATGAAGGAGCAGGTTTCCCCTTTGCTGGCTCCTTTCTCATCCTCTGGGACAGCAGAAAATGCTCCAGGTGAGCCAGTGCCAGAATAAGGCATTGCACAACACCTCCCCTGGAGGAAGGAAAGTACTTGTTTTGGCAAGAAAGCCAAGGATTTCAAAGAGAAAGTGCAAACACGTGCAATAAGCTAAGTAGCTGTATTTCTTCTTACCAGTAAGTGCAGGTATGACACAATCCCCAGGCTGAATAACACTCCCAGTAATGCACAGGTAGCTCCATCAGAAGCAACAAAGTTACTCCAGATTTATGTCAGTGTTCCCAGGAGTTTACTGTGTTTTTCAGTCATCTTTAAGAACAATCACTGCAATCTCACTGAGCTCATAAAAAGGGTAGAAAATATTTTTGAAGCCTAACACAGCACAGACAACAGTGTGACATTAAATGAGTTTTTTTCAGTAGCCTCTCCAAAGATTTATATAATTTATCAATGCCTTTTCTAAATTACATACATAAAATCTTTACATGCAACATAACAAAAAGTCATGAGCAGTATCAGTATTCAGATGGTATTAGTGACATTCAGCATGACAAACTGTGTAGGAAGCTGGTTGTCAAAGCCCTGTGATGGTGAAAATGGCTCTGTTCACAGCACCAAGATATTACTGCTCTCTCCTAAAGTCTGAAAGGCTGCTAAAAAAAAATCTCTGATATATTTTGTAATTATGTTAGAGGCATCAACATACCATTAAAGTGTTCAGTGTTTGGTATCCATTGCTCCATTGAGGATATGTGGGTGCAGTCCAGCCTTTCCACGTCATCCCACTTCCTCAAGAAAAAAAACACCTAAACTTGAGCAACTAAAACTGTCTGTTGTTTTATTTGTTTGGGTTTTTTAACACAGTCCTAAACACAAGGCAGTGTTTAGCATCTTCTAAGAGAAGTCTGAAGACACTGATAATAAATTACTGAGAATTACTACAAATGGCTGATTTCCACACCTGGAAGCACACTCTGTACAGGACTTCAAGCCTGAATCTGCACAGCTTCTGTCCTGAATTAGCTGTAAAAAGGGAAATCCTGAACATTTCAGGATGATGTATAACAGAAGCAACAGACCCATAAAGATGTATCTTTTGTTTACTTTAGTACACTTGGAGATTAGAAAGCTCCCAGAAGCACAGGAACCAATAGAGTAGATTAGGGAAGGGATTGAGGGGTTCAAGTTCTGTTGGTTTTATTGGGAGATTAATACCTCAGCATCTTTGTACATCAGGTCTAAGGTGCTATAGGATGAGCAACTTGCCAAACAAGTGCAGCAGATGCCCAGGATGGGCATGCACCTGATCACAGTTGTCCTTGTGGTGCCTGGAGCAGGGAGGGGACGTGGCCAGCAGCATTCAGCACATCTGTATAGGATCTGCACTGGGTGTGGGCTCAAAAATGATACCTGAGGTGAGTCAGAGTTAAGCCTTAGCATGGTGTGCTGAGGGGCCTGGTTTCCACATGAACATGAAAGTTCTCTCCATGCCAGAGTTAGTGCAGGAAAAACTGCAGATGCAGATGTTACTCTAATTTGGGATTCAAGGGCACTATTCAAAGTCACAGTGTGAAAGGTGCTTCTCCTGAGTCACTTTGGGTTATAAGCAGCACCACAACCATTTTTTTCATATTTATCCAGTGTTGTTGCTCAAGGTCTGTGGAACATGCCCATTGAATCAGAGAGACAGAGGAGAGGAATAGGGGGAACTACACTGTGTGCTCTGCCAACCTGCAGCTATGACCTTCCTGTTTACTACATTTAGATATATATATATTTAAATTATTTTTTTACATTTGTTAAAGGAATGAAGCAGCAAATCACCAACAATAACAGAAAAATCAATACCCGCCTCTGCTTCTTTTGTGAGATCTGGAACACGGCCTCAATCTGTCAGACTGAATTACAGAGAGTGTGGGTGTCAGCAAGGGCTCAAACAAATAGACCTGCCACGCTGCTCATTGATAAAAGGCTTCGGTCTGTGCCAGTGTCACCCTTCTGCTGCCTCCAAAAGGCACGGAGAGAACACGAACCTTTCAGACCAGGGTTACAGAGCCATGAATGTGTTCACTTGCACTTTGCATGTAAGATTGAACTAATCTCCGGGAAAAAAAAAAGGGTAAACAAACAATTTGACAAATACAAGGCTCTGGGGCATTACCTTGCTAATGGATGTTAAATCGAACGGATGAATTTGAATGGAAGGTGATATATCAACACAGGAATGTCACCCCAAAATAGGCCATTGATCCACTAGCTGAGAATCCAGTCTTTGACAAAGGTCAATGCATCAGAGAGAGGAACAACCTCTTCCAAACTCATCATTTTCCCAGGCAACAGTAAAAGGCTGTATCAGTATATAGAGGAAAACTTCCTCCTGTGACTCCAGATGGTAATTAGTTTATACCCTGGAGCATGAAGATTAACATCCCTTATCACTTTTAATTTTGCCGGTGGATATTAAGCCACTGCAATGAGCTTTTGAATCTTTGGGTAATACACCATGAGATTTTCATCTTACAAAAAGGAACTGGGGGGGAAGTCCAGCACAGTGTTTTTATTGTCCCACTGCCCAAACAGACCATCCAGGACAGCTGCTTGTGCCACTGGTGGAAGAAGGTGGTGCCCAGCAGTGCTGTCAGGAGTAGCAGGAGGTAATTCAAAAGTTAGCACTGGGGATTTATAGGCACAGAAACGAGCTTACAAGAGGAGCTGAGTGTAGTAGCTTCACTGATACATTTACTGAGAGAAAGAACACCTTTAATTTTCTTAATTAGAGGTGCTTGGCACGGTGTAGCACAGTGCAGATTCCCCAGTGACAAAGGTGGCACTGATGAGTTTGTCTGGCAAACTGCAGCACCCAGAGCAGGGCAGGGCTTGGGCTGCTTCTGGACAGACCTGCCTGGCTACTGTGCCCTGGATGACAGAGGCTCAACACTCTGCCTTCTCTGCCCCTCTTGGCCCAGGCAGTGCCAGCTCAGTGTCCCCTGTTGTTCCTGATCCTCATCCTGTGCCTCAGCAAGACAATTCTGACTTGCCCCAGTCATCTTTCCCACTGTGGGACAGACAGAGCTGCCCCTCCTACTCCAGAGTCTACCTGGACATCTGAAGGTCTTTGGCTTCTTGGCTCTGCATCTCACCCTTCCCTCCAGGGGAATGCCTTTTCAAACATCTTATTCTAAGCCTCCTTCTCTTAAATACGTTGTTAATCCAGCCAGAAAACCGAAAGTTCCCACAAGGGTCTTGTGCAGACTAATTCCTCCTGTTTCATATTTTCTTTTAACTAAAATATTTCCTTGCTACTTTATTTCAAAACGAGCTTTGATGATACGAATGTCTCTGGATTCCACATTAAAAAGAGGACACGGAAAATATGATCTTGTTCTTCCCCTGCTCTGAGTAGGCAGCAGTTAATTTCACAGACTGGTTATAAACCATGTTTAAAGAGGAAAAGTCTTGCTTTTAATCTGTATCAGCCTTTGCAGCCTTTCTAATTTCATGAAATGTCTCCTCATTCTTGTCCTGTACTATGGGCAGAATAGGAAAATCCAAGGGGCTTTCAATGCATTGTTCATTATTTCATATGCCTTTGTCATTCTGTATCTCTCTATGCAGCAATGAAATATTGTTAATAGGGGAGCAGAAGCCTTTTGTTGAGGACAGGAGCTGATTGCCATGGACAAGTAACTAATAATATATGTGGCTAAGATTGTAATTTGGAGCAAGGCTAGCACAGGAGAAAGCAGAGAGGAGCATACTGTTTCTCCTGATGAAAGACTCAGTGCCATAAAGGAAGCAAAATAAAGATGAGCATCCAGGAAGGGGGGAAAAAAATCCTCTTTTTGAGATTGTCTTCACCTCCACACCAAATGCTCTCTTTTTTGCCTTTCTTGCTCCAATTCTCAGTGTAGCAGCAGTGCTGTGAGGAGGGTTAGTCTTGCAGTATCCTCATTTTCCAGAGTCTTATGGTAGTGTTTGCTCCTGCAAGGTGCAAAAGTCTTGGTGATTTCATTTATTCAGCAGATCTAGACAAGCCTTTGAACTTCTGTGTGCCTGAACTGAGCCTGAATTCACAGCCTTCATTACTGACCTGATTCAGCTTCCCATGAAGTCAGCTGGAGTCTTTCCATTTAAGTCAGTGTGGCCACTTAGACACTAACAGGCTTGTGTAGGTTTGTACTGACTTGATTTTGGGTAGCCTCTTTAGAATTGTTTCTACACAGACCCAAAAGAGGAAATGACAAGCGATGAATATTTAAAATAATATGTGATGAAAGATCATGCAGTCTAAGAGTTCTTGGCTTTTCACAGAAGTCTATGGTTAAAAGTCAAGCACCATACTGACAGAAATTTGAATGCATAGTTTCTGCCCCAAGACCTCCAAATCCTGGCCTGACTAGACCTGAGTTGGACAACAGATCATACTGGTCCCTGAAACACAGCATTCAATCAGGTGTTATCCTTATTTCCTATGGAGATAATCATCTATAGCAAACGAGGATCTGTCTGTTACTGTTAGAAATAAACAAGTCTAGAAGCTAAAACTCCTGTTTGAAACCAGGATGTAGGAAAAAAAAATGAAAAACCTGTCTGCTGTGAAGTGTTGAGGAAACTCCTCTGCATAATCAGAGATCTTGCAGTGTCCACTACCTGGGAGCCACAGCAATTTGCCAAGAGATGAAAGAAAGTGGGATTTTAGAAGGTAGGACCCCCAGACTCGTGGGCAGTCAGCCTGGCAGGGTGGTTGTGGGCACTTAGCAGACAAGGTCCTCTCTGTGTTTCTGCTGTACACTTTCCTGATGTGCCTTGTTGCCATAACCAGCACGTTTCTGCAGAGTGTTTGCATTTCCATGCACCAATGTTCTCCCCTGGCCCTGCAGAGTCCCCAGTTATTTCTGAGGGTGCTCTAGTGCTGCTTCCAGGCAGTGAAGTTTCCTGCTCAGGTTATGTGAGATGCAGCTGGAGGTCTCTTGCAGGCACAACTAATTCCCTGCTGCTCGTTTGCCAAAGCCTTATCAGCCATTTTAATGTCAGCAGAAAGCCCAGCCTGTCATCTCCAAGATCCACGAAGGATCAGCTTTGGAAAGGGATTATGCTGAATTTTCTTTTCATCTGCATTTATTATTTTTTTTTTAATTTTTTTTTGGCTTGGCTTTGCACTGTGCCAATCTTGTGCTTGCCCCAGGGGGGCTGTGAACTGCTGCAGTCTTCTTGCCAGCTATTTCCTGAATACCTGTGGTAACAGTTTCCAAGGGGCCCTGCCACTTATTTGTTCCTCTAAATGGAAGCGTATTGCAGCAGCAGTGCTCACTGCAAACTGGAGGGAATTGAAGGAGAGTGAAATTGCTACAAATCGAAGAGTTAGGAAAATATGACTTAGCCTTGCCCGGGAAATAAGCCACAACACATAGCAGACCCTTTTAAACGAAGCATATAAATATGCAAATGCCAGTGTGGCTGTGTCTCATGGAATTGTTTTGTGAGCACATTTCTCCTTGGCAGAAGCATTACCAGGCCACATTCAGTCAGTTTTAGGAGAGTGCCCAGTTTTGCAGAGTGATGGCAAGGCATAGCTATCCATATATGTCCACAGCTGATTCCTACACTGCATTGATGTAGGATCTTGGTAACTCAAGAATGGCAAAAAAAATTCGTATTCACCATGCACAGCACTCTGAATAATTCACAACCAAAACTATCTGCCCTGAGCACCAGGAAAGGTGGTAAGCAGATAATCAGAACTATCCCATGCAGGAAAGCCAGCGAAGTGACAGGAAGCTTCAAGGATGTGTGAGATACACCAGGATTATCTTACATAGCAAAGGGAATTAGGAAGAGTTGCTGTTCTTATTCATCCACACGGGCTTTTGAAGTCAAGCAACTTAATGCTGTGGTCTGTGGCTCCAAGAATAAATCTGTGGCACAGAGCTAGGGAGAGCTGTGGTTTTACTCGTGGTTCTACTCGATTTTAAAGAGGTCACTTCATTGGTTTCCTTCTCTACCTTCTGTAGTTTAAGCAGGAAACCTCCACAGGCAGGACATTGTTCTGCTGATTGCGGGTGCCATTAAGTGACTCCTCAGGGGGTGGGTATTTAGGGAAATCCCTCCATCTCAGGCTGGACTGGCAGGCAAAGCTGCACCCCTGTGTGCTGGGCAAGAGTCACAGTGCCTGGCTGCACATATCCAGGGGAGGTGACAAGTGGAGAAGCCAATTACTGTCCTCTGTGTGGCTGTTTGCTGTGCAGGGCTGTAAAACAGTGGGAGCTTTTTGTTTTGGGCAAGTTTAAGACAGCAGTGTATTTTCATTAACAGAGGGGAATTACCTGCAATGTCAACCTGGTGTGAAAATTTGTAGGTCATGAAGCTATAGAGCCTTATGTCCCCTTTGGTCCCCAGAAAAATAACCACGGGTGCACAAGTAATGGCTCTCGTCTGGCAATTGATTGGTGTCTGGCTTTTCACGTGGTTCTGCTCTTCAGCTGCTGTGTCTTTGGTGGCACCATGCCAGCAGTTATGCTCCTGTAGAATAATCACATGCAGCAATGTGTTTTCTTTTGTTTGGTTGGGAGCCTTTTATTGTTTTGGGGGGCGGGGTGTTTTGGTTTGTGTTTGTTTTTTTTTTTTTCTTCTGGCCACAGAAGAAATGTAGGGAGAAATCCTCCCAGCACTCACAGATGTTTTGTTCTTCTCAGGGTCAGCAGAGGCTGGAGGGAGCTGTGGGATGGGTTCTGCTGCCCAGCACACCAGAACAGGGTCCAGGCAATGCCCTCCAGCACTGGCTGTGCTCTGCCACTTGCTGTGATGTTTTTCTGATTGAAGATAACTGAGGGGAATATAATCCAAATAGGGAGCAAATGCATGCACCAAACCCTAAGGAATATATTTTAGCATTAGTTTGTTCTCTCAGAGAGAACCACTCAGAGGCTGAGTGGTTTGAGGTGGTGTAGAGCCACTTCCTCAAGCTGACTCAGGCCTCCCCACCCAGCATGTGAAAACCATGTTAGCTCTCCTTTAATATTCTTTGAAAAAGGCTGCTATTCATGTTGGTGGCAGTTTTTGTTGTTGTCTTTTTTTTTTTTTTTTTACTTTTTTTCCCTGAGGCTCTGCAGGCACAAGCGTGTTTCACAGCTGGTTTAGCAAGGATGCATCTAATTTAGAGGACATTGAGGGTTCCCACAAGCTGTAGTGACAGTGATCACATGGGCAAAGCAAAGCACTGTGGAGGGTCTCTCCTGAAATGTCTGCCTAGCACACTGATGCTGAAAGAGGGATGTAAAACACTGAGCAGCCTCAGAGCAGCTCTGACCTGGGACATGCTGGATTCTTTGCTCTCCACTTGAATATGCTTTCTTCTTCCTCTGGTACCAAGCTTTTCACCTTTAATTTTTCTTCAAAGCCTTTCCATGAGCTTGTCACTTTGACACTGGCTATTCACTTCCTCAATTCCCCCTTTTCCTGGTGCCCAGGATACATTGCTGTGTGACAGCTGGTGCCAACACATCAGCCTGTTGGTTTTGTATTTCACACAGTCCTGTGAGTTTCCCTGCACCCTGCACTGGCCAGGCTGACTTGTTGTGGAAGGAAGGGACTTGTGAAGCTCCCCTTGGGATGTGCAGCACCCAGGAAAATGAGTATCCAGTGTGCTGTCAGAGCCTGGCAGGATTGGCCTTAGCTGTGAAGCTGTGAAATGTAAATGGTGAAAAGATCATTGATGTATGTGATCAACAAACACAAGCAAAATGCCAAGTGCACAAGTGGCTTTGAGAGGAGGCAGTGGCAGGGTTGTGTAAATGGCTCTGAGCACAGGCATGGCTTGAGCAGCCCGGGCTCTGCCCTTGCTTTGGTAAATTCGCAAAGCCTCCAAATAGAAACAGCTCTTGGACAGGGACAAGACATACACAGTAATGTAGTTTAAATTTTCTTTGCTGTTTTGCTAGAAGGATGTGGTTTCTTGTGCCAGTTCTGTAGTGCTCAGTTAAGCCTTGGGGAGGTCAGGAGGACTTCCCACCCAGTTAATGTCTCAATTGTGGCACTTAGTGCTTTTTTGTCTTTAGAGAATTGAAGTGTAGTGTGGGTCACGTGTGGTTTTCATGTTGAACCAAAACTTCCACATGGTTCTGTTTTTAATCCTGAGCAATGATATCCCAGCAGTGGCAGCAGGACAGCCCCACAGGTCTTCCCATCACCATGTGAGGGGACGTGTGGTGCTTCAAAGCAGATGAGGAACATGTGATATGAAAAGGCCTTTGTAGCCCAGAGTCACACTACAATAACTCTGCGCTCAACAACAGGTTGTGGTTTGAAGAAATATTGCTTCTGTCAGCCTTGCATAATGGAAACAGTAATCAGCCTCCATTAGGTCAGAATGCATTGTCAATCCACAGTGAAGCAGAAAGGACTACATCTCGGAAAACCTTTTCATTAAGCAAAGAAAATTGATACCAGTGCTTGGCTCAGCCTAACACTTTGTTCGTGAGGCCAAGTGTGGATAATGGCTGGGTTTGTTTTCCTTTCATTCGTTTCTCTATGCACAGTTATTTTGATTAGGAAACATCCACCTTTCATTCTAGATGAACAATTCCAAAAAAATTTCTCCCAACATTTATTATCTTGTGTACACAATCAATGTTTGTGTAAAGATCAGCATTAGAACATAGTTCAGGAAGAAATATTTTGGCTTGTGGTTGAAGTCACACAGTCTCATTCCAGTTGAAAAACTTTTTTTTTCTGCATGGTAACTACAGTATCTTTTTTTTTTCTTTGTGAATTTTGTCAAAATAGCTAAGGGTCATGTTCAGGGGGAATATTGTGCTTTTTAGTAGCTCACATGTGTGCATTAATGATGTAGTACTGGCTACACAGAGGCCTGCATGGTTAACTGTGCAGCCAGTGCATAAAAGGACTAAGGTTTAAAGGATGGATACAAGAGGTACACAAAATAATACAGGATGATAAAATATCTTTGTGGAGGCATTCTGTGAGAGTAGCAATGTAAATGATGCTAAGCCTGATTGGTTAACCAGAAATCATTGCTGTATATCAGCCTTGCAAACACCACTATCCCCTCACCAAGATGAGCTGATGATGATAATGAAAGTGTAAATGGATGGGTGGGCTTTTGCATAACACTGCCAGATCTAATTCTAGAAGTGGTGAATCACTGCTACTCCTATTGCTAGAGGATTTTCTCTCTCAGTGTTTTTCCTGTTGCCATTAAGATTCTCTTTGTAGAAAGGAGGATCCTTTCAAGCCTTCTTTCTAGCCCTTCTAATTCCATGTGGTTTTCCTGCTTTTCCCAAACCCCCTTTGTCTATGAGGACGTAATTAGGAGTAGTTCTTTCCCTCACATTTATACTATCAATAAACCTGGGTTAAAAATTCTGTCTAATTTCAGGAGACAGAGAAAGCATTTTACTTTTGCCCTGTTGCAGGTGTCTTTGGGAAGCATTGATATTGTGGGCAATGAAACATAAAACAAGAGGTCAGGGGCTGGGAATTGCAACACTCTGTGCTATTTGCAATATCACTTCTTCCTCTTCCCCTGTATAATTCATGAAGCATTGTGGAGAAGGGAGTTTGCTGCTGGGGTCTCCCCTGGGGTCTGTGCACTTTTCTCACTGGTGGGCTGCTGAGTGCCTGGCTCAGGGGGTCACAGACAGGAGGCAGAGCTGGCAGTGGCATGGAGTGGTCACCTGTGACCACCTTTGCTGTGGTCAGCTCATCCTGACTCCTTGATGGCATTTCTTCAGCTGCAGTGTTGGTCACACAACCCCATCTGTTCTCCCACACCTGCAGGACTGTCCTGTTTGCCAGAGTTAGACAGGGGATGAAGTGTCCTGCAGTCCCTTGTCGTGGGCATCCTTTGATGTTGGACCTATAGATAACCACAGTCCCACACTGCTGTGGAAGTTGCTCTCCCTGGATCAGGCTGAATGCAATGTTTATGAATGTGAAGAATGAATATGAACATAGGGAATATGCACAGAAAGGATCTGTACTGATATAAAGTATAATATGATAAACCATCACCCTGAAGTAAATGTTCTTTGTAGCTAGAGAAAGCCACCCCAAACTTCTCAGTACATAAAACCTCTGGGATCCTGATTTTTTTTTCTTTTCTTCTTGCATTGCCTCCCCCATTGTTTGCTTCTCTTACTGCTCGCCTGTCTCTAGATATAAATGGCTCTTTTCACTGCAGTAACTGAACATCATGAATACAATGAGACTGTAAATTCCTGTGGGGGACATCTAGCCCACAGCCAAGTGCTACATCAATAATGATCCATCTAGAAAAAGGGGCTAGAGAAACATGAAGTTATGGTGGTTGATTCTGCAGTATGTACACCTGATACTGGGTCAGCTGGCAAAAAAACTGATTAACAAGTCCCTGATCACAGAGTTCTAGAACAATTCCTCCCCAGACTAGACTTTCTTCTCTCCTTGTGCATTTATCTATTAGCATTTTGGACCACAGTCATCCATTAGGCTGTCAGCTTTATATTTCTTTCTACTATCACTCATAAATTATGCTTAGTCATAAAATTGCAGCTAAGGAAAAAATTAGTGCATCTGCTGTTGTTAGGAAGCCTTCATGTCATCAGCTATCCTCAGTGTTTCTTTGATTCCTCATTTGTGACCTATCACAAATGTGAGGAAAGATCTTTCTGGCAGAGAAGATTTTCATCCTTATCTGATGTATTCATTAAAGGAAGCAGCCTATTCTCCATGTTATTCCCTTTTTTGGCTATTTCCAGGATAAATCTGTCAGGGATACAGCAGTTTTGAGCAGGGGGCTTTCCAATGGATTTGACCCTGGGCTGAGATATGGAAAATGAAAAAATCCCATGAATTATTGTGTGAAGGTGAGGACTGCAGTAAGCTGAAGCTCAGCACAGACATGGAAGTGTGCAACAGAGCTGGGGTGGGGGATGTGTCTCTGAGGCTGAGAGTGTCATGAGAAAGATATACAAAATACAATACTCTTGTCCCAAAAGATATAATCCAAAATAAGCCCTGTGGGGGTTGCTCTGGCTTTAATTTTATTTTGGGGATTTCTTTAAAATTTGCATTTCTTAATGGCATTGGGTTCCTACTCAAGCCCCCAGAAAATTTCCTGCATGAATTTTCTAAACTTTCCCTACTTAAATTATTTTTTTTAACTAGACCAGAATGTCTTTGGTTTAATTTTGATTAAAATGCTAGATAGAAGAAAAATGTCAAAAAGCCCCTCAATAATGCCATTAGTCTGTTTCAATATTTTAATTATGATTTTTCCCATCTGAAAGCGTTTGTCTGAAAACCTTGTTTCACCTGTTATTTAAGCAGAAACTAATGTAGAAAGTTAAAAAATAGTGAAGTTTTATTCCTCTGCTGATTGAAGTTTTACTTTCTATTTTGGAATTAAAACAAGCTCCCAAGTTTATGGAGTTTTCAGCAAATGACAGAATTCCACCACCTTTTCAGAGATTCTCCCATAGGAAATGCCCTCTTAGACTGGACAACCTTGCTGATGAAGTCGGTATAAAAAGAGTGTCTAATTATGGCTGAAGACTGGTGAGGCCTTAAGGAGTCTACACTGCACCATTTACACTGTGTGCCAACAAAAAAATTGATGCTGTGAAGGACAGTCCAGATCTCCTTGGTAAGGTCTGGCCTAAACCAGCCCTTGCTTTGCTTCCCTGGGCTCTTCCCATTGCCAATATCTTGTTCTTTCACCTCACCTTGAAGCTGTCTCTGATGAAGGAGGCGATATGGTCTCTCCTCACCCTGGAGAGTGTTGGAAAGGAAGAGACTGGCTGTAGGGGTGGAAATTTAGTTTTCCTTTTTAAGTCCAGGAAAAGCAGATTTCATGGCTGATGTACCAGCTCCAAAACTGCGCTGGAGACAAAGCAGCTTTTTCTAAGACTAACTCAANTTTATAACTGTAGTGAAGCATAAAAACCTGCTTCTTTACTGAAAAAAAAATAATAAAATAATAATAAAAAAAAAATGGATGTTAAAAAAAAAGAAGATGGATGTAAAAATGTAGAAAAGGTGCTATTTGCTGACTACCTCATGCTTGGAGAATGCTACTTTTCTTTTGTGTTTTGGCCATTATATCATCAAAACCTGGCACTTTTTCCTCTGCCTGCAGGGACTGCCAATACAGCAAGTCTGTACCTGGAGGCCTGAACCTTGCCTTAACTATTTAATGTTGTGCAATGATTAGGCCATGTCTCCAGGCCCATTTACTCCATCAGATTAACACATCTGGGCAAGAACACATACTTAGAGAGAAGAATATCCTGACAGATATAATCAAACACCGTTTAAATCAAAGGAGCTGATGGTGACATTAATCTGCCCTGGTATAACAGCCCATTTAAATGAGTAGGAGGAGGGAGGTGGTACAAGTGAGGATAGATGGTGTGTTTAAGTAGAGAAATGAAATCTCTAGAATGACTTCAGTGGAGATAGTTTTGATTGAAGTCAAGTAGTAAAATGAGCAAGTGAGAGTGATAAATTTCTCTAAGCTGGAGACACTTCAGGTTAACAAAGGTATGTGAGTACCAGGGATCTGTAACCTCCTCAGACCCACAGAGATCTGTGCTCTTGATACACACAAATTAACAAACTAGAACAAAAAGGCTCAGATTCCTTGTGGGAGCCTAAAAATTGCTTTGTACATTTTACAAATCATTCAGCGTGAGCTGGAGTTAGTAGATTAAGGCCAACCAGATTATAAATAAGAGGATTTTTTGAGACTAGAGGCCAGTTTCAATTGCCAGCTGTGAAGGGAGGGAAAAAGGAGGCTCATAGAGAGCTATACCAAACGATGCCACCGATGTTCCTGAAATGATGCCATTTTTATCTTTTTTCCCATGTCTGACATGCTGCTGTGAGTGGATCCCTGTACTTTCTCAAGAAGCTTGTAGTGGTGAGTCCCCTCCTGCCAGGGCTCTGCAGATCAGAGCCCAGGTAAATCAGGCTGTGAAGAGACAAAAGCCACACGAAGCATGAGTAGCTCTTCAGAGTAGCATAGGAAGCTGTTCATGCTCTGCTCTAACTAAATGCCACGATAAATTACACAAATAAAGATTAGGATTGAAAGGTACTTGCTGTGCTGTTCTGGAATGAGTAATTGGCTGATGCAAATCCAGTTCAAATTGCTGTTAAGGAAATCAGACATAGGAGGTAGGTATGAATATTGTGTAACTCTCACCAGGAAGAACACTAAGACTAGACTGAGCTTGCTACATACAAATACTAAATTTTTTAATCACAATGAGACATAAATATTCCTGAGATTACAGCCTTTCTAGTAAAATCTTACCTTTTCAAACTCAATCAAAAATGTATCCTGAAGATAAAAATACAAATCACTATTACACCTCAAAATAATTTGTTGGATGAGCATAAATCAGCCAAGAAAAAGTATTTTTAATAAAGCGCCTTACAAATACAGTATTGTTTTTAGTCCAAAACTTTTTTTTTTTCTTCAAAGATTATTTTAGCTGCCATCTTCCTTTGACCTCAATACATGGTACCTGATGTTTATAGAGCTGAGGGCAGAGGATTCATGAGAAGCAGATGAGGCACATGTCCTGTCACATATCTCCAACCCTGTTCAACAGGATTCCTTAAAGCTGGACATGCATGAGACTTTCCTTTCTAGCTTTGTCTTCTGTTTCTCTTTCCTCTATTTTAGGGCAGGGGTGCTGTTAGAAAAAAAACCCCAAACATATCTCAGTAGGTTTGCTCTCTTTATTAGGAATTTTTCTCTCTAACATTTTTACTTACATGCACACTACATTTTTTTTATAACACAATGATTGTTTTGTCATGCTGAATAAGTTTTCCTACCCTTCATCTTCCATTTGGGAATATGGTCTAAACCTTACAACAAAGGACATGATAAAAGACAGGCGTAGCACTTTCATTAGGAGGACAGGGAGCTTTTGAAGTACAGTCCTGAAGTCAGCAAACAAAAACTAGGCAGCAAAGTGTGCTGCCTGTTACAATGTGCTTCAGAGACGAGACTAGACCCAAGTGAAATATTATGCTTTTTAGTCTCAGGTCCTGCTCCCAAGTGATGAAAGGGGTCTGATGACTTTCTCCTGAGTCAGAGCTTTCATTGTCCCTGAGAAAGGGATGAACTGGTTATATAAATGACAATTAATTGAAGTACCCCAGAGCCTGGGAAACTCCAGAGCAGAGACACACAAGCCTTTGTAGGTGGCACATAGAAGCTATCAATCAGGAAAGCTGAATTCTTTTTTCTTTTTTTTTCCTAAGATGCAATTCTTCCTGCTAATATATTTATTTCTGAAATCCTACATCCAGCCCCTGGAGGCTCAAAGATGATGTGAAATATCATTACAAAACCAAACTCTCACATTTGAAATGCACTGAATATAATGAGGAAACCCTCATCAAACTAGAGCAGCCACTCTCGCTATTTTGCCTGAAACTGTCTCTGTATCCCAGATGAGAGCTCTTCCCCACACTCATCTTCTAAAGATGTAAGACCTACTTTAGAGAATGACATCTTCAAGTATGGAGGGCAGAGCTATGAAAAGCCCTCGGGATATTGGACTGGCTTCAGATTCCTCTCCACCGAGTTTGTTCCACTGTGCTCTATCTGCAGTCTATACGATTAATTAATGTGTGATAGATTAGGAACTCCCAAATAGGAAATCATGTTTTTGCCACAGGCTGTAGCAGAAGTGCACAGGGTCTTATTCTGACATTGCTTCTGCTGGTAAATCCTGGGAGGAACTCTGCTGAGTCTATCAGGCAAAGTCATCACAAGGAAGATCTGATAGGGCACAGCGGGCGAGCAGAGCCACCCATCATCCCCAGATCTGAGTCAGCCACTGCCAGGGAACAGACACACAAATGCTCTAGGTGGCCTTGATCCTTTTGTCTAATGGGATGAAAAATCATAAGCATTTAGGGAATTGCACAGCTAAAAACGCTTTAGGGAGATGTTTCAGCAGCCTTCCAGTACCTGAAGGGGGCTTGCAAGAACATTGGAAAGAGGGTTTTCCAAAAGGGCATGAAGTGATAGGACAAGGGGGAATAGCTTTAACTGGAAGAATGGTAGAACAAGTTAGATATGAGAAGAAATTCTTTACTGTGAGGGTGGTGAGGCGCTGGACCCAGTTGCTGTGGTTGTTGTGTCCTTGGAATTGTTTAAGGCCAGGTTGGATGGGGCTCTGAGCAACCCAGTCTGGTGGAAGGTGTCCCTGCCCACAGCAGGGGAGTTGGAACTCATTGATCTTTAAGGTCCCTTCTAACACAAACCATTCTGATTCTAAACAGCAGTGAAGCAGTTGCACATAAATATTAGTATTTTATTCAAAATCTTAGGAAAATGCAACCCTAATTACAAATCCGCCCACTATTATTATCCCATGAACAGAAAAGAACTGTGAGTAGGCAATCCCTCGAGACATATCTTTAAGTGCTGTACTTAACCCAGTTGCTCCTAACAAAATAGATTGATTTGTATCAAATCTGGACATTGGAATCAAGCACATTGTGTTTTTTCTGGAGAGGATATCAATAAAAGGTCAAACTACATCAGTATTGTGGCCGTGGTCTGCAGCACAATCACCCTGTAATTTTTTCTTAGTGAAATTGCAATGCATTTGAATTTAGTCACACCCAATTTTAAAGTTTTATCTCTACCAGAGGGTGAAAACCCACTTATTTTAGTGGGGTACCAACAACGTATGTGTGGCTTTGTTATATTTATCTTGTATCAGCTTATGATACTTAGAATTTATAGGAGTTCTTTCTCAGCAAAACCCCCATGCATTTGTATGTCATTTTCCCCCCTCTATCTAGATGTCACCTTGTTAATCAGTGCATTACAATGCTTTTAGCTCTCTGCAGTAACATTGCTGAGTTCAGTGACTTGAGTTGATATTTTGCCCAGAGACCACCCAGCTGTGTTTGGGTATCACCTTCCACACAGGCACAGCAGTCTGGGCTTATGGGATCTGACATGACTGTGTTTCACTTTGCTTGGATCATGTGTGCTCTTCCATTTACTTTTGTCACTATTTATCATTTTTTGGAATCGGCTGCACAGAATGTCTCTCTCTCCATCCGCTACCTTAACACGAAAGGGCTCTTTGCTGAATATATATATATTTGAGGTTTGCTTTCCATAAGCGTTTCTCAGAATTTGGCAACATGTGCAGGCGAAAAACAATCATGCCAACAAACCTGTTTTGAGAATAGCTGTAGAAATTTGCATTCTGTCCCAGTTTCTGACACAGACTTCCCTTCTAAGGATGGAAAATTGCTCAGTTCTTATCTGTCTCAATTCTCCAGCTCTAAGGTGGGAATAACAACATTTCCTTTCCCCAGTGCTTTCTCTGTATATTTAGATTAGAAGCACAAAAGGGACAACGGTTGCTTGACTATTTTCTACTGTAGCTGCTGACACACAGAATTGCTTCTCTTATATAAAAATAATGCTTCTCATATATAAAAATAATGGTTGGAAATACAAAGGAAAATTAGTTTAAAATTTGAACAAATACTGTTTTGCAGTATTTTCCAAAGTCTAATTAGTTCACGATGTTTGTATCATTGTGCTGCTTTGACATGCAATATTAATCCTGGTGCTAAATCACTGTGTTTTCCATGCATTTTCCCCAAGGGGGTTTTCTAGGCTGCTCCTGATATGGTGTAGCCCTCAAGCCTGCAAATGGACAAGACCTTTCTGGTTTGCCAGCAAATATTTTCATTTATTATTTTATAGCTATTCAAAAAGAGGATTTCATTGTAACTTTCAGTTATAGTTGCAGACTAGGCCAATAAGTAGTCTGACATTCCTCTAAGGAGAGTATTTCCTTACTGTTTTCATTTTCCTGTTTTGCATTGATATTTATGCATTTTTAATAGTGAGAGCAGCTGACTAGGAGGCTATATTTCCTCCTTGCAGCAAAAATAAAATTTAAAAAAATCATCACCATCAGGTTATCTGAAAAATTTTTCAGTTTCTACATTCCATGAAGGGTTTTTTATTTGAAGGGGAATGCTTTCCAATTAAAACATGTGGCTCAGATGGATACTAAATTCTCCTCTGCTTTTGAAAGTGTGACTAGTGGCCATTTAACCTCCTTTATTCCTGTTAACTGTCTGCAGTATATCTAATTTGCTGGGTTTCTAAGATGCTTTCATTGTTTTTAACAAGTTTTGAGGTACAGGTTAAGCGATGTCTTTATAGCACATCTGACCACAGTCTGCTGAGCTAAAATTTGTAGCTCAGCTGTCTCTTTCCATATCCTAAGCAATTCACCATTTTTATGATTTTACCCCCACTCTGACCTGGGGGGGGAAATAACTTCTCTAGATCACCTTGCAGTCTGAGCTTTGTGCCTGGCAAGGGGCTTTTCCTGCTAATTACCAGAGCTGTTAATTCTGTTGTCAGGTTTGACAGTGGAGAGACAGTGCCTGCCAATGTCCATTTCCTACCAGAGGAGTGAAGAGGTGAGAGCAGCACTGTAAAAGGATGAAAAGCAATTTCAAAGGCATTTCTGCCTTTCTTAGTGTAGTAGTACAAGATTTCAGCGATTTGCTGTTTCCAGTGGAGGGATCAGCTCCTGTTTGCTGGGTATCCCTGCAGGGAGGGTGACCTGTGTGGTGAGGGGATTGCTGCAGGTTATTTACTGGGGTAAATATTCAGAAATACTGCACAGTAACTTTGAATGGATGGACAGTAAAAACCCAGCAGCTCCTTGCAAACAAGAGTAACCACGTGGTTATCTCATGGCAAAACTGCTGCTTTTTCTCCTGGTAAAATTACAAATAATTTTAGCTGGATCTGCAAGCAGTGAATTCAATCCAGGCCTACCCCTATGCTGGATGTTAAATTCTAAGTTTGACTGAAATACCTTTGCCCCTGCAGATTGCTTAACAGAGATATGAATGTCCATCTCTGTATCCACACTGTGATATTTCTTCCTAGGAACCAGCAGCACAAACAAGGTCATTTCTTCTTGCCATGCTCTCTGTTGTCATCCTCTAAGCCCCTTGCCTTTTCATGATTTCCATGTCTGGTACCAACACCTTCCTTTGCACCTGATGCACACAAAAATGTAACAGCACAGTTGGATTAAGGAGTAAGTTTGTGCTCATCCGTGTGCCACAAGCATTGATCTGTTAAAGAAAAGGGAATTCCTCTCTTAACTCAATGCACTGGGGGGTTGGAAGAGGTAAAGGTGTTTGTAAGCACAGGTTGCCAGGGGACAGCACTGTAGCTCTTGTCACTGGGGAGTTTTAGGAATACTCAGCAGCATCTCTGCTGGTTTTTTTGTAAGAAAATAGAAAAGTGTTGACATATATACACACACATATGTTCCATACAAGGGGTCTGTGCTGGGAAGCCTTGCATTTTTGACCATCAAAATCCAAAATCTGGCACAGCTTTGGACGTCCTTGGCAAAGTCCAAGGATATCCACTGGATTCCTGTTTCCCAGTTCTGCAAGGTTAGTTACTCCCTTGTGTTTTAAACACCTGATAACTTAGAAATGTGGCCCTGCCATTCAGTTCTCAGATCAACACAGGTGTCCATCAAAGTTTTACTGATTGTGTTTAGATTAATTTTTTTTAACAAATCATTTCTTTCACTATCCCTTAAGCACATCAATCTTTGAAGTTAAAAGTCTTCTCAAGCGTAGCTAGTGAACCTGCTTCAATCACAGAGCTGATCTAGCTATTGATCATCAAAAAGCCTCTGAAAAGCTTAATTTAACCTTCTTAAAGAATCTGGACATCTTCAAATACTTTAAAGTTTATTAAGTATTTATTTTTTTTTTTACATGCAGAAAAAGTGGAGATGATATATATTTTACAGAAGCCTGCAGCTCTTTGTACTAATCTGGGAGGTTTAAAACATTTCATTAGAGTGTGGTTCCACTTCTGTGGAGCAGATGTTCTCTCCACAAATTATTTTTTACAGATAACTTCTTCCCTGAGTTTACTCGCCTCAGCTTTCAGCAGGCAGCACACTGTTAATGGAGCAGAGAGATGCAAACAAGAACATTTTGAAAACTTAGTCATTATGGCTGGACCCTGGATTTTCTGCTTTTCTGTAAGCAACTGGAGCTTCCTGTCCACATGAGACAAGTATTTATGGGGAAAATATTCCACTCTCATTTAATTATTTTTATTTGCATAAGGCTGGATGGGGTTATTATGGAAAAATGTGGTCTCTGAACTTCAAAATAGGAATTTAGCATGAAAATGTTTATTTTTCCTTATGAAAATGCTTTAAGAAAGTTTTTTTCTTTTGTTTTTTCCCCATACCATTTTGTATCCTCAGCTAACCTCTGCCCTGAGGGGTCTATATGTCCACTGCCAACCATGACAGCTTCTCTGCTTCTCTGTTCTGTACCTCACTTTCAATATCTTGCCTAGTTCTAGGAGATATTTCTCTGAGGAGACAGTCCTGAGGGGAATGTCTCTTGCTCTTCAAAACAAAACCTCCTCTGAGGCTTGAAGGAGCTACTAGAACTGAAAATAGTACTATTGTGTGGATGTCCTTAAACCTTGAAACTGTTCTTTGCATTTTTGCAGGAAAAGATGATGAAAAGCTTGATATTTTCCCCCCCAGTGATATTCCACTTTGAAGATGTATTTTTCTGAATATTGATTGAGAAGCAGAGCACAAGATCTCAAAATCAAGCTACTCTGAACAGCAGAGCTACCCTGTGAACCACTTGGAGCTAAACCCATGGTGTTTTTGTTAATCTTGCCACAGAGGATGAGGAGAGCAGGGGAGCCTGTTACACTGCTCCTGCTGCCTCTGGGCATAACCATGTTTTGCCTTAGCTGTCAGCTTATCTTTGTGGAACAGAGATACTGCAGATTTTTCTTTTTTCAAATTAAAATTGTTCATATATTGGAGTCTTCTATCTCCCTACTGATAACTGGGAAAACAAAGCCTCCCCCTGGTTGTCTCCCCCAGTGCAGAATTTAGTACATTTGACCCACTTGTCATATTCTTGGCATCACAGCCTGTGTGCTTTACAGAGGTTGTTTTGGGAATGAGGTAATGGCTCAAATGGGGGATTTGTGGAGTTGCACAACTGCCTGGAATGAGAGCTTTAGGAACAGGGAGAAGAGCTCTGTGGTCTCCTGCTTGAAATGTAGATCACAGCAGGCCTGGACCTATTTAAAAATCACCAGAGGTCTTGCTAGTTAACTTCCCTTTCATGTAATAGAAGAAAAGGTTGAATGAGTCATGTGAAGCCAGCCATGAGATTAATATAGACAAAGATGTCATATCCTCATGCATGCAGCTGTGAATGGCGTATCTGCTTTGCCATCTGCAGATTAAATGGACACAGTGTCTGAGTGGCTGCTGCAGGGCTTGGTATAACTCAGTTATCATCAGGCAGATTTCCTGTTGCCTAATACCCACACACAATGGTTGTTCAGCGTCAGACTTTGGTTTCTGGAGCAGTTTCAGAACCCGACAGCCACAGTGTGCAGCTTTATAACAACACCACCGTTAACTAATTGCACTTGCTCACGGAATTATGAAACCCGAGAGGATAATTTGGTGCATCATGAGTACATCTTTGTGAATTTTTCATAGGGTTATTTTCCTGCAGATCTGTTTGCTCTCATTTCTTTCCTCCTGGTAATTTGGGGCTTTCTTCTCCAACAATTAGAAAAACAACATTCTGTTTAATTACAATATTTACAGAAACAGCTATTTTTTTTCCCGGATCCCAAGTTGTAACATGTTTTATGTCGATTAACCTCTATATTTGCAAAGACACCCCTGTATTGACCCTTAAGTGTCATTCATTCCATTTTCAAATTGGACAGTTGAATGTGAGCACTCAATTCATAAAAAGCATTTAAGGAGGTAATATGTTAAGCATGCACTTAATCTTGACAGGATGATACGGTAACTCCCTCAAATCATTCTGATTCAGGGCTGATATCACTTGAGCAAGTCTATCTCTATCTAAATCTCCATCAAAAGTTGTTTGTGAGTTCATTCCAAAAGGCCAAAGCTGAGAGAAAATCTGTGCTCTTCACACTGAAATCTTTGATGCAGTCACGTAACTCCCATTTACTTCAGTGAGTCACTCGTGTGCACAGAGATGAGAATTCTCCCTTGTTAGGCCTTTAAAGATTTCCATGGGAGTTTGCTTCCTTGAATATTTTATTTTCAGCTTTGTTATGGTAAGATGATTTTTCTGACATTTCGCTGATCACAAAGCAGCTGGCCCCATAAAAAATAAAGCACACACACAAAGAAAGAAATGACTGGGTGTCTGGGGGGAAATGTTAGTTCTGTGTCTGAGCTGCAACAGATCGTCACCATTAAAACAAAGCTCCAGCAAATGCTGGAATGATGGGCATGAAAGAGTGAGAGCATTTTCTCAGATTGAAAGACAACAGGAAGGTGGTGCTTTAATTAAGTCATTGTTCATTTTGAGTGTATCACCTAGCTCTGATATTTTTTAAAATTCTAAAATAATGATGTTAAAGACAAGGAAGATAACATGTAGAAATACTGTAAGGTACACTTGATCTAGGAGTGCAGACCACACCATCCCTGCTGCAGGTCTAGAAGTACTGCTGTACAGATCTGCCAAGATTGGAGAACCACAAAATAAATTTAAAAAATACAGATGCTTCTCCCTGTTAGGGACTCTTTCAAAAAGGAGAGTTGAAATAAAAATTTAAAAGTGTAACAGAACCAACCCGAGACATAGATATTTTCTGTATGATCTCTCTTCCATGTCTGTAGTATATTTTTAGTAAATGTTCCCTACTCTGGTTCCCCACAGCAACCCTTTGTCAGCATCTCTGCTTCGAAGACAACAGACAGATGAGTGATGGAGAGGGCTCTAGTTATGTGTTTGAAGGAGACACAGGAAGAGTCTGGACGCCTCATTGTACCAGCTCCATCCCCAGAGGAAAAGAGGGAGCTCTACCAACTCCCAAAGCCCTTTTCTGTCACAGAAAAAGACATAGGCAAAATAAATAGCCCATAACGGGCAGAAAAACCCCAGGCAGTAGTGTTAGGTGAGGAACCAGTTCATTCCCTCCCCCTTCACCAAGTTTTTTACTAAATGCTTTCTCTTCTGAGTTTTCCATTTGTTTTCTATTTCCATTGAATTTCTTGATTTGTTTCTGCTTATCTATATTGCATGAGTCGTCATGCTGTTAAAGACCCTTATTAAGGAAAATGAATAATCCTGTGAAAGTTACTTATAGTGTCTCTGTTCCCCACTTTTATTGTTGTTTCCTCCCTGGTTATTGGAAATTAAAGGCCAGAAAATGGGTTTGGCATGGAATTTTCATGGGAATTTTTTTGAGGTTTTCCCTTAAGAGCTTTTTAATCAAAAGCTGGATCTAAAACTCAAATTACTTGTACATTTTCAAAAGGAATAGGTCAGCACGCTGCGTTTATGTCAAATGCTACATTTTCAGAAACAAAGAATTGTAACTTCAAGTTCAATAAAAATGTTCTTAGGCAGACAGCATCCTGGCCACTGGCCCAGGCAGCTGCATTGTTTCTCCTGGGGCTGGGTTTCTGGGCAGTCAGAAGCGATGCAGAATCTGGAAACCAAGACTTCAGAGCAGAACAATGATGGAAATGAATGCACAGTCGTGTGGGGATGATTTCCTTGGCCTCTTTTCAGCAGATTTCCTGTATTTGCTTTCATTCCCCTCCTTCTTAATTTGCTCTCTTTTCCTATTGTTCCCTTTTCCCTTGTCTCTCAACTCACTTCCCCATCCTCTCCTCTCCTTGTTGCCTTTGCTGTTCTCATGTCTTTGTCCTTGCAGTGATGCACTGACATGTCCTAACACTGGCAGAACTTTGTCAGGGCACATTTCCTGCAGAAAGCCAAGACATGTTTCAAGACAAGCTCAAAGTGTTTCTTCTCACAGCCAAAGAACTGGGTCCATCCCCCAAAACATGCTCCCTTGTTTATGATGCCATTGCTGGGCTGGTGCCTCACAAAGCCAATGTGAATTTTAATTCATAGTGGTTCATTAGGAGGAATATTTCAGGTCTTGGCATGGTCTTGTGGCCATTCAGAGCCTCACCCTTTCTCTGTAGTTATCTCTCAAAAGGGGTCTTTGTTTTAATTTCAGTTCTGGTTGGCTACTCTCTGTTTGCCTTATCAGCCAAGGAGAAGAAATGTGAAGATGTATATGTCTGATCAAATATTTAAACTTCTAATACCAGCAGCTCACAAGATACCATAATTTATTTCTGTTTATGGCACTTCTGCTGGAAGTATCCTGCTAATCTACCTAATATATGTAAGGAAACGCAGACATGCCAAGATTTGTTTTATTATGACTATCAATCTTCACAACAATATTGTGAAGCAATAAGGAATGGACTTTTCTGGGGACCATACCTCCTATTTATTAAAGACAATGCTTCTTTTTATCTGTCAGTGCCCTGTGTGCAGCTCTGGGTGACCTTTTTGAAGAATCCCATTTGAGTCACGTAGCTTTAGGTGTAAGATTTTGTCACTTTTTGTACACATGTGCGTCCTGGAGTGAGACATCCCGTGGCTGTTGCCCTCATGGGAGCGATAGGACCAAGCACATCTGGACAAACTGCCTGGGGCCAGTGGAGGAGAAACAAACATTTCCCACACAATCCTTTCCTCAGGTCTGATGCTCAAGGGAGCAGGTATCAGAGAAGAGCCTGGGGACTAAATTTCCACCTTTCCAGAGGGGTCAGAAGCAGGGTGACTGAGGTCTTTCAGCTTCATGACAATCAACTCCCACACCCCAGCTGAGCCCAGGACCTAGAGGCAAAAATGGCCTTTCCTACTGCCCTGCTCTCTCTGCCCCCAGTGGCCAGCAAGCCTGGAATAATTGTTTTGTAACCATATTTAGCTTTGAGTTTGCTTCTACTCCACCCCCAAACAAAAGATTTATAACTCTGATGCTGATCACTCTTTTTCCCCACATGCACCTCTCAGTTAAAAAAAAAAAAAAAGAAGCAAAAAAATAAAAAAGCATCTTCTCCCTGGAACATTACCTTTTTCTCTGGAGGGTCCTTCCTACTTTTTATCTCCAGGTGGATGTGGTCTAGCCCTGTCTCTTCCTGTAATGCTTTCTTGTCTGTTGTTGCAGTGGCATTAGCAAGGTGTATTTTTGTGGTCAGACACTGTCAGTGGATGTGTTGTTTTGCCAGATGTAAGTTTAGAAAAGGAAATCTAGCTCTTTTCCCTCTTTTATCCTAAATGGGTCCAGTTAACTGATGCTCTGGTGACTTCTTGGGACAAGAACCCTGGCAAGGAAGACCAAGGGAGCAGTCAGAGTTAACCCCCAAAGCAGGGAGCAGGCTCAGAAGTGGGGTCTGTGCCCTGACTTCTGAGTGACAACTCTTGTAGCCTTCACAGCCCTGATACAAATAGGTGTGCAGTTAAAAATGGAAGTGCAAGTGGATCCCAAGACAGAGGAGATGGGCAACAATAACATGCTTGACTGGCTGAGGTCTGCTAGATTGTTTTTAAGTTAACTGGATGTCTTGCTCTTGGCTTCAGTATAAGAGATCAAAAAATAAATCCTAATAATACTTTTATTGGAAACAGTCATTCAGATCTTAGTGGGCTGAGCAGCCCTAAGCACCCAGGTTTGCCCAGGATTACTCCTGGCATAAATTGCATGGATATATCAGAGGTATGAGAATATCCAGTGAGTCCATTTAAATTAATGGCATTAAAACAAATGGAAAATTGATTTTTGGTAATAGAGGGCTTGATTTACCCTAGCTTAACTCCATTGAATTTGATGGATTTGAACCTACTTCACTTTGGCATAAATCAGGGGAATACCAAGTCCAGGGAGTCTAAATGCTTAGACCAAGTTAAACATTTACTGTCTTATGTCTTATTATGTTCAAAATATTAGAAAATATGTTTCTTCTAGTTTATTCTACTGTAATGCAGATAGTGGCCAGGAACAGCAGAAGTAATGATTTGCCTTATTGCAGCCCTTGGCCTTAATAACTAGGACCATGCTAACACAAACATAATTACAGATTCAAATTGAGCTTATATTTAAGATATTTGTACAGTACCAAGCAGAACTCCAGTACTGACCATTCACAGACAGAATTGGTTTCCAGCCTCTGGGCTCAGCAGCGTGCCAAGGTCTGTAATCACTTGGGTACCTGACTAGAGTCCCTCCTCCCCCTTTCTAAAGTGCCTCTGTACTGCTCCACCAGTGAAAAATTAATGGACCTCCTTTCGTTTGCTTTTGTGACGAGAAGGAAGCACTTCCACTAATGACACTAAGAATAGGATTTACTGTAACTTGGCCTCAAATGGTATTTGTGGTTCCCACACATCCTGTAACAATAATGCTTTCTAAACTTCAGTGGATATTGCCACACTGACTGTTGGAGAAAAGCAGAAGGAAGATGATGAAGCAGCTTCTCTGAGCTAATTTTTTTTCCTTCCCAGGGCAGATTTATTGGCCTTGTGTTCCACACCTTGGCAAGGAAAAGAAAAAAGCCAACATGAAAGCAAGATGGGCTGCAACTGTATTTTACCAGCGTGTCTGGAGTAGGATGATTTCCTGCAAATAATTACTGATGTGCAGGGACAAGTGGAAAAACAGATTTCTACAGCTATTTTTTTCACTCCTGTGTGCTGGTATTATCTGACAAGGGCGAAAATTCCATATTCAGCTCTACTTTTCCCATTCCCTGGTGAAATCTCTCCTCCACCTCTCTGCAAATTCTTGCAGCAGCTGCATCCTCTAGAAACCTTCTACTGATCATTTGGCACACTCAGCCCCCAGGCAATGCTCCTCTGGGGCAGCTCCAGCACCCAAATGAGGAATTGGTGGTGTTGAGCTGCAGATGGCAATCAGCTGCTGCTGTTCCTTGACCTCTTTCTTGCCCAAGGCTGCCTGTAGAGCTGTCTGTCAAAGAAATATTTTTTTTGTGAAGTCAACTCTTTAAGCAATTAAGGATCTGTATGTAGGCAGCCAGTGCATCTTGCATGGTGCTTGGGCCAGCTAAAGCTTCTCTTACCAGCAGCCTCTGAGTAAGCTAGTCCTGCATAAAATAGAGAAATGCCATCCATCCATCATCCCCTCCATGGCTTAGGAGTGTAATTTCATGAGCTGCCTGTGTGGGAGAGAAGTGTGAGAAGATGCTGCGTCAGTGTGTGGGCTGCACAAGGGACAAAGAGGTGACTTAAAATTTATACTGGAAATAGAGAGTGAGTAATAATGTGCCCACAATGGACCTTTCTTCAGAAGAAATATGCAAATGAAAAATTATTTGAATGGTGGGTTTAACTACCAGCTGAAAATGAAGCTGGGAGGCTGAGGTGTGAGCCAGCCCTCTGGCAAGATGGTAGTGAACAGGAATAAACTACAAAGTGAAAAAACACTGTGTTGTATGAGGATGAAGTTGTGTGGCTTGCAGCTCAGAAAGAGAAATTTTCTGTGTACCTGATAGATTTTTCAAATCTTTCTTTGTCGTGCTTTACCACCATTGATGGAATCATGAGGAGATACTGACTTGATGCTCCAGAGGTGAAATCTGAGTCCTGGGGGAATTCTAAGATGAATCCAGACCACAAAATTGGATCCACAGGGCTATGGGAAAGCTATTGGAGCTTGTGCCTTGGACCTTAGAGACAGATGGATATGAACCAGACCACCAGATCAGACCCTTCAGATTTTGGAGGCATTGCAAATAGGGCTCATATCCAAACACACTGCATGACATCTTCTCTAGAAAAAAAAGAAAAAAAAAAAAAGAAAACCACCCAAAAAAATGGCTTAACAAGCATGCCTGACACAGAAAACAAGCTGCTAGGAAAACCTAGAGACTATATATATCTATTTGAGCTGATGGAATGTTATATCCTTGTGTGGTATTTTTCAGCTGTGGTTTCCTGAATCCACCTATGTAGTTCTCCAGCATTCATCAGTCAAGCTGAAACATGTTTTCAGCAATAAAGAGAAGACTTTCTTCAAAGAAAATCTTTCTTCATGAATATGATCTGGAGAGAGTGTTTCTTTATTTTTCCTATTGCCATTTGAGATGAACAGGACATAATATTTTTCCTTCTGTCCATTTTTATGCATCTTCCTGCTTGAGATCCTTATAACCACAAAGTCAGTTTGGTGAAAAACATCTTTCCCACCCCCTTCCTTCATTTCCTATGAAAATAGATACTTTGAAAGGCTTGAAATATAATGCCAAGTGCTGCCTTCGTAAAGAATGTCTAAAATTCCTGCGAGACAATGTATTGTTTCAAAACAAAGCTATTTCAGGCAATTCTATCCTCATCTGTACAAAGCTATTCATCTGAGAAACTTCTTTTCCAGCACAAATATTCTTGCTCTGGGGTTTTATCTTTCAGGAAGAAAAAAGAAAGTGTTTTGGAAGATCAGTTTCATATTGTTACAATTTAAAATAAAACAAACAAAACCGGATTCTGAAGAAGCTCAATCCATCTGCCATTCTTGCTGTCTGTGTCTAGTCAAAGACAGCACAATCCCTCTGGAACTACTTTTACAAACATTATTTATTTGACAGCTTGTGGTTTTTTTATTTTTGTGGGGGGTTTTTTGGTCAATTTTTTACCAAGAATGCTGCACCACACATGACTTTTAAAGGAAGGGGGTAGTGGGTTAATTTTACCCACTTTAGGGTTTTACGTGGACCTTGGTGTGGTGGGAACTACCTCCAAATCTGCTGATTGTCTCCATGTCCCCATCTCCAGCCTGCTTTTCCAGGGAATTGCTACAGCTGTTAGGTGTGGCTGGAGGGAGGTTCTAGCAGAGTTCTGGTCTGTTTCAAGGCATTTTCTATGAGCAGGGATTTCTTCCAGCCTACAGACTTCTATTAACTCTGATTCACACAATCCCAGAGCTGAGCCCTGTAGCAGCTTTGATATTTCCAAATGAAATACTTTATGGAAGGCAGAAAGGTTTTGGTGAAATAGAGAACCTTAGCTGCTGTTTTATGCACGTACTCTCCCCATGCATGAATGAATTCACTGTGGTCATGAATGAGGAAAATCTGGCTAACCTACCATGGGAAGAGACAGAATGAGTTCAAAAGCATGGATGCCTTCATTTCTTTTTCCTTATTTTCGGAAAACAAGGTTTCATATCATTAGTGACACCTCCTTTCCCAGCATCCAGTCTGCTCACTGAAATTACAGATACAAAAGTTCTTCCATAGCCCCCTGCATTTTGGCTTCAAGTCATTGTTTTTGTTGTTTTTGAGGAGATAAATATTCACAGAGCAAAGGCAGGATGCTATTCCATTAAAATGTGTCACATTCTCTCTGTGAAGTAAACTTGTAGGTGTTCCCCTAGATAAAGATTTAAATATATCCCTTTAAATTCCAGTGCTGATGGTAACATGGATGAATCTTTAGCAACTATTGATAATTAGCCAGTTTGTGAGGTTGTCAGAAATATGTGCTTTTTCACAAGAACAAAAATACCCCAGAAGCATCCTTTCTTAAAAAAATATCTGTGAAACAAAACCAAAAAGTGGAAAAAAGAAAATTAGCAGCTGCTATTGCAGTAAACTTTAACATACAGACACTGCTTTCTGAGAGCTATCATTAGAGCCAAATTAAAATATAGCTGAGATTTTTCTAAATAAAACTGTCAATGAAGATAAAAAAGTTTTTATTTTGACAGCAAAGCAAATGATTTTTTTTCCACTCTGATGAGGTTCTGTAATGGTTGCAGTATATCTGGGTGATTTATGGCACTCTAAAGACAGATTAACAGCTGCAGGGGACACGACTGCTCCCAGCACTGCTCTCGGGCAAAGGAACCTCAAGAGCTGTGGGCAGGGGCTGGGTTTGGGGGCAAAAATGAGTGGAGGTTGCAGATACAGAGGAATATTGAGAAAAGCACTCAGTGATGTGAGAAGCAGTTCATCTGGTGGGGGAAGCCCTAGGCTGGAGTTAAGGTCTTGGTATGGCTGGAAATGAGGTGCAGCATCAAAGCAATTGAATTTGGGTATTTTCTATAAGTTAGGGGACAAGTGCATCAGCAGCAGTGATAATTGCTGGAGAGATAAAGTAGGTTAAGTGAGAATTATGATCTGCTGCAGTCTTTTAATGCATTGCCAGCATGTTCAGCCAGCACAAATATCCCCAGAACCAGCCTGAAACAGCGATTTCCTTGGGTGTTTCCCTGAAATATTCACATAGACAGAAAAGGTCATGGTAGAGGATTTTTTTCTCTTCTCAGCACCCAAAACTGAAGGCCTTGTTCCCACTTAGGGGTGTAAAAGGCTCAGAGGTCAGCTATACCATAGTCTGGCAGGAGAAAGAGTCCTGCTGTGGTGGGTAAATGCTGACCTGTCCTGCTGCTCTTAGGAGTGCTGCGTTCCCTGCTGGGGAGGTGCGAAACGAGGAGAAGGCTTTGGAAAGTTGCCATCTTGGTGGAAACACCCTTTGGATTAAGAATTCACTCTGAAGAACTCACTAACCCACCACAAGTTTATCTATTTGGAATTTGTGTTGCTTGTTGCAAATGAGGCAAGAGAACAGTTTGAACGTCATGGTTTGAAGAGGAACAAGCATCCCTCTGCTTGGTACCTCCATTGTACCATGATGGCAGTGGTGGCTGGGGGTTCATCTGATACCCTTTGGAGTAAACAAATGGATAAAGAGGGGCTGGAGTGGTGCAGTAGCAGAAGCTGTTCATTGCAAGTGGAGAGAAAGGGACTGTAAATCCTTGAGCCATAAATCATGCCCAAGTCTCCAGTTGTGCTGGACCTGCTCCCTTCATTGTACAGTGCTGTTATAACTTTGACCGAGGCCAGAGATTATTGGCAGCTGCACCAGGTCCCCCACCCCTTAGTTCCTGAGTCCTGAGTTTCACCACTTCTGGCAAAAAAAAAAAAAAAAAAAAAAAAAAAAANTGCACTTAACTCTCCAAACCTACTGTAACTTGGAGATCTTTGGATGCCTCCCAAACCATGTCTGTGTTAACCTGAATTCACTTGGAGATATCTTCAACATTTAATTAGATTAGTTATTTCAGCAGGGAGGAGGAAGGTAAAAAGGCAGAATGCTTAGAAAAGAACAGTTTTTCCTCAGATTGTGACATCTGAATAATTTAAAGAGGTTTTGAGAACTATGCTTTATTTTAATTAGTTTCTGAATCAGTTTCTGCTTTGCCTATTCTTTCTCCCCTCTCTTTGTACTGTTTATTTTTGATGACATCTGCAAATCCTGAAAAAAAAAAGAAAAAGGAAGCAAATTAACTTGGTTCAAGCCACATCAGCACATCCCTTGGAAGATCACAGCAGTCAGCTGTAAAAAATGGGCTTAAGCTGGAAGAAAAGCTCAGAGGGCTGAAAATGAACTTACTTGTTTATTAACTACATCTATCTTTATTATTTTTGTACAACACCAAGAAATGTTCTTGGCACTTCACAGATGTGCGCAGAGGATATGAGGTGAACTGCTTTGGCACTATTTTATTAAGGCCACTCTGCATTAACATTTCCCAAATCAGGAACAGAATCCATCCTTTGACAAACTCTCAATCGAAATGGGCACAGCCCAAGAGAGTGGTGGGGGAAGAAATGAGCTGCATGGCTGGGATTAATGCTGCAGTTAAGGAGTATCACACTAGTTACAGAAAAGTCTTTTTTTTTCTTCTTGCAGCCCCCTGCCCTGTGATATTTTGATGATTTTGAAGCAGTCCTTCTTCTTGTGTCCAATTTCCACAAGCAATGGGTAAAGGGCAACCCAAGGAAAGTAGAGGGAGAGAGACTGAAGGAGATGATGCTCACAGAGGCACAGGAGAGGGAAGAGACTCAGCAACCCAAAGCTGAAGGAAACAGACACCTGATCAATGGGTTGCTCTTGACACAACTATTTTAGATCCAGCTCTGTGTCTTTTCAAGCAGGACAAGTTGTCCTTGCTGGACATGGGCAATGCTATTTGCAAACTGAAGTTGCCCATGCAAGGAACTCTCTAAATATGTGAGGAAAGGACCTGCAGCACCCTTCTGATAAACCTGAGGCCTACAGAGGTTGGTAGAAAGTTATTTGTGTCTCTGGCCTATCACTGCCAGCCTACATTCAACTTTGTCAATCCCATGTGCCTCCTGGAAAGAAAGGACGCCTATGGACTAAAAAACCATGAAATGCAGTTGTAATTTCAAGATAATTTTGGATGAAAAATGAAGCATTGCTGTAACCAACATGTTTTGAAAATTAATATGAGCCTCAGATAACACTTCAGTAAGAAATAAAAGCACTAAGGAACTAGTAAAAAAAAAAAAAGGGCAGAAGGACTGAGATGTTTCATTTCAATATTCATCAAACTACAAATTTTGAAATTTTTATTTCAAGTGAACATTTGTGGGTTTAAAATTCATGCTTTACCTTCTTTTACCAGAAAGCTGGAAGCGAATCATGTGTTTTTTCATCCCTAAACAATTTTTATTTTCAAACTTTTCTAAATGCCAGACAGGACAGAAAAAAAAAAAGTTATTTGTGCAACTGAGATGTGGTTTCTGAACAAAGTGGGTTGTGATGAGGTCCTGGACACTGTTCTGATCTGAGTTCAATATACAGTTCGTGCAAGGTGGGCGATGGAGGTAATTCTGTTATTATGTCATTCTGTCCTGCCAATCCTCTCCTGAGCTTTATCAACTAATGTGTGACAGTTATAAAGTGGATTATAGCCCATGCTGTCTGATACAGCTCAGCTGAATCCATCAAACATATATCACTCAGGATCTCAAATTGGACTTCAACCTCGGCCAGTGGAGGTGTGGATTAGAAATTTGTCGCGTTTTGCTCACACTTTTTCCCTGCTTGGTGTGTTCCTTGTGGTCCCACACTACACTTCAGCACACTCATTTTAGTGGTGTTTTCAGGATGTTATATGAAAATTACCAGGCATTATGAAAAGGTCAGCTCTGTTAGACTCATGGAGAAAGTAGGAGGAATGGAGTTGCTCTTAAGATATTAATCATCTGTCATTAGATCTTATTCATAATCCCAAACAAATCTTGGACTGCAGTTCAGCAGAGAGTGCTTGTCCTACAGCTGTCTGAGATAGGTGCCATTTTTGCTGCATCTTTCTGACTTTTTCATTGTGTTAAAAACTGAGATTCTTATTGTGGCTTATATACTTGCAAAACCCACACAAACGTGTTCCTCTGCTAGGAAAAGCTGGAGGGAAGAGCTGTGCAGAAAGGTGAGAGCTGGCCTGAGTGAGCAGCAGGGCTGTCTGGACAAGTACCTTCATTCACAGTTCACTTTTGAAACTAAGCTCAGTGGTTTGACAAGCTTCAGGAGATCCAAAGCATTGTCAATATGAAAGAAATGTATAATGTCAAAAAATATTTGACAAGCCTGGTCTAAAGAAGGCATTAGACAGCATAATGATGGAACTATTTAACTCCATGGCACAGCCCAATCTGCTGCTCCCAGCAGAGATGCAGTTCCTGTAAGAGCTTCCTTTGAAAGAACTGCTGAAGTCAAAATGGGCTTTGCACAGACAGACTGGATGGAGGAAATCCTTCCAGAGGAGTTTGACTGAAGTAATGTTCCTTATTTTTGGGATTCCCAAGCAAAACCCAAACAACAATGGGGGGTGAAGGAGTATATGCAGCTGAAATATTAAATTTATTCATGTACAGGAACAAACACACCCTTCTGCATTTCAAAACAACCCTTTAAAAGGAGCATGCAGGTCCTGCCACTTCAGAAAGGTTGAGGATTTAAATGGGTTAGGTGAAAGTGCACTGGAATACAGTCAGTGTTCAGGAGTTATCCTCTTACTAATTTGGAGATTAGAAAAAAAAAAAAAGAGCTTTGTTGTCTTCTTAATATTCTACCTTCACATCTCATATGTGAAAGTTTAAGTGTTTCTTTTTGCTCTATGTTTTTTGATGAGGTAGAGGGGACTAGAGGTGCAAGATTTATTGGAAAGGCATGTTTCTTTTACTGCCCCTTTAAATGGGAATAGTGGTTCATGTTCTTTCTAGGTGAGAATGTGCTGCTGAATTTAATGAAGGTGCTGTCACTTGGTTGTCCAGGGAAAGTGAGATCTGGAGGCATGTGTTACAATTTTTTTGTTGTTGTTGCAGAAATTGCAGGTTTTGCAGAGAACTCATTCACCTGCTTTCCAGTATTTGGTTTGTTGTTTTTTTTTTACCTGACTTCTCAGAATGCTGAGAATAAAACAACAATCTTTCAGAATCAGTTGCCAGTTGCTTTTTTGAAACCACAAGACCAGACTCCCCACTTGTGTAAACAGGCACAGACGTGTGAGATAGCTGGGGTTATGCAACTCTGCTCCACTCCAAAGGCTGCCCTAACTCTTCGGATGGCTCTCCAGGAGCACAAAATTTCTGATGAAACACTACAAAAGACAAGGAGACTGACAGATTTGCCTCTGACCAGTATTTCAGCTCAGCTTGCATAATGCAGTGGTCATCTTGTGCAAACTGCTCTGGCCACACCTGCAGTGGTTCCTCGTGCCCCTTTGCTGGGCTGATTTTCAGTATTCCTCCCACACATGAGGGTTTTCTGTGGGACAAAGCCAAGTGGGGCAGAGAGAATGGCTTTGCTGCCAACCAGCCTCTGGTCCTTTCCCCCACTGGCTGTGAATGGTCACAGGCAAGGAAGAAATGTGTCCCAGCTCATGGTGGCACATCTTACCAGGCTTGTCAGATTTATTAGGGAGAACACTTCATTCCATAACAGGTATTGAGAGTGAAAAAAGCTTTTGTGGGAGTTTTGCTCCTTGGTAAGTTGGATACTGGGAGTGTAAGGCTTTGCACATCCTGGTCATGGATCGTGAGCATCACCACACATCCTCTGGGAGCAAAAGCTGGGACTCAGTGCTGAGTCTGTGCATTTCATCTGGGGATTTCCTTAGAGCCAGAGGGGTTTGGTGCATTGCGACTCAGAGATGCCAAAGAATAGGAGAAGCTTGGGCTTTGTCTAGATTCTTTCTTTGTATTAAGTGCAAAAAATGGGATAAACACATTGGGGTTGTACAAATGGGGAGCAGGAGGAGTGCTGATCCCCAGGAAGTGGTGTCACAGTCTCTAGCTCAGTGATGTGTACTAACACTTATCTTTGCCTTCTGTGCTCACAGAGATCCCAGCACATAGGAGTGTGCTTTCAGAAACCACTGCAATGGTAAGAAAAGGGTAATAATGGATTCCTTCTTCTCCTGTGGACTTTGGCCTATTTTTATACACTCACATTTAAGATGAGCCACATGGGTAGTTTTTCAGTTGTTGTTCTATTTGTCACACTTCTAGTGGATTGATACACAGGGAAAAGTTCATAATTTGGCTTTTTTTCTCCCAGATCCAATATTCACATACAGAAGTCAAATCTGTCATTCCAGATTAACAGGAAACCATCAGATGATTTTATGATTACCATGGGAGCTCAGTTGTGGGGGTAAAAGGTGGACATGCACTATGGTGGGTCTTTTTGGATAATCCTTTAAATAAAGGAGTAGTTATAAGAGCAGGTTTCTTATGCAGGAAGTTCAGGAACAGTGTGTTTCAAGGGTCTCAGGTATTTGCTGTGTGGAGTATGGAAGGCAGATCTTTCTGTACAATTCCCTGCAGTGGGTGCAGGACCAGGAGAATAAACCTGGCATTTTTGCCCATGAATGAGCAACTCCTGCTCTTGGGAGCTGCCAAGGCCTTCTCAGGAACAGGGAGTGGCAGGAGCTACCTCTAGAGGGTGATAAATGGCCACACTGAATGTTGTCACCATGACTTTGTCAGGAGATGCTGCCATAAGACTGAGTCATGAAGTCATATGGCAACTTTGTCATGAGTCCCTCTTTCTGGCACTCCTTTGCAGGGGCTGCTTGCAGGGAAGCTATGGAGCAGAATGAAGATGGTGAGCATCAAATGAAACTGATGCTTTCCATGCAGTTGGAATGTGGTACTCCTTTTTCAGGGCTTTTTTTGTTCATTTCCCAGGTAACATCTAGAAAGTCCTTGTTTGGCAGACATTTGGAAGGGAGGACAGTCTAGTGAGGCAAAGGAGCTTTTCCTGTAATTTTGTTTGCTCCTGGGCCACAGTAAGGTGTTGGGCTTGGGCTAGAATGACCTTTGATCTGAGCTGGTAAGACAATTCTTGTGCTCCATGAACTGCAATGGAGCAAAATGTAACATTTTGCAAGAATCCAGTGGTTTTGTTCAGGAAGATGGAACACACATGAGGGCTTTGCAGCAGCATGGCCAAATGTAACACAATTCTCCAGGTCAGAAACAGGAGGTGATAACTAACACCAGATATGGGAATGCAACATGAAACCAAAACCAAAGTCATCAGGGGACCTTTTAAATAAAACTGCTTTCCCTCCCCAGAACAATGACAAAAACTTTAAGCAAAACACCCACTTTTATATGTGGAACTAATACTTCAAGGAAGTATTAGCTTCACATTCTGGAAATCAAAAGAGTTTCTACCCAGCAGGAGAGTAAATCCTGGTAACCCTAAAGGGGCAAAATAATCAGTGGTGCAGGGGAATGATGTGATGTACAGACCTGTGAGTGCAGAGGAAGGGACTTGTGCTCATGTGTCAGCCATGAACAACCTGACAATCCACTCCCGGCATGAAGATATTCCAATGCATACTTTCAGGATTAGTATATTAGATAACCAGAATTGAAGGAGAAACTCTTTTTGTATAGGAAAGTGAAGGTAGGATTTGGGGTCTGATGTCAGGAATTGTTAAACAAAATGCTAGTCAGATGCAGCTGCTTTGTCAGCAACATCTACACATCTATTTTTCTTTTGTGAGGTATTGCAGAGATGCTTATGATAAAATTTGATATTGTGGTGCTATTGTTGCATATAGAATATGAGAGGGGAGAACATTTGGAAGGAGGAACTGAAATAATAAAAAAATAAATATTAAAACCATCAGGGCAGCCAAGTTGAATAAAGCCAGCTGAGGACCTGACTCATTTTGTGATGTCTGTGGCACACCAGACGCATGCACATGTATTGTGCTTACTGCCCTGTGGGAGTAGCTGAAAGAAAGAAAAAAGACATTTCCAGAACAATACTGGCATAAGACATGTATTGTTGTACTAACCCCCTGGTACATTCTGGTTTTAGGGCAATTGTGTACATGTTTGGTGTTTGAAGGAGAAAGGAGAGATACTGCAATGAGTCACTACTTCTTCCCCTCCTGGCTTTGCACCATGGGAGAGGCTGGTGCTACTCCAAAAGGTTTTTCTCACTGTACCACAAAGATGTGCATTGACCTTTTAATACATTTTAAGGTCACGTGGGACCAATTTGCTTCACTTGACATAATCCAGTCCAGCAAATGCTCCCTGAGAGAGGGATGTCCTGACTGCCCAGGGTGAACCAGCCACCCCACAGCTCCCCAGCTCTCCCTCCACCTACTTGCTCTGCCCCCCAGCACAAGCAGCTCATTGATTCTGATGTCCTTTTCCTTTGTTCTTTTGGGATTTCTGTCCTCTATAAAGGACAAAAGAGCAGCCCACTTTAGGCCTGGCTATGAAGGAGATAAGCCTGAACTGTTGGAATTTCTCTGTCAGCATGCAGGTGCCTGGAATTTTTCCTCACAGCAGTGCCTTCCTGGACCTGAAATCTTGGCCACAAGGAAAGTGAAGGGAAGGTTTCCATTAAGTCTAATGGGGATAAAAAGCCTTAGCTGATGAGGCAAACACAAAAATGATGTATCCTTTTTCTACTCTACATGATTAATATGGGGAACCAAATGTCTGTATCAAATTCAGTGTCTGTTGTAGTTATGCCAAGTTTCAGGGCTCAGACAGCTGGCAACTAGTAAGGAATTTATTTGGAAATTCAAGCCATTCACAAATGGCCTTAATTCTTTTACTGCCTTTCCCCTTTTCTTAGCCATTTTTACCTCTCCGTTTATTTATTCCTGTTGTGTTTGCAAAGGATTTTTCACAATTATTTTGAGACATTTTGCTTTGTACTGCAGAGGAGACAGAGCCCTGCTTGGCTGAGGTGAGCAGCTGCCGGGGATCCCGCTACACCTCACTGCCTGGCTCTTCAAAGGGGAGCTCTGCTGAAATGTTTCTGTGGCCAGAGAGCAAAATGAGTTCCATGGGAACAGCTTCGTTTCCTTTGATGTTTGGTGGACTTGGCAGTTCAGCATCCCTTGATTCACCAGCCTGGCAGAGAGCCGGGATGCCTCCAAAGCAGGTCAAGGCTGTCGTAATTTGCCCGTGGAACAAACCCATCCTCAGATGTGTTTCATAACAGCAGCTGAGCTGTTTCCCTGCCCCTGGAGAGCCTGTGTCCCAGCAGCACATGGTAGAGAGATGGAGAAACCCTGGCTCAGCATCTTCTGCTCCCCAGCCCCATCTCAGCTCCCAGCTGTGCTCACACAGGCACCACAGCTCTGCAGCCAAGCCCAGCACCCTTGCTGGGGCTGTACAAGTGGGAAAAAAAAGCCCACAGGAGAAATAAACCTCAATTCTTTGCTGCAGCCATCTGCATCTTGTCAGCCCCTGATGCTGTTTTTGGGTCAGCCTTGCTCAGGAGAGCCAGCTTAGATGGCCAGGGAGTGGCTGTGCAGTAGTGTCTTCTTTTGGAAGGAAAATATCTCCCAAATCTGCATTGACTTCATGGCCCCACCTCTCTGAACAATAATAGTGATGAAGAGAGAAGTGAAAGGCAGAAACAGGTTCTGCTGAGCTTGGGTGGGAAGCATATTTGCCTCTATTCCCCAGAACTGGTCATTGCCATAGGGCTTATTCTGGGCTAAAGGAACCTAAATAGATAATGCTGTCAGGAGGGGGGATTTTAGGGTTCAAAGGGGTGTTACATCAACAGAAGTGTTCAGAGATCTGTAGGGGTAACTATGATGGTTCCTGAGCCCGTGGAGGTTGGTCAGCTCCTCACAAGTGGCTCCTGTCTGCAGGACAGCCTGTGTTGGTGCTGGCTCTGCATGCAGTGAAAGGACAGTGCTGCTCCCCCAGCTGAGCTTCTGTGTCCCCCTGTGATGGATGGACTGCCTGAGTGTAATTCTGTGCTGAGAGATCTCCTTTCAGGCTTCCCTCCTCATCCGACAAGGTTTATTGGCCTGAGTTAGAAGCCTCAGGGTATAAAAGCAGAATTCCAGCATGCCATACGTTGGAACTAATAATAAAAAGGGTTAATTATCTTGAAACTGGGAGCTGTTGGAGCTGAATGAAGTGAGATAGCAGCTTAGAGTGTGTCTGCCTGTGTGTGTGGGAGGAAGGTGTGGAGGATGTTTGTTTACAATTATCCCCTTTCTGGAGAGCTGGTGCAAATCAGTGCTCCCCCAGCCTGTCCAAAAGTCAATGAGAATCCTTCTTGGCTTTGGTTTTGTTGCTGTTTCACTTAACCTTTAAACTTTACCTTTTGGGTAAGCCAGGAATCAGTGAATCAAAACAGTTTGGACGTGTCTGAGTAAAAGTCAAAACCCCGAGCCTCAGCTGTGATATCTCTTGCACTGGAGCCCTGGCTGGGTTTGGTGCTCAGAGGTTTGCAGCACTCAGGTGCCTGCTGAGACCTCTGGATGCTGCAGCACCCCAGGGCAGCCCCCACTGATGATTTGCATGAGCAGTTTTTGTGAAGTCATCTCTGGTTTTCTTATGTCCTCCACAGAGTGGGGAATTAGGCTGTGATATTGCAGATTTTTTCCCTTACATCTGAAAGTGCTAGAGGTCCTGAACCCAAGGCATTTGTCCACTTTCCATGCACTCCACAGGACCTCCACCACCAGGACTGGTCTCACCCTGGCAACCCTCCCCTTGCATTCCAAGTACAATCCCCCAAACCCCAACTTTTCTATTGCAGTCTCTTGTCCTGCCCTTCCTGAGGTGGTTTATCTGGGCTTCCACCGTGGTCTCTCCATGTTTTTACCTCTCACAGGTTTCACTGTGATCAATAGGTCACAGAAATTTAAAGGAGAAATCCTATATATATATATTTAAGGTGAAGTGCAGGACCTGTGACTGCAGAGCAGCTGTAACTGCCTGGAGCTACCTGTGAGCAGGATTAAAGCCCTGGGTGATGGGCTTGGCACAGTCATGCTGGATTTAAAGGTTTCCTGGGTGGAGAGAGTGAAGTAAGCTGTGAGGCTCTGACTTCAGCCTTATTTCTGAGCCAGGTAATTCCCTTTGAATGAAGTTTTGGTGCCAGATACTATTTCTGAGAGCTGAGATTGCTGAAGATTTCTCCAAGCATCTGTGTTGCTGGGGTGTATGGTGGAATAAAACTAATTTCTCTCTGCTGGAGCACGTGCCAGAAGGGACACAGTGGTGGGGTAGGGTTGCTGGAGTACCTTGGAGTAAGCATCAGACAGACCGTGAGTTTTTGCTAAGAGAAATATGGTAGAAATATTAGTAGATATTTAACCATTATGCTGTGCTGTGTTCCTGCTGTGCTAAACACACTAAACACCTCATCTTCAGAACATGCTGGGGGTGAGGATGAGCAGAGAAGAGTGAGGCAGCTGTTGGAAGGAGATGGGAGGGAAATGGAATTGAGCTTGGAGCTGCAGGAAAGAGCTGTGGCCATGACAGTAAGGGAAACTGAGTTCCCTGGCTACATTTGGTGCCCAAGACTGCAAGTGGAAAGGTTTTCTGTTACATTCGTGCCATCCTTGCTAGTCATTTATCCAATTTTCACCTCTTCCTAAGCTGTCAGCTTCACAGTATACATTTTCAGGAGTAAGCACTGTGCTCACAGCTTCTGTGCTGTGAAAATCTGAAAACTCAATGTCAACTTAAAAAATGTTATTCTGCAAGAAAAAGTGGGGAGGGAGGAAAAAGAGAAGAAAGAAAAAAGGAAGAGGTGTCCAAATTATCTCTATCTGTGGAAATAGGAGTTTAAAACTGCGACCAACCCATGTTAGCTCCCTCAGGATGAACCCAAATCTAGAGGGTTACTGGTTTTAATAACATGTTGAGATTATGTAGCAGAAATGTGGGTGCCATAATTTCTTTGCAGAGAACACATTAAAATCGAGTATTTTGGCTTGCACCACAATGCTGCATAATGACAGTGTTATGTTCTGTGCCAGCAAATCAATGGGATGCTCCTTTCTTTGGATCACATATCTGTTATCGCTGCAGACAATGAGTATCTGATACAAAATAAAAGTGATGGATGCCAAGTGAACCAGAGAGTGGGGAGAAGATACTGTGGTTCATTGACTAACCAAATTACTTTGGGGGTATTTAAATGCATCTCTAGCTTTTTATTCTGCATGGGCTATTATAGATGAATTCTGTGATGATTCAGCCTCGGAAAAATTAACCTGTTCTGTTCCATGTGAGATGCTGGTCACTGCATGAGTGTGGTGATGTAGTGGCAGATTATAAAGCGGTTTCCAGGATAAAAAGGCTCTGATGAAATTTTTTTAACATTTATAATTTCATTTTAGTAGAGCAGTGTAGCTGTTTATGCTTAAATACTGAGCTAAGACTGAGGAAACAGGAGCTGAACTGCATAGCTTTAGGCAGCAAACAGTGTACACTACATTATTGCATTCACTTGGCTTTATCCCCCATTTCACTCCTGGGTTTGCCATTCCACCACAACAGAAACTGAAGCTGATGATTTTGCTGCAAAAAAAGCAAAGCAGATGCTAACTGAAGCAGGGAAAATCTCTCACCAAGTTATCTGTAAATAAGTAAATAAAACCCTGGACTGGCGTTGCTGATGCTTGCACCCATCTTGTATTTTGCTCTGAGGAGATTGTAGCAGTTCAGTTTGTTTGCAAAGGCTTTGGCAGAAGCAGGGAAGTAGAGGTCGGTGGCAAAGAATGTGCACAAAAAGACATTTTGAACTTTTACATGGAAATACACTGCAAACTTTTTCTGTGAGAGTGGCCAAAATAAGACACGGCCATCTGTGTGTATCTTGTCCAAATAATTGAACAAGAGGCTGCGTTTCTAGTATCAAATACCAAATTCCTTATGAACTGCTCCAACTGTCACGAAAAGTATTCAGACTGATGGTCAATCTGGTTGGAAAATGTGATGCTGCTTTTAGACAGTTCATCCCTACAAGTGATTTTATGCTGTCTGAGCAATCAGCTCAGCCTTTCCTACAAACTTGCAGAAAATAGAAACCATCTGATTATCAAGAAAACTCTCTTAAGCACTATTAGAAAATAATTTCTAAGCAAAAATCTATTTAAAAACAATCTTTTATATTGGCATATAGGGTGCACAGGCCAAGGCAATGCAGGGGCTCTTTTGGGGCACTCCAGGTTTTTTCTGAGAGGTGTTTGCAGCTGGATTTTGCTGCAGGCAGCTTGTTGTCATGCAGAGGCTGTGACCTGATGTGCTTGTTGTTGCCTCAAATGAGTTTATGGTAGACCATGAACTCTTTACGATGTTTGGCTAAAACCCATCAACCAGTTAACCTGGAAGTTGCTGTGTGTTCCTCTGCAGCTGTTGAATCACGATGAAGGCAAAATAAAGTTGAACTTAAAGACACCTGGGAGGCTGAGGAGCTGAAAATCATAAACATGGAGAATTATTTTAGCGGATATGCATGTATCAGCTTACAAGTAAAGCCTTTAAATTGAAATGTGCTGTCAGTGAGGTGTAGTCAAATAATTATTGAAATCCAAGGAGTGGGAGAATATATAGGAAAACAGGAATACTGGTTGGCAGGAAGCCAACAGGGGGCAATCAGAGCCTTCCCTGCCCACAGCTGTAACCCACCTCCAGCCACTACCATTAGCCCAAATTGCTGTCTGTTGGACTGTAAAGTGTTACACGTTCCATTTAATTAACACCCTAAATTTGATCTCGATGGTGTGGGAGCTCCTGGAGAAAATGAAACAAATTTACAACTTGCATGAACAAAGGCAGCCTTTGCGAGGGGGCGGCAACCACCAGAATTGCCATGGAAATGCTAAAAGTGCTTTGCTGGAGCAAGGGGGAGAGCCAGGTGAGGGCTGGCTGTGCAGAGCTGGAGGTTCTGCCATGGTTTTGGAGAGAGCCAGTGTGGGTATGTGATGGTCTCTTCAGACCTGCCTGTGTCCTGAGCTGTTCTCCAGGTGCTGAGTTGATGTCATGCCATCTCAAGTTTTCTCCTGCAGAGGAGGACGGCTCTCTTCGAACTTAAAAGCACCAGGAATGACACTGTATCATTGAGCATTGATGATTAATCAACAACCTAATTATCATTCCCAGAGCAGACTCTTAGGAGCATTCCTGTCAGGAGGAGCAAAGGCTGAGGAAAGAGATTTAGTATGCAGTGAACACGAGCTGTTTCCCACGCTGCCTGCCACCAGATGACATTGGAGAATATTCTGATGTTCCAGGGTAGGAGAAGAACTTCTGTGTGTACTTGTGGTCTGGTGGCCAACAACAGAAATCTTTCAAAAGAGATGAACTTGAATTTAAAAACAGAATGAAGTCGATTTTCTGTGGACCAACATGTGTATCCACTACTGGAGACCTTTAAAAACATGTGGGGACGTTTGACAAGTATGTGCATAGGGTTAGGTCTGCTTTGGGAAGAATGATGTACTAAGCAATTCCTTCTTTCCAGCCCAGTATCTGATTATTACCATTATTCCCACCAAAGATGCCCAGGAAAAGAACATTCCAGATTATTTTTATATAAACATGTTATTCTGCTTCTTTTATTGGGAAATAGTAATTTCTTAACTAGTTCAACGTGCAGTGCAGCATGTATTCCATGTGGACACATCCTGGCTTTAGGAGTCAATAATCTCAGGGGCTGCTTTGCTCCTTCACTGGGTGTTCCCTAGTGCTGTGTGCTTCCCACAGAACTGAGGAAACACCTTCAGATTCCTGCTTCCTTGCAGCTCCTGTGAGCTGAACTACCTCTGTCCTTCTCAGGTCTCACCCTGGATTCCTGCTCACGTTCCACAAAGGACTGGCTCTCTTTGTGGCTCAGCAAAACGCCTGCCCTGCTTGTATTCCCCACAGTACCAAATTTTCTCCCTCCGGGATGTACCATAGCCATAGCACCAGTGCTGGCTGCTTTTTAGGGGGCAGCTTAGGTGTTTCTTTTAGGGAAATATTTTCTCCCTTCTCTGTCTGCATGTCAGGTTTAAAATCGGGGCTGCAGCTGAAGGAGTGAGCGGAGGGTGGTTGGTGCCACAGCAAAGAGCATCCAGGGGGTGAAGCCTGCGGTGTTGTAGGGGACAGTTCCTTTATCCACATGCACAGATGGGATCCGTGGCTCTGGAAGGGGACTCCGCTCCGTGTTTGTGGCATCAGCCGAGTCACTCCCGCCGCTGGCACGGCAGAGAATCCTCGGCGTATCCATGGGAACGCGGCTCTGCTGCAGCGCCTGCGGGATGCGGCTCAGAACGAGCCGGGTGATGGGGTGAGGGTGTGGGGAGAGCAGGAGGGCTCCTCCCAGCCTTCCTCTACCCCCACGCTAATCAAATGGAGAAAAGTTGCCTAAATGAAGAACTAAAGTTCCCCTTTACCTCCCCTTTACAGTTTTTTTGAGCTGGTCTATCACTCAATATCAGTCCTGTATTAAATACACCACCACAGGGCTCATTTTCAAAATCTGATCAGGTGGGTGTTCTTTTGTTTGTTTGGGGGGGGTTTTGGTTTGGTTTTGGGTTTGGTTTTGGTTTTGGTTTTGGTTTTTTGATGGGTAAATCAGTGAGGTGCTCTGTGCCCTGGGAGCCTGGGGCAGGTCCAGCAACACCTGTGGGATCCAAGGTCAGAGGGGCTTCAGCTTCCCTGGAGTCCAGGGGTAGAGCACAATGACCAAGGTGTTCAGTGAAGACATCTAATGGCCACAGTTGTGACTTTTAAAGGTAATTTTTTAGGGGGTTTGCTGCTGGTAGAGTGAGGTTCCTAATGGCAATCTTGGTGCCTTCCATTTTGTATCCTGTATTTTTGCCAAGTCAACCACAGAGTTGGTGTTGTAAGTAGAGGGCACACAGGGGCAATAAATTTGTTACTACAAATTGGTAAATCTCTTTCCAGGTTTCCAGAAATGACATAGGTGATACCAGCTTTTGCTGCTTCAACAGATGTGTAACAGAGCTGGCTGTAGTGAGTATGTTCCACGGCTCCCAGAGCACCAAAGGCAAATTATCTCAGTTCCTGTAGATCTTTTCTCCCAGGTTTTTCCATGAGAAGAAGTCAATGTAAGATGGAGCTCAGCTGCACATGGACTTCTCTGAAGTTTTCACTTCCCCTTGACACAACACCCCAGGTGACTGTAGGATCCAAACCACTTCAAGCCTTTTCTCCCTAATTAATGGCCATGTTTAAAGACACGTTCAATCACAAGTGAACAAACATGCTTCAGTGCTACCCCAAGGAGAGGCTTCCCTAAACCAGCTCTTGCTGCCCTGGTTTCCTGGTGGAAGCTGCAGGTGAAATGTATTTTCCAGAAATGTTAATGCAAGAAACATTCCTTCCTCTCATGCCTTGCACACCCTTTCTTTTGTGAGAATATTTTTTTTTTTCAAATTTTATCATCTGCATGGCTAAAGGATGAACCAAAGTCAGTTGGGTTGGCAGATTCCTTCCCACAGACTTAAATGAGCTTTGGGTAATCACCCAGTGCACTGGGGTGTCAGAGCAGTGCTGAGAGGTCTCAGAGCACTCAGAAGTGAGCTATTTGGCTATCAAATGGCAGAGAATTTTGGATCAATGACTTGCTTTCATTCCCTTCATCTCCTCTGTTCCCTTCAGAACAATTGCTTTCTCATTACTTTCTCTCTTTCTTTTTTTTTTTTTAATTTTTATTTTGTCTGTTCCTTATTATTGTTTTCTGAAAATAGTGGGAAAAAATCCTTCTAAAGTAAAGAGTGTGCATCAACTATTGCCCTCCCCCTCAGCAGAAATCATTTGGGAGCACTGTTTTATGTGTGTGTGTATATATATATATATATATAGCTATCAAGCAGTGAACTGAGACAAAATTGAACTTTCATCTGTGTTTGCTGCTCAACATGTGTGATAATTGCAAAAAATATACTTCTAGGGGTGAGAAAATGGCAGAGATTTAGGCAGCTGGATCAATTATTTTTCACAAATTGGATTGGTCTGTTCTGATATCCTGCCAGGCTGCTGTGGGTGGGGGCAGCTCACTTTCACGTGGGGGTGTGCAAGGCAGACACGAATCTGTGGAAAATCTCTGTGGGATATGCACATCCTCCTTCAAACTTCACATCTCCACCCTCACATGGTGAAATTGAGTGAGAAGATTGATCCATTAAACCAGTTTGCTAATTCCTTCCCCTGAAGCTGAATCTGGGCAGAATTCCCAGTCACTAAACTTTGTCACCAAATCTTTGCGAGTCCTTCGGGCAGAATGAAAATTCTCTCCAGCTTTTCACCCACAGGGCCCAGCCCTCTATAAACAATGTTTATGGAGAAAGCCTGATCATGCAGATTTTAGGGAATATTGTTTTGCTTTCAGTGTTACACCCAGTATGGGACTGGGACCAAAACCTCAGAGCTGCAAACTTTCTATCCTTTGGGATGGTGGAATGTGCTTTTGTCTGTTGATGCTCAGGCTCCCTTCCCCTTCTCCAGCCTTGTCTCCACATGGTCTGAAGCTGGGCAGTCCAGAGAAGGGAGGGTTTGGTCACACAAGTCTTTGCCTGTCCATGAACATGCTGTGAGACACAGAGTGCTGCCCCTGTTCTTCTCTGGACCCAGGCAGAGCTTCTGGAAGGCAGTGAAGGTCTGAGAGGGACCTGGGGTGAAGCTGGGCTGGAAATTCAGGGTTTGGGGCACTGACCTCAGGGGAGCTGGTGGCATTCAGGTGCCATGTGCTTCAGCCCCATAAGGAAAACATGGAAAAGCAATAATGATGTAGATAAGAATACTTTGTCCATCCAAGGATCTCAACAGCAGTACATTGAGGCCAGTCTGTTCCCTGTAGTCAGCTTTTGGTTTTAGACTCTTTGACAGCAGCAGCAGGTGCAGTTTAGCTGAGTTTTCTTTCTCTTCCATCAGCACCAGCCTCTGTTCACATAACCCCTTGGCTAGGAATGAAAATATTAGCAAAATGAGTTGAGTGTGAGAGGAGGCTTCCAAGAGATGGTTTTGTTGCTCAACCACCTCTTTGCTAAGAACAGTAGTTTCCTTGCAGGATAAAACAGTTTCCTTGCAGGATATCAGGCTGGATACCTTCCATGTATATTTGCACTTTTGGGGACAAAACACACTTCAAGACCCTTCTGAGAAGGGGGAGAGGAGGAAAGAAGAACATCCAATTTCACAAGCCCTGGACAGCTGCAACTCTTTCCTTCCTTCCTTCCTTCCTTCCTTCCTTCCTTCCTTCCTTCCTATGGTTTGGGGTGCTTTCAAAGCCTCTGTCACTCTCTGGGATTGTGTTTTCCTCCATTTGTGAAAAAGCCTGAGACTGTCTGACATCTCCACTGCCCATACCATTGTGGCATATTCTGGACTTTGCAAATAAAAGAATTATGGCATATATCCTCAGCAGGTGAGCCTCTGTGGCTGCCCTGAAGGCAGTGGGAGGAGCTGCAGAGCTGGCCCCTGTGCCTGCTGCAGGAGAGCACGTGTGGGTGAATTATGTGATCTGAATCTTAATCAAAGATTATTTGCATCACTCAGTGATGCCGACTCAGCCCCTGTGCTGTGTTTTCCTCTTGTTTCCAGGCCTGAAATGGGGAGGTGTCCTGTTTTTGTGTGGGCTGGGACTACAGGCAGGTTCTTGCTGTCAGACTTAACAGAGAAAGCAGAGTTTGGAATGAGAGGGCACCTGGGACAGGGCTCATGCCAGCTCTTTTCTAAACCCATTTCTATTTTGCCACATTTAGCAGTGGGACAAAAACAACATTTGTCAAGATAATGATGCATCTTCTGTCTAATATCATGAAGACACCCTCTGATTTTTTCTTTCTGGTTTTATTTTAGCTTTACCTTATTAAAACAAAACAAGCCCGTTAGTGAGCTGATGGTAGTGTTGTTTGAAGGTGGATGCAGGAGATTCAGAGTGTTGGACTGCAATCTTTTTTTTCTGACAAGCTGAGTGATTTTGGCCAAGACTCTTGCCCCTATACGTCATCGTATCTTTGCTTGTAAAATGAAGACAGAAGTGCTGTGTTCAGCTGAAAGGACCTTTTCTATTCGAAGGGTTTTGCAATACAAAGAGCAAAGGGCTGTGGAAGGACAGATAAATGACAAGTGGTAAAGGAAAAGTAAAAGACACAAGCCTTTGTAACCATATGCAAAAGAATATTTGAAGTCACCAGATGGCAGGATTCTAGACCAAATTTGTTTTTGTTCTGCAAATCAAAACACAGCATCTTTTACAAATGTCTGTCAAGTGAGGCATGGATCTTATTAAATGTCAGGAGTGTTGGAGTGTCACCACAAAAGACCCAGGTGCAGATAGTCTGGGAGATATGATGAATAACCAGTACCTTGCTGCTAGGCATGCTGGTTGTGGGGAGTGCAGATGGCTTCAGAAACAAGCAGCACTGGGCAGTGCAAGCTGTGTGTTCCCAGGATTGTCACCAAGGTGGGGTGTTTTTCTGGAAGAAGTGCTGCAGCCCAAGCAGGACCCAGTGCCTGGAAGTGCTCTAGCTGGAGATGAGGCCATCAGGGCAGCTAATTGCCATGTTCTCTGCACCCTTTCCTATGTGCAAACCTGGGGTGTGTCAGCTGTAGACCTGAACAATCGTTTTTCTCGGTGGCAATAAAACAATATGCATTTTCCAATTAACAGTGCAGGCAGCATTATTTCATATTTCATTGCCTGCATGGGCTAGCAGTGCTCAGGTCACTGTGGCCCTTCTAAAGAGGCAGGAAGAAATGGATGGGCCTTCTGTGGGATGTCTTTGCAAGCAGCTTTCCTTCCCTTTAACAGAAGAGATCAAAAGAGATCACAGAGAACTTACAGTAGAGACTAAATGTGCAGCATCAGGATAAATAAGTCACACAGTCTTTTGGATTTAGAGGACATCCCTTCATTTTTTGCTCAGTGCAGTCCAGTCTCTCCTTTTCCAGTTTTCATGACAGATCTGACAAAGACAATCTTCTCTTTTAGTGCTGAGCTGTGAGCACTGCCAGACGCTCTGTTCTGTGAGAGCACACAGTTCTGATCAAACCAAACCAATTATCCCACCAGACTGATAGTTTACCATGTGGAGAGTGTCCATCTTACAAGACCCTGCTGGAGTCTTGGTTTGTTGGGTTTTTTTTAATGTACATATGTATTTTTAGCCCTACACCATTATTACTCTGCTAGAGAGCAAATGACACGCTGCTGTGCAGGTAAGCTGCCTTCAGCCAAATAAAGACTTAATTGTGGCACAAGCAATTCAAACACATATCATAGGAGACAAGTGCATTCAGTCTGGAAGATCGATGATGTTGACAGCTTTTGAAAATTGTAAAATGTAGCTGTTATTAGAGCAAGGTGGTGGGTGAGAAACAACATGGCCCAAAGTAGATTTTGTCAGCAAGGCAAAAAAAAATATGACTCTTGGATGACTTGAGAGTTGTTGAGGAGGAAATATATCTGGTTTGGATCTCCTGATCAGGTGTGAGATGCCTGGGAGCTGGTCACAGAAAACCTTTTGGAAGTGCAAACCTGCTGGGCTGTAAAAATGGGAGTGAAATCAGGACAAAGCTCGGCAATATTACAGTGTTAATTCTGTGGGGTTCTGCAGCACATCTGAGGATTATTTATTTTATCTTTAATTGCTGAAGAAGTCGTTAGGCTGGTGGGGTTTTTTTCCCAGGTACCACAGAGGCTGTGCAGGGAGGGCTTTCAGAGGCATTGGCGTCAGCAGACCCTGTGGGCAGGCTCCTGTAATTGCATGCAGCAGGCCTGGGAAGGAGGACTTTCAGCCCAGGAAGGGAAGGAGAAGGACATTGCAGTAAAAATAATCTAGGCTGCTTTGCAGGTCATTTAAAAGCTTGAAAAATGTTGCGCGCTTTTTTTTTTCTTTTTTTTTTTTAAGAGCCTGTTGGAAAGTGTTCATCAATGGAATTTTTTAAAAAGTCACATATTTCCTGAAAGGAAATTACTCCTCATTCTGAGACTCTCAAATCCACTGTCACTCCATCACTCTCCTAATGTGTGGCACTCTTAAAGGCACTTGGCTTTAACTTTCCAGCTCTTCTGAGCAGCACTGCCCTCTTTCCTTGCAGTGCTTTTGTGGTTTTTTCCAGCCCTCTCCAATTCTTACACAGCTGTCGGCCTCCTTCACAACGAACCTCCTCTGACTCTTCTCCCAGGGCTCCTGTGTCAGCTCTCTCACACTTTTCTATCTCATGTCTGCTGATGAGTCCTTCAAGGCATTTTTTAAACGCCTTTTGTGCTCCTTGCTAGCTCTTTGCTCTGAGCTCCTCTCCACTGTGACCCTCTGCCTTCCCTGTTGGAACCCAAGCACACTCCCTCTTGAGTCTTTCCTGTTAAAGCTGCAAAAGATGATGTGTTAAAGTGATATGCTAAATTTGAGCACACAAGGACTTGCATAGGGCTGACATTTTTTTAAAAGCCCATCACACATTTTTGTTTTTCTTTGTTACGTGGTCTTTCTCTTTGTTGTGGCTTTTCTTAATTAGCTTACTTGCTGCTGTAAACACACAGAAGAAAGGATTCACTCATCTCTGAACTGATTTCCACACATGCAATAGAAAGCATGGTGGAAATTACTCTGGAAATTGAATATTATGTAGTGTGATAAATAGTAATTTGGAGGTACATTAACCTGCTTCCTTTAGGTAAAGGAATATATAATAACTGTCCTCATTCAGGAGCTGACATTTCCTCCTGATGAGGCATTTATCTTATGGCTTGATAATCTTTCTGTGAAAACATTTCAACTCTGACCTTTCCAGATGCTATAGTGGGCTATGCTTTCACACTGACTGGCAGCTTGTGGTGGCACGAGGGCAACTGGGAATATGAGGTGTTCTGCCTACCCTAAATCACTGAGGTGGTGACAACTTGTTGAAAAGCTCGTTGATGAAACCTAATTCCCTTCCTTTCACTGAAAGATAACTTATCTAACAAACTAAAATGGGTTGATGTAAAAGAAAATCACATGGAAGTGTGGAGTAGGATGTGTGCTGGAAAGAGGCATGCAGTGCTCCCCAGTATTCCTGAGGGTAATCCCTCCTGGAGGGTGACAGCTCAGAGGTGACAACCTGCTTGTGCCAGAGCTTCAGGGTTACCAGAGAGACCTGGGCACATAACAAAATAGTGCTGAAACAAAGCCAGGTGCACTATTGGTGTCTGCTACTTTGGGAAATCAGACCTCCTCTGGACCTGACCTCTGATGAGAACAAAAACTGGCTTATTTCTCTAGGAAATGTAGAAGGCCATGGGAGTAAGTTGCAACATTTTAATATTGTGATTATTTACTGCTGTATGCAGGCAGAAAAGGGGTGAAGCAGGACTAGGGATGACTCATGGTGCCCCAACCTCTCCCAAGGGCAGGCTGTGAACACAGAGCCTTTTCTCTCACCCTGGTCACTCGAGGCTGAGCTCTGTCCTTTGCACAGATTCTGCTGAAGTCACTTTGGGACCTGATAAAGTCAGTATACCAGCACCCTGCCCTAATTTCTTTTGCAGTTCCTGCCTGACTGGGCATAACATAAAGGCTGTCTTTAAAGTCTCTCTACTTACAAGGAAACCTGTGAAACGTACCCATGCTCCTGGGAGTACTTCCGATCCAACCAGTGAATCCTTCTACAAAAACTGCAAACATCCACAGAAGATGGCTCTCTGGTTTGGTGCCATCTGACAGAGCCAAAAGCCACTGGGTTTTGTGGTTTTAGAGCCCTGCATTTCCAGCATGGCTGCAGAGGGCCTAGGGGCAAAGGCTGTCTGTGCAGATGGACCCTGAGTGACCCCGTGTGCACCCTGCTAACAGCACCATGAAGTCACTGTGCCCCACATTTGCATCTGACCCTCCCAGAGAGATGACTTGGACCTTGTTAGGCTTTGTAGCTGGCTTGCATTTCCTTTCTTTGTACACTACAACCTAGTTTATCATCCTGTCATGTTCCTGAAGAGACCAGGACTTGGTGCACTGTTCTCTTCCCACCTCCTGCTGGAGGGCGAGCCTGGCTTCTGCAAGAGGGAAATCAGGATTAGGAGAGACACATGTCCTTGCAAAACTTCCTCTGTAAGGAGAGAGGTAGGCTGATGGTGAACTGTTGTGTCTCATTAGAAAGAGCCCAGACAAAGCCACAGGAATGAGTGAGACAACTGGATTCCCTTGGATTATTGTGCTCTTGAGCTTTTGCTGTGAGATGATTTTCCCACCATGCTCCTGTGGCAGTGAAGGCACAGCTCCTGCACTGTGTCTGCCTGCACCTCCATCCCTCTGGAACAGAGACTGCTCAGTAATGCTTGGCTTTGGAGGAGTTTTAGGGATATATGTGTGCACTTTTTTCCATTAGCAAGAGCTTATTCTGGTGGATGAGCCTTGAGCCAGGAGGATTGCATTGCTTGTTCCTTCTAGTTGTCTGTTTCATCGCCCCCAGCTGCCTCAAGCAGAGAATTTGGTGTTGCGAAGACAAACCCACCACTCAGACAGCATTTCATTGTGCCAAAGCACAGTCATGTGGGAGAAACCTTGTACCTGGAAGCTAAAAATATCCCTCTGGGTGTCCCAGAGTCAGGCTACTGAACAATGGGCTACTGAGAGCTGGACATTGAATATCACTCCAGATTTTGTGAAAGGCTGGTGCAGTGGCAGAGGGTCAGATGGGATATGTTTGCAGGAGCTGTGCTGTTGAAGATACCCAGAGCAGTTTTTTGTGCCTGTTTCTGTGTGTACAAGGCAGCTCATTACCCAAACCAGAGCACTGGGTCCCTCTCAGCAGAAGCAAACCAGCAGCACTGCTGGTGCCCTGGTGCCCTGGCAGCCCATTACAGCACACGTATAGCAGAGCTGAACACATTCATCATGCTGAGATTGGATCCCACATCCCTGCAGGGTCCTGTGTAGTCAGAGTTTTTTAGGTTTAGACTTGTTATTTTCACCCAACAAACAGCAGTCTCTAAGGAGTAAAGGTCTCTTTCCTCCTCCTGCCTGCTGCTTGATCACTTTCAAGTTATGAGGACAAGTGAGTTTTACTCCTGTAAAAGAGTTCCTTAAACTACACAAAACCAAGTCTAACTTCACAGAAGATACCCTGGAGGTCTCACACTGGTTACTGTGGTGTGGTCATTTTGAGTGGAGGACACTAACCTTGATACACCAGTGCTGGAGGTAGCTCAGTCCCCTGTTGCTCAGTCAAGGCACGGAAAATCACAGCAGGGAAATGCCAGTGTGGTGATAGCCAAAGGCACGTCAAAGCTGAATACTGAGGGAACAACATAATTATAGCTGTCAGGGCAGAGCTATAAGGAGAGGATTGTTGTTTTAAAAGGGGCTGTGTTGGTGGTGCTATGGGGAAGTGTGTGTGCAGGGCAATCTGGGCTTGGGACTCGTTTGCACAGCAAATGCAGCAGTTTGGGTGTGGAGAGGATTCCCCACAAGGGACAGTGTTTGCAAACACAGCCAGAATTAACATATTGGGTAAATAAACTCCAGACATGCTCTGCTCTGGATTAAATGATCTGCAAAAGAGGAGAATCCTAGAGAATTGAAAATGGAAGCAAAGTTCTGGGCTTGGTTTTACTTATGCTAGTAAGAATCATGGATGTATCTGTGGAAGTTTATGGAGTGGTCCTTATGTGACGGTTGTGTAAATGAGAGGATTTGGTCCCTGCAGTCTGTCAGAGGAAAGTGTTATATTACCAAGAGCTGTCCTTTGTGAGCTTTTTCCACATGCTGGAAAACTCTGTTAACAAAATGTAACATTTTTGAGAAAAATAAATCAATTTGGCCAATTTTCTGTCTTATATTTTTTTAAATGTTTATAGCAAAGTGTCTCCTTACTCCCTATACTCACACCACTCAGCAATAAGTGTGATGATGACTGATGATGAGACCTGAAAGTCCAAACTCCTTGACAGGCACAAGAGGCTCCTTGTTGCTTGGTCTGCCAGACAGGCTCCCATTTGCTCTTTCTCCCTCAGACCATCCCAGAGCTGCTCCAGGGCTCTCTGAGCTAAGCTGAGCTCCCAGGCTGCTTGGAAAGACAGGTGCCGGCCCCTCCTTCTTGAGTTCTTTCTTTCAAATTCACTCAAAGATCCCTCAGCACCCACATCCAGGTATTGCTGGGAAGCTGAACCTTGCAGGACTCAGCTGTGTGAAGAAACATCAGGCTATGAGTGTTCTGCCCCAAATCAGCACGTGGGGGTTTGCCATCCTACACATTTTGTGAAGCTGCAATGGCCCTGTCCCCAGCACTCTGACATGTGGCACACATCAAGCACTGCCAGCAGGACTGACTGGGTTTTGTCAGTGCTTTTTGTCTCCTCTCCTGAGGCACTGCTGAGATGAGCAGGAATTGTGATCACTTTCTGCCCCTTCTTTCCAATTAGTGGCCTCTCTTTTGTGCATCCTAAAATTGGTCCCCTGGGACATTTGCATATCTAGATGGCATTAACATTTCCAAACTGGCATGGGGCAATGCTGTAGCTCAGTAACACAACCACCTGATGTGCTGGTTTTAGCCAAAATGAGGGCACACGAGTGTGTGCTGGGGGGGATGCGGAGGGGAATGCCTGAGATGAGTAATTGCTTGGGGATTTTAACCCAATTAAGGCCAGTTAATGGACTTATGTGGTGGATCATTGGTAAATATTGTCAAAAGTCAGAACTGTTTAATTGAAAAATCTGGAAGATCCTGAGGTCTGAGTCGATATGGGCTCCTGTAGCTGTGAGGTGTCTAGGATTTTGTATAATCATCCCTTTCCTGTACCTGATGACTGAGCACATTTTTTTAGGGCTGTCCTCATCCTTTGGAGCAGATATGAAGCTGAGGTCCTGACCATGTGTGGTCAGAGAGGTCCCATGGCGTTTGGAGCAGCGCTGCTCTGGCCAGGTTCCAAACTGGGTAATTACATTACATTTCCCTAAATTCCCCCTGTAGTTTCCACTGGATATACTTCTCTTTTTCACATCCTGCCTGAACCCATACTTTAGCTCTGTAACTAATTAAAGTGCTTTGAAAGTATAAAATGCTATGTCAGGGCTGTGAGTACTATTATTACTGGTGCCCCAGTGTGATGTTGGACAGCTGTTATAGGCCAGCCCCAGAGGTAGCTGCATCAGAGAAGGGAGATCCTTTGGAAGAGCTTTGGGGCTCATTGCAAGTACACTGTATAAACCTGCAACAAAATAATATCCCTGGAAAAAGGAACAGGCACGTAGAAAGCATTTATTGAACTTAAAAAGTTTAATAATAGTACAATCGTCCTCTCTTAATCTCCTTGAATGAAAGAGTTTAACTAATATAGGCTTGTGATGTTGATTTACTCTCAGTTACTCACACAGAGATTAGCATCTCCTTACACTAAGAACTGTATAAACTGTATGAGGGTTGGAGTTTATAATCGAAATAAATCAGATGGGCAAGGAGATGAAAACAGAACTAGGAACTATGGCTGCACGGACCAACATTTTTTACTCCCCTCTGTAATCCAGGCTTCAGGTTAGCTGGTTTGCAGAATACTCACAGGCAGCATTTCAAGGTGGGGCTTCTCAAAGAACAGGAGCAGCCTGTTGGTTGTTAAACCTCAGTAGAAAGCTGCTCCTGGAGGGGCAGTGGGCAGGACCTGATACACAGAATACTTTTAGTCCTTTGGCTGCACCTTTGGGAAGACCAGCAGTTCTCCTCTGAGGTGCACACATCTGGCCAAGCACCAGCCTCAGCCAGGGCAGCAGTGGCTGTCCCATAGCCACAGGCCACTTCCTTGGCACTAGCTCGGAAGCTTGGCCTGAATTTTCAGAGGTGCTGGACTCTCAGAGGTCAGAGCTTAAACTGCAGGGTCTTTTGAGATGACCAAACACAGCTTTGTTGGTCTCCCTTCAGCAAGCCACGCTTGGAGCTGTTTTTTCCAGTGGGAACAAATGTCTTTGCTGTGTGAGGGACTTACAGCCTACACTGCTGGGTGAGAAGGTCACAGCAGAGGGGCATTTGGTTTTCTCAGTCATTTTTCTGAACAGATGTGGAAAGAAGGACAGGAGAGGAGTTATGGGGTGGGGGATGAGTAGAGCAGGGCTGGTCCTGCCCAGGATGAAGCTGCCCTGGTTTTGTTGGCACAAGGACCCCAATTATTTATACTTTTTAGACTCTGGCCAGAGGTAGTGGGCTGCAGCTTAGTTTTCCCTCAGAGCAAAAGCCCAGATCCAAAGGCACTCATGTTTCTTCACCCATTTTCCTCCTTTCCTTGTTCCATTTCATATGTGCCTAATGCTGCCTCACTGTTGTGAGGCTCAGTGGAGGTTTTTAGGCCTAGTGGGAGTGAAGCACAAGGGCCACACTAGCAGATAACATAACTCATGTCCTAGAAGCCTCTACATCATCCTGGAGCAGCTGTGACCGTTGTCCTCAGGCTGTGGGACAAGAGGGTGTGCAGGCAAGTGTGCCAGCCATGGCAGTGCTGCTTTCCATTTCTCATGCTGAAATATTCACTCTTTCCACCTCTGTGCCATAAGGAGTTGACACGGGGAGTTGATCAGCCCCAGAGAAGCATTGCTCCAGTGAGTCTAAGCACGGCAACTTAAATTTGAGTTTAGTTCTCAGCACGTAGCCCAGACCACCTTGGGTCAGTGTGTGCAGGACTCTCTGCAGTCTCCTTACCTGCTCCTGCATTTATTTATCTTGCTCATTCAGTGACTGAGTGAATTGCTCCGTAGCCTCTGTAATTATTATATTTCATGTTTTAATACAAAGGAGCATACTTACTTCAAGGGGAGCTATATTTTTAAAGGGATGAAACTCCAGCCTGGGGAAATTGCAGGGATGCAGTCTGCCATCTGTTTAGCTGCTTTGGTTATGGTAGGGTTTATGAAAGCCATTTTGCTCAGGAGGATGAACTGGATGTGAGTGGTTGACAATGACATTTAGAAGAGACAATCTGGCAAATGAGAAAGCATGAGAGTCTCCTGTGGACTGTTAAATACCGAATAAAATATGAATAGTGCTGTGTTATTACTAAAATGAGCTATTTTTAATGATCCCACTTATAACTCACCAGACCTCTGATGTGACAGTTAGCAACAGCACTCAAAAAAACATGAATAATAAAGAAAGCAGTTTAAAAGTTGGACTATATATTAATATATATTCTAGCATGGGTCTCAGGTGTCTCTAATGAGGAAAGATAATTGCACCAAGAGCTAACAAGAAAATCATGGATTTCTCCCTCCCACCTGAAAGTTATTTATTTAATTTAGTGTAATGATGCAGAGAAAAACCAAACAAGTTTGATTAAAATTTTCTGTGCTGTTTTTAAACAGCAGCAGAGACCTGTGCTCACAGTAGATGAGGGAAAGGAAATAATTTTCAGATTAATAGCCACTAAAGAAAATGCTCAACAAGATTTAGTCGAGTTACACTTTTTTGGTTTAGCAGTCCAGGGTAATTGGCACTCAAGAATTTTAAAAGTCTGGATGAGATTAGTGTCTCTGGTTAACAGATGTTAATTTTTAATAAGCCTTGAATTAACAATAAGGACTAATAGACCACAACAAATATGGGAATACAATGTTCTAGTTGAGAGAGAGAGCTGAAAGTCAAGGACTTCTTTTTGGCCCCAGTCCAGATTCTGGCTGAGTAAGTTTTTCTCTGAACAGGTTGCTCCAACATTTTTCAGCCTGGAAAGTCTCTCATCTCCTTGCCAGGCTTAGCCCAAGGGAGAAGGTTGGATATGCTCAGTGATTTGAACATTTTCTAGGTAGCTGCCACCCTTTCTGCCATTTGCTAAGACCCAGGGAGACATCAGTGTCCCAGGCCTGGCTGGTTTCTCTTGCACAGTGTGGAGTGGGAACCTAGGCAACATCTCCAGCTTGGTGTGAGTGAGCCACAGGATATACCCAGGTAATACCTAGTATGAGACTGTGCTTTAAATACTGTCTGTGCAGGCATCTGCATCAGGCTGCAAGCAGACACCTCTCTCCAGCTGGATCAGCATCCTGATTTCCTTACCTAGATGGTGAGCAACTGACAAAAAACAAACAAACAAACAAAACCAGAGAGGGAAGGAAAAAAGGAAATTAGACAAAATTTTGTCTTTTATGTTTGAGTCTCGGTGGAGAAAATACAGAAGTTGTGCTGGAAGCAAGGATCAGGACCCAGGAGTGGGGTTCAGTGCATTGCAGGAATTGTAAAATGTGTTGTTGGAAGCCCAGAACAGATGTCAGTGCCTTTACTGACACAAGGCTGCTCCTTTCCCTATGGTGATGTGGCTCCTCCTCCGCTGTGGCATCGGCAGAGTGCTGTGCTGTGCCGTGCTGTGCTGGCGGTGCTGTGCCGTGCCGTGCCGTGCCGTGCCGTGCCGTGCCGTGCCGTGCCGTGCCGTGCCGGCTGTGCTGTGCTGTGCTGTGCTGTGCTGTGCTATGCTGTGCTGTGCTGTGCTGTGCTGTGCTGGCAAAGGCTGCTGTCCCCCGGGGCAGGGAGGGCTCCCAGTGAGCAGATGCCAAAGCCCTGAATCAGGAAGGGAAAGGGTAACTGGGCCAGGAAGCAGATTGGAGATGTGTTAATGCTTGGGAGCATCCTGAAGGAAGAGGAAATCACCACCAAGGGTAGATGAAGAGCCATGGATAGATAAAGAGCCACGGTGACTGGCAGCAGGAGGACCAGCACTCTCCAGGACATGCTCTGCGTGGCTTTGAAGAAATTATTCCTTGCCACTGGGACAAAAAAAATTGCCCTTTTGGTCGTCTCTTTCTTGTTGTCAGTCCTTCTGTGTTTGAGAGGGAAGAGGCCTCCATATGGTCCTGGCAGGGGAGGCGGGAGTGCTGTGGGAAAGGCGGGAGAGAGGAGAGGAGAGAGGAGAGAGG
>VXBB01012045.1:325467-351732 GCA_013399915.1 Illadopsis cleaveri
AGAGGAGAGGAGAGTGCTGGGCTGCCCCCAGCCCCTGTTTGTGTGGAATAGAGAGTGTGCAGGGAGACAGAGCTCCACGGGTGTGTCCTCTGCCTCTCCTTGTCTCTCCCTGTGTCCCTCTCTTGGTGCACCCTTTCAATCCCTGCTGCTCAGCTGAGAGAACCACGTGTGGAGTTGAAATGACAGAAATGGGCCAAATCTCAGCCCAGGTTAGCTCAGAGAGGAGCTGTGGTTGTTGCAGGTCCTTATGGAAGTTCAGCTTCTTCCACCAGTCGTAGCTGATGTACCAGTGATTTATGCACTAACTTATATTTTTGCAGAGCTTTGACCAGGACTTTGTCTCCATCCAGAAAAATCAAGGGGGATGATTTCTAAACCAGACATTCATGAGTATAATCCTTATTTTTGTGAGAACTTCCACAAGCCTAAGCTTTTTACTGCCATTGTACTTGTAGTGCCTTTAATGGCTGTAGATACATAGCAGGCAGACCTTCAGAAGAACAGCATCATCACTCAAGTTCAGTAGTCCTTTCCCAAGCAGATGTTGAAGGATTTATCAGGACCTCATGATAGGTACACCTGGAAACCTCTGAATTTAATTTAAAGGGGTTCACAGCATTGTAATTAACTCAGAACTGCCAAGCACAAACACAGTTTAAGGAAATAATATTCCAGCTTTCCAGCACTTAAATGAAAAAATGAATTAGTCCTTGGAAATTACTGAGTTAAAAGACTTAACTCATGACTTGAAATACTCCCACACAATCTTGTTTCCAAAGCTTTCATTAACTGAGCTAATAATTACTACTACAATTAGAGATGTGAGGCATTAAAAAGTCCAAGATAATAAAACATATGTAGTTATTAAAAAAATTTACCATTCAGTTTTGCAGTGTGTAAGAAATTCACCTTGTCTCTTGTTTGGAAACGTTCCATATCCACACAATTCTCTTTTTTTTTAGCAGTAAAATGGTCTCATTTGCTGTCACAAAGCATCCCAGGAGAGGCCCAAATGAGTTCTTTGCTGTCTCCTTTGTGTTTACCTGGGGCAGCCTGTGGTTGACATCAGAGGTCTAGATTTGTGGGAAGGTTATTTTTCCTGGAGGATATGAGGGAAGATGGAATGTCTGATGGTTTCTGATGGGGTCTTGTATCACCATAGATGTGATTTTTCTTTCATTTCCTTGTTTTTGTCCTGTTTAGCACAAAGGCAATTCAGTGTTGGTAATTGAAGGAATGACATCAAGTGCTGAACTAGGCCAACACTGGGATCTCAAACAATCGTGTCTTTATGGCAAAACATCTCCCCCAAGAGAGGCGGGTTCTCAGCAGAAAGGAAAGCTTGGAAAAAGGAAGACGTGGGTGGGAAGGGAGTCACGAAGATGCAAAGGGTGCTTGTCAGTGAACTGTTTGGGAGTTTGCCTGGTGGAGAATAAGGGAAAGGGGGAAGAAACTGACTCCTGTTTAAAATAATCCATGTGGTATTCTCATGTACAGAGCAGCCCAGCGCCAATCAGGCCAAGGGTTAACAAATGCAAATGGACAGTTTAGTCAGATCTTCAGATCTTAAACAGATACCTTTTTTCTTTTTTTTTTCTTTTTTTTTTTCTTGTTACCATAATTATGGCTTGCCAAGAAAGCATGGAAAAATGCTGCTTTGCATCAATGCAAAGTGATTTTTTTAAAAAAATTTTCGCTCCCTAACTTTTGGGTTAGACACTCAACAGGAAAAACAGCTCTTTGCAGGCCTGTGGTGTGTCTTGGATATCCTCTGGCTGCCCGAGGACATGCACACTCACCCAGCAGGGTTTGCACAGCTGCTCCCTCTGAGCAAGGGAGCCCGGAGCAAGGCCAGTGGAAACTGGGATGCAGCCTTTGGGAGCAGTGGGGGCTTGCTCTGTGATCCTGTAATGCCATCCATGTTTGTGCAGTGTTCCTGGGTCCATAACTGAAGGTGTTTGCCACAGTTTTGTACAGACTCTTTTAGGAAGAGAAAGAGAAAGCACCGATCTTGCTTTTGTTTAGCAAAAAGCAGCATGGCAGAGGACCAAGAGTAGGATACCTGGAGAACATGAGTGAAATGAGTTATTTGGAAGTTGCTCTGCAGATGGTTTGGTTTTTTTCCCCTCCTTTGAATGGTGTGTGTATGTGCATGTGCATCCACACGTGCATAACTCAGCAGCCCTGGGCAAGGGGAACTGGGAAATTCACTGGGCTGTGGAAAAAGGCAAGAAGTTACAAGGAGGAGACAAATGCATCTTGAGGTCCTCTCTTCCTCCCTGCTGATGGACACTCTGGGATACAGCTTTGCTTTGCAGTGGGGATGGACTTCACATTAAATCTATAAAATCTTATCTTTATGGCTTGTCTTACCTTTTTAGCTTCTTGGTGATGGCTCGTGTCAGAAATTCTCATTGAGTGGGTCTCCCAGCTGCAAAAAGCCCCAGTTGGTGGGAATTTCTTAGTATAAAACTTCAAGGTTTTGGGGAGCAGCAAGAGAGAAACAGACTTAAACCAAAATCAGAACATGTCTAGGCACTGAAATCCTCTGCAATTGTTTTTCTTGGACACTACAGCCTGTCTTTGTGGTAACAGTCATTAGGCAAAGCATTTGCAATAATTTATTTGATGCATTTTGTCCAATTTTACTTTTCCTAATTGTACTAAAGGAGTGTTTGATGTCTCTGCATTTTGTTTTTTATATTCAAATCAGATCCAAAGCATTATGCCAGCATATTCCTGCCTGTTGGGGCTATGGATAAACTATTCATTCTGACTATTTACCATTCAATAGTCATTCTTCCAACCCCATGATTGAGAAACCATGTGATCTAATACTAATTTTGGTCCCTTGGCTGACTCTCTGAAAAGCCTACTGAGAGGAAAAGAGATTTCCAGCTTTTCCTAGCAGCCTAACTCAGCAGGAGTCCTTCCATGAACTCACTTTTCCAACCTCAACAATTCTGTGATCTGTGGTGTCTCTAGAAAACTTTTCAACTAATGTTTTTATGAACACAGACCTCTTATAAATATTTGAGGAAAACCAATAAAAAGGGTCACAAACTGAAGCAGTTTCATGGGCTTTCCTCACATCACTGAACATTGGTATGTGTTTTCCAAGCTGTGATGTTGATGGCTTTTCATCTGATTCATCTGATTTCCATATAATAAGAAAAAGGAATTGTTTTTCTCTAACTGTAGGCAATTGGATGAGCCATAAGTCAGAATTAAAATGTGATTATCTGTTATGAAGATCTCAGATTCCTTTCAAACTTTCATTATTTACAATCCTTTTCTTGGTGACATTTCAATTCTCTGGAAATTATGTTCTAAATTGTACCTAACATGCTCACCACCCACATGTAACACATGCAATAAGCTTATAAGATAGAAAAGGTGAATGTTTCCATTTCAATTTTGATTTTTAATGAGATTTTGGAGTGTAGGGTGAGTATTTTGCTAAAATATATGGCAGAGATTGCACAGCAAGAGTCTAACAAGGCTTTCAATGGCAGTAATCTGCAATGTTATTTTTCTGCCATCTGGGTAAAATCCACCTCGTTCTCTCCAAGGCAGTGTAAAGGTTCTTTGCATGGGAGAAGTGTATAGGGTCAGCAAAGCAGGAATCTCATCTCAAATCAGCCCTGAGGCTGCTGCTGTAGCTGGTGCGGGGGGAAGGAGTGGCTGCTGAATGGGAGAGCCCCAGATTTCTTCCTGGTCCCCAGTGTGGTGTGGAAGGTGCTGGGCTTTTCCCACTTGGGTATAAATTGTTTAGTAATATGAATATAACCTATGGGAGCAGTAACAACGTGGGAAAGGGCACATTATGAATGGATTTTGCACTCAAAGCCCTTGCAGCAGGGGTGAGCTGGATCCATGTAGAGCCTCAATGCCTCCTGGTCCCTCCCTCCCTCCAGAACCCCAGTGGTTCCCCACAGCTTTATCACCAGCACAGTGGGACTCAGCTCCTTGCACACTTCAGCACGGTTTTCTCAAAAATGAAACCACATCCTCTTTCTCAGAAGAACACATATGTTGAGGGGAAGAATAATTAAAAATTTGAATTGGATCAAAGTCTGATCTCTTTTGCTTTGGCTTGACCCTGAGGTAACTTTGTGGGATTGAAGCCAAAGGTTCCAGTTGTTCCACCTTTCCTTGGATGTAAAAGAGCACAGAATCTGGCCTATTATCTACTGGGAAGTGCATCACTGATGGTGATTTTTGTCTTTCTGGATTCTCTTTCTGGAGAATAATTCGCTTCTTTACTTAGAGTGGGTCTGAAAATCAGAGGTCTATATATGACATACCCATAATCATAAAAGATTTATATGAAGATATTCCTTTCTCATTTCATTTCAGCAGCACAGCCTAAAACCTATTTCTATAGGCTTACAAATCTGGCTTCTGAAACTAGTATTTAATGCCCTGTTCACTGCTAAGTCCTTATGGGATCTGGCAATATTGAAATTACACTATTCCCATATAGCAATTGCAGCTTTTCCAGCGGGCTGAGAGACTTCCTGGAAAGACCAGACAGATTTCACTTGTTTTCACATTAAGAAAGTATTCCCATTTTATGCACCAGTGTCCAGATTCTCAGCAAGCCTCTGCTGTTTACAGCCACAAAATTTGTCAGCTCGTGTGTCTGAATGCTGTGATACCAGAACAGTGGATGCTCTAGAAATTCCCCAGGCAGCTCTGCAGTTACCTCTCCCGTGTCCAACAGACAGCTGCAGAATGAGCTCGTTACTGCACAGTTGTGTTCAAAGAACTACTGCACCCCAAATATCACAGATGGTGCTGCAAAACCATTGGGCTTGGTGTTTGTTGACAAAAACATTTTGGGAGCCGTGGCTGGTGTAGGGAAGGACAACTCTGGCTGGAAATTTTAGGGTCAGTGTAGTGTCAGGAAAACATGTAGGGACAAAGCTAGGGATGAACTTGCCTGGGATATTATTTGTGTTACTGTGACTCTCATAGCTGGCAGTTAAGATCAGAGCCCACTGAGTGCAGAAGTGTGTCAAAAAATCCCAGCCTTGCAGGAGGGCTGGGGGGAGCAGTAGGGGATTGGTGGGTGCTGGGATGCACTGAGCCCACATTCCTGTGTTTTAAATCTTGGCTCTGAGGCATTCCTTCCTTGCTTCTAAATTTTAAAGCACCCTCATCCAGATTTTCTCCAAGCCTGCCTCTGATCCACTGTTCTATAAATAGCCTTTGCTTTTAGCAGCTTAAATTAAAAAAAAAAAAAAAAAGGAAGGGGTATGTGCTTTGCTGCAGAGCTTGCAGAGCTCGCCTCTTCAAAACACTCTTGTTAGTGGGAAGGGGAGGAAGTAATGGGCGTTTGACTAAGTTAATGTACTTGGTGAACCATTGGAGAGCTGCCAGCTCTCATTTTTAAATAAATGCCAACATTAATTTTTAAAGTTTAAATGCATATTTTGCACGTTTGCTCTTGGCTTTCCTGGGTTCTCCGGCGCTTTCTGAGGTGCAGGAGCTGGAGCCTCCCTGGGGACCTCCCCGTGGAGGCAGCTGGGAATGGGTGCTTGGAGCTCCTCCATTCCCATGGCATTTGCTACGTGGGTGTAATTCCTTCCTTGCAGAGAAAGCCTTACCTGCTGCTTAACTCACGTAAAAAAAAAAAAAAAAAAAAAAAAAAAAAAAAAAAAAAAAAAAAAAGAGAGAGAGAGAGAAGATTTTGTGTTTTCCCAGTGCTGTTTATTCCCTTCAGGCGATAAGAAACTGAACCCCAGCAAAGTCCATGTTACAGATATCAGCACAATGGCATCTTCTATAAATAGGGTCACTGTAGCTCTGCCAGAGCTTTGCTGAGCACAGATTTAACTTAATCAAGGTATCTCTTAGTGTCAAGGCCATCTGTTTAAAATTAGCACTATGATCTCTCTAGGCTCTCTTTAAAATTGTGGCAGTCCAGAATCCGTATCCCTTGAAGGCTTTTGCCAGGCAAAAAGCATCCAGATTGCTGAGGGGAAGGATGTTTCCCTAAGGCTGAAGCACTCTTTGGAAAGCTCGTAGGCAGAGAGTAAAAACAAATCAGTAACGAGGGAGTTGTGCCGTTCACTGGGGACTGCAGGGAGGAATTTGGCAAGAGAGAGGGCTATGGAGGGTAGTGCAGAAGCAGCAAGGTGTAAGCAAGCTGTTCCTTGGCACCGAAGCAGGAGGAAAGGTATTTCCACATGGCAGTCAGAGGGACCAGCTGCAGAGAGGAGAGGGAGCAGCCCTGAGTGTGGAGGATTCCCCTGGCCCCGGCTGAACCCCAGCTGTGGCAACAGGAGAGGGGAAGGCAGCTGCCCCCACCTGAGCTGCTGCCTTGGCTCTGCAAGCTGCAGGATTTGCAAGGTTTTCCCCCTGGACAAGATCTCACTGAGCACGAGTGTTCAGCAGACTGACCAGTTCATGTCCCCTCTCCCCTCCTCTTGCTGCATGGTGCAAGCCAAGGTCCCCAGAAGGGATGTCCAGCTGCCAGGTCTCATAACCTGAGTCCCTGCAGTCACCTCACTGAAAAGCATAGGAATCACACAGGGTTGATTTTATTGCCATGGCACAGTAACATATGAGCCTACCCAGGAACTGATTTCAGTATAAATTTGCTAAATATTTTTTGGATTAAATGGGTCTATAACACCACCTGGGAATGTATCAATCAGAACATTAGCCTTCCCTTCTGTGAAAAACAAACACTACAGGCTTCTCCCCAAAATCAACAGCCATATCCACCCCCTTGGTCACCATAGTCATCTTCTTCACCCCAGGGAGACAAGCACACTGTGCTTGCAGCTATTTCAACCTGGTCTGCCTGGAGAAGCTTCCCAGCCCCCATCTCACTCCCTCTGTGCCTGTCCTTTTCAAAATATCAGCAGAATTTAAAGGCAGAGCTTGCAGTAAAAAAGAGCTGTGTCTTAGCAAAAAGAGCACCTTTAATCGCGGTTTACAATGGAAGCTTGCACAGTAAATAATAGTTGTCTTAAAATCACCTTGCTCCTGTTCATCGCTCTCTCCTGTGTCAGGAATGCCTCTCAAAAGGCAGAGCTCCAGCCAGGAGACCCTCACCCATATGTGCTGCTTGGGACAAGCAGCAGAAACCCACCTGCACCCCACAGTCATGTAAGCACAAGTTGTCTACACTTGGGGTCAAAGATTTAGTGGACCAATGCCACTAATCCTATTTTTTAATGGGTTTGGGCATTTTTTAACTCATCTAGTTGAGAATTCCCTTACTGACAATGAAACCATGTCCCCAGGCACATGGGTCAGAATGGCAGGAGTTTCTGTCCAGCTTTGCATGTGGTCCAAAGTGTCCTGGAAGTCCCCAAAGTTTTCCTGAAGAAACTGCCTTCAGATTGGCCATAACCACACTAAATGTTGCATTTTGGATGAAGCAGCACATCTGGTTTGTGTTGTTTTGGTGTAAAGTACAACCAGGCTGGGACAATGACCCACAGATACCTTGCCCACCTCAGCCCCATGCAGGTTTGTGAGCTGAGCAGAATCACCTCAGCTTTTCCCTCCGGCACTTCCCTGCCTTGGCTCAGCTGAGACATCTCCCTGAGCACTTGCCTGCTGTCAGCTCTGCCTGTGATGCCTGCTGCAGTTTCTGGGAGGAGATGCAGCATTTAATTCAGGATGAATTACCATATTTCTGTGGCTGATGGCACAAGGGACCTGCCCAGGGGAAGACAGGGCCATGCTGAACCCCTCTGACTCTTTGACTCACCTCATTGAACTGCAAAGGCTGAATAAATTCCTTAGCCACGATGGAGTTTACCCCAAGGACTCAAGGCTGCTGATGTTTTCCATTTGTCTTTTTGAACTTGCATTTTAATATTAGCCAAAGTCATTCTTAATTCCTTTCTTAAGCTAAAATGAAGATTATCATGAATGGCAAGTATGCACTAGCACTCCCTAAAAGTAAGTATTTTATATAGCACCTTCAGATTAATATATATGCAAATAAGGTGTTACAGATTAATTAGTATGCAAATTAAGCCATGTGATATTCGTGTATACATACATCTTTCCAAGCCTACTGCCTGGTTGGGCTGGCAGGTAACTGGTGTCCTTGTTTATGAACTCATCTCAATTACTCCATGGTAGCAGGGAAGGTGTGCATGTTATTTCACCTGCCTCTACCCAAAGATACAACACTGAAAGTTCTCACATTTTTCAAACTAAATTTTCTTGCCTGAAAATGCTTATAACTGAGCTGCTGACCCCCAGCTAAGTTCATGCAGTTAGATTTCAAAATATCATCTTTCTCAAGTGAAATCATTATCAGGACACCATTCACCAAGTTCAAGTCATCAAAATCTCTGCAAGATGACAGATTTACCCAGGTCATTATAACAACAGCAGCAAGAGCTGCAGGCAGGTCGTTAGTAAGTGCAGGGAGGAAAACCCAACACTATCAAACTTAAAATGACTTGGGAGCAGCTGCTCTCAAAAGAGCAGGTCAATGAATAACAGTGGGAATGACATGAGCAGCTGTGCTGGAGGTCCTGCATGAGAACCACTTTTTTCCTGGTTTCCCTTGGATGGACAGGGACCAGATCCAGCTGGTGGCTCCTGGGAAAGCCCACCTGGGCCACAGGAGGTGCAAGGAGTACAGCTGAAAGCTCTGAGGATAACTGCTCTGGGAGGTACATTTCCATCCCATTTGTCTTTCCCAGACTCCAGGTCATGTTCTCCACTCCACACGGGTTTGCATCCTGCTTATCCCAGAGAAATATGGAGCTTGGATGGAGATGTTAAAAGCCAGGAGCTCAAGGAGGGCATTCAGAAGGTCTTCTAGTGGTCTGCAGAGTTGTCATGGTATTCCCTGTGTCATTTTCTTCCTCTTTTCCAAAACAGCCTGGCTGATCTCTGGGAGCATGTGGAGTAGCAGTCAGCTTTTCCAAAGCCTTTTTCCCCTGCTTTGCATCACTCAGCACACAGGCAAATGTGGGGCCAGTCTGGTGGGAGGCTTCAGTACAGCCAAGTGTAATGATGAGCCGTGGGGTGGACCAGCCTTCTGTTTAATTTAAGAACCTTTTCCCTGTGTTTTGAGCCCAACAGTGTAATCCCCGCATCCAGCTGCATTTCACTGACTCATTACTTCATAGATCATCTCAATAATCTGATTCCAGAGCTCCCACACTCTATTCCCACTTCTCCAACCATCAGCCAAGTGAACTGGGTTAAATTTCTTGCAACACGGAGGGGACTGGAATAGGCTACGCAAGACCTAATTAGCAGTCTTTTCCCTTTACAGCATATTGAAGTTTTCTAGGCACTGAGCCATATTTTTTCATAGCCTTCTCTTTCCCTCCCTCGCTCTCTTTTTTTTTTTNCTAATTTTTTATTAAAGGATAACAGCATTATTGACAGTACAAGATACTTTCTTACATGCTGCTAAGAAATAAAAAGGAAAATGTCAGATATACAAGATAAGAGAAAAGTGGAGCTAAGGCAGTCAGGCACATTACAGGAGCTATACTTACAGCCATTATAAAAGCTGTACCAGTCATTTGCTTTTAGCCAGCTCCTGTCTTGGGGCTTTCCTCCAAAGATTTTCAGTATTACCTTGCCTTGGACAAGCAATAAAACTTTCCAATTTTCTTCGTTGTTTCAGGAGTGGGACTTTTTGGCTTGAATTTCCTGCTGCTGGGGTTGTTCCCCGGAAAAGTGGACTCATCTCTTTCTGCCTGTGCCTCCCTCAGGTGAACAGCAATTAAAACTTGCTTGGGCATAAGGTGTGTGTTCAACTGCAGTGCAATTGCTGTGATTTCCCTGGGAACCAGAAGGAAACCCTGGGTATTACACTGTGAACCTTTTAAAGATCTATGTTTTGGTCTTGAGAGCTGGTCACTTGACCACCTAGAGCCCGTATGGTCTGTGTGATTCAAGGGTAGCTGTTGAATCAATGAGTGGAGTGAGGAGATGTGGTTCAATATTTGGATCTTTGCCATGGGAGTTTTCCCTTTCCCTGAGTGTGTTGAAGGAGAGTGATTGTGGGAGGTTCAGCTCCACGCCCTTCATCCACCTCATGTGAGACTTTAATTCTCCTCTTGCAGCCTTAATGAGTGCCCTGGGCAGCCAAGTTAGAAGTTTTTCCACTGTTCCAATCAACGTTTAACTGCTCCCACCAAAATGATCCAGGCAGCCTCACCTTGAAGGGTCAGTGCTGTGTTGGGCCATTTCCAACTCCTCTCTGTAAAACTGGACCTACCTCTTAAAGATTTAAGTTCCCATTGAATTCAGTAGCAAAACTGATAATAAAATCTGTTGGAGCAGGTCACATGGTAACAAATGTTGGATTTTAATTTATTATAATAATATCAAAGCTAATGCTGGCTTTGCAATGAACCCCTGGAATGCTGGCGTACAAAAGAAGTAGAAAAAAGCAGTGAAAAAAATGCTATTAATTCAGAGACAGATATATTTATTTCAAGTAGATTATTCTTAGAAACACTCATAGCATTATTTACAAGAATATTTAAAAAATTGCAGTGCTACAAAACTGAGATTCATCACTGAGGTAAAACATTTCATTATTATTTCTCAAATCAATTCCCCCAGCAGAATATGAATTACAGGATTTCAGCCAGCCTTTTCAAGAAACCTCTTTTAAAAATTTACATAGCTTATAACAGATTGCCAGAAATATTGCAAGCAGCCATTAATTTACTCCTAGCCAATTAAAGCCTATGCTAACACATGCACTGATATGCACACACTTGTTCCTAATTTTTCTTCTGCAGTTAAGCATGAACAAAAAGACATGCCTTAGAACTAAAAAGAATTCAAAGGCATTTTCATGCTTTTCTTTTTCAGGCTCAAGGGCAAATGTGCCTTTGATAAATATCATTCTGGGTTTTTTCTTCCAATGAAGAAACATCCTTACAAATCACTATATATTTTTTTTCTGTTGTTGATTGGCAGGCAGATTTGCAAACAGCAGCATACCCTCCAAAACAATGTCTCCTTGAGCTTTTAAGTTTAAATTGTTAGGGGTTTTAATTGAATTAATATCTTACAGATACTAGGTTGAAAAAAGACATGAAACAGAGGGATTTGGGCTTTTTTTATACTACTGAACCAACGAGATGATTTACGAAAATTGTGACAATCACCCATGTTCTCATGGGAGTGCTGAATGTGAGCCCCTTCATTTGCTCTTTTTTTAAGGGGGGATGGTGCTACTTTAGTTAAATGCCAACACTTTAGTTAATTGCCATCTACATACCCAAGAGGTTAGTGCAATGAACTTTTACCAGCCATGATATCAACTTTCTCATTAGGGGAAGCAGAGGGGCAGGCACTGATCCCTTGTCTGTGGTGACCAGTGGCAGGACCTGAGGGAGTGGCCTGGGGCTGTGCCAAGGGGATTTTGGGTTGGAAATTAGGAAAAGATTCTTCACCCAGAGGGTGGCTGGGCACCGAACAGGCTCCCCAGGGAAGTGGTCACAGCACCTGGCAGAGCTCAAGAAACGTTTGGAAAATGCTTTCAGGAACACAGTGTGATTCCTGGGGTGTCCTGTGCAGGGCCAGGGGTTGGAGTGATGCTCTTTGTGGGTCCCTTCTAGCTCAAGATATTCTGTGATTCTATGAACTGTGTCTGCAGGCTGGGAATTTTTTACATACCTGTGGAGAAAGAGGGGATTGCAAGAAGAAACCTCTGCTCTCTCAGCTGCGTGTCCCACCGAGTGTCTGGGGTGCATGTGGTTTGTTCCATGAGCATCTCAGGGTGCACCCGTGGAGCTGAGATTCACCTGGTCCACTTGAGCCAGCCTGGAGGAGCCTTGGCTTGCCCTGCAGCTCAGACAAGGGGTACATCTCCAAGCCAGTGCAGCTCATGGCAGAGCTGTAGGAGTGCATGAAGGCTCACACAGCCATTGAGGCTTCATCCTTCATACTCACTCTCCTCGCCAAGGAAAAGTCAGAATGAAAATTGCTCTGTAAAGCTGTGGTTGCCCCTGAGAATTATCCATCTGAGCTGCTGGCTGTGTTCCACAGGGCAAGAACTTGAGCTAAGCATTTTCCAAATTATAACAAAACCCAAGGAAGACAGATGAGGTTGAAAACATTGTGATCCATGCTGTGAACTTTCCACTGTGTTTCAGCTCAAGCCGTAATATGATCAGCATAAAAAGGCTTGAAATGCTGGATTTACAATGGAAATGCTGCCTTTTGCACACCACTAAACCTGGAGGTGTTCACACACTCATGTACTGATATGATTAAAAGTGTCACAAGCCTTTTAGGAAGGCACCATGATTATTTTTCCTTCTTCTGTGACAAGGCTTGCCACCCTTCCACATCTATTAGTATTACAAATTTCAATAGGAAAAAGAAAATCAATTCCACTTGAATATTATTTTTGATGGTTGCTCTAACTCTTCTGATGGGCCCAAACAAAAGACTCCAGTTTAATGTGTGTGTATTTTGAGCCGTGCCCCTTGCTGACCCTCCAGTTTAATTTCCGTCCTTCAGATGAGATGAATGAAGCGTGAAACAGGTCATATCTCAAAACACTGACACATGGGTTACAGACAGAACTCACAGGCAGGAGAGGCAGCCAGTTTGTAGATTAAATCAAAGCAGTGCTGAATAGATGGGAGGTCAGCGAGGGCCAGCTTTGACATTTGATAGGACCTTGTGATCAATCAGCTCTTTCTTGGGTCTCGCAGATTTCTTGATGACAACACTTCTTAAAATAAATAAATAAATAGATAAATAGACAAACAAACCCAAATGCAGCTTCTTCAAATCAGCCAGAGGACCTCTGGATTGTGTAAGGAATAAGGACTAATTATTATCAGAGATGATAATAGCAGGAGTTGTTTAAAGCAACCAGCATGGAAGTTAGTGCTTTTTAATTGCAAGCATTTTCTCTACTTGCAGTGGTAATAATTTTTTTGCATGGTGTGTATTATATCACTATGATTTTGGTAGTAATCCAAAAGCATGATAGCAAATCCTGGTTGTTTATGGCACTTGGGAGTAATCAGAAGGAGTCCCTGATTAAAAACCTCCTGTTACATTGAAAGGAAGGATGAAGTGATATCCTGGTCCCTGATGAAATTTATCCCCTGCTGAGTCATTCCTGCCAGGATGATTTATCTGGAGGGAGTAGGAACATCCCTGAGAAGCAAATGTTTGGCTTTGGGCATGGACCATATTACAAGAAAATAAGCAATTTTTCCCACAGGAGGAAGCTCCTCACTGTCTATGGGCTTTGCCACACCAACACACTTGGGCACTAAAGCTTGTTAGAGGAGTATTTGCAGCATCACTCCACATCAGACCTGGTTTTGTCCCTGTGATGTACATGAGAATTTTCCTACAGGTAGATCCCGATGGAAAATCATTCATTTCAATGGTTTTGGAGACACAGTTAAACTTCCAAGGAGAATATGCAGCCTAGGAGTGTTTGTCAAGACCAAATGGAGATGTGCTCTCACAAAGTTTCAGGAAGATTGTTTCAGTTGTATTTTTCTGTCACTTAAAAAAATAAATGATATGGTTTCTTATTCCCCTTCCTTGCTTCATGCAAGAATTGGAAATACAGGATCTATTTCTGGGGTTGGCTGTGGAATCTCATTAGAGATCATTGTGAAAATATTGTTTTTCAAGAAAATATTGAATTTGAGAAAGACTGCCAGAAGTTTCTTTTTGGAACATAAAAGAAAAATAGATGCAAAAGCCTTATTTGATGTCAAGGGACGTGCTGCAATGAAATGGAGAAGGGCTGATGAGGAAAGCAGGATTTGGAAGTTGGTTTAGAGAGCAGTGAATTTCCCCAATGAGCCACAAACTTCCCTGTGTGGTCTTAGCCTCTAGCTCAAGGTTCATAGGCTAGGGCTAACATTTCCTTACCTTGGGGGATAAATTCCTTTCATCTACAACAATATAAAGACAGTAGGTACTGCAGTGATGGAGAAGCATATAAGTAACTTGACAGGCAGAGTAATGGGCCTGTGTTTCATTGTTCTGCTAAGTGAGGCTCCCTGGGCGTTCCCAGACACACACTTCCAGGAGAAATGGAAGCACCAGGAGCCCTGATGGCAGGAATTCATCTGAGCTGTGATCCCAGGGACAAGAGGCTGGGTGGGCATTGCCCTGTGAGGGCAGGACTGGGCAGGGCCCCTGAGCCAGGCAGTGACCATCAGATGTTAAAAAGAAAACACACAAAAAACCACTGATAATGAGAAAGTAGGAGAAGAGAATTTGCCAATGATAGCTGAAGAAATGGAGCTAGAGGCTCCCAAGTTCCCCTTTTACCTCATCATCCTGTCTCTTCTTGACTCTGCACAGCTCTAGTTCTCTGTGCTTTTGAAAATCATGTCTGGAGACTCTTGGAAATTTGCATGGCTGCCATGCACCCACTCTGTGCCAGTCAATGTTCTCTTACCTCAAAAAGGTCTAGGGTTCAACACTAGGATGTTACATACAGGATGATGAATTATTAAGTTTACATGCAAGCACTGCCTGTAGCTGATGAAGAATAAATTAAAATGATGCTGTAAATTAGCAACTTACATATATTTCAGTCACAGAACCATAGAAATGTGTTAAATTGAAAGGGCCCCATCAGGATCATTGAGTCCAACTCATGGCCCTGTGCAGGACACGATGATAATCACACCATGTGATGTCCTCCCGTCTTTATAACTATTTATTTTACTGAAGACCCTCAACCTACCTCACCCACAAAATGTGCTATTGGACTCTTCTCTAGTGCTTGCCAATCTCTTTTCTCTGTGATAATCCATATGTTTCTTGTTTTCATCAGTCATTTCAGTACAATGATGTAAATGGCTGTTTTTTCATCAGGACACACCAAATCAATACTAGCTCTGTGCTCAGGAAGAAGAGAAAGGTAACAAGGTTATTGAAGTCACCACAATGCCAAATATGTACTCCCTGTGAAGAACACAGCTTTGGTTTTCATGAAGAACTCAAAGCAAATGCTGTTCATTTAATAAGAAATGCATCCAGGGAATGCTGCTTGTGATCAGTGATTTGGTAACGTTTGTGAGAGCCTTGTAGCAAGAGCCTATTTTAAGCTAGAAGGATTATCCTGGCAGAGGGACAGAGCACCCTTGGCTGGTAGAAAAGCCCCAGAGCAGCTAGCCCAGGATTGGAGCTCAACCACTGCTTCAGCTGAGGCTCTGAAACAGCTCAGAAAGAATCTGATTAAATACAATGTGTAGCTGCATTTTATTGCTTTATTTCACTTTATAGGAGCCCTTCTCTCAGTTTTATAATTCACAGCTTAACTCTTTGCCCACTGGAATAGTGGGCTGTCTTCCTTTCCAAGCTGGCAGTGGTGTGCAGAGGTAAATCCAGCATTCCTCATGGCTTTACTCCCCAGAGAATTTCCAAGGAAAGCAATGATCAGCACTGCAGGCAGATCCTCAGGGAGCCTCTGTTCAAGGGCAGAGCAGAGGCTGGGGGTGGGGATGTGCAGGAACCATGGATTGTTTCCTGCAAAGATAAAAGAATCAGCTGGTAGAGGTCAAATGCTAAGACCTGGGGACAGCTTTTGCTAGGGAATAACGTTGCTGTCTTCTGGAAAGCCAGGGATGTGCAAAGACATGCCCCAGCAATAGGAACCTCTCTTGTGTCGTGATAGCAAGGTTCTTGAGCAGCTTGCTGCAACACCTTTGCCTGTTTGCAGCTCTTGGTCTTTATACTGGAAAGCCTGAGGCATTTAACATGTTGGCTCCCAACACTGTCCTTTGCTCTCCTCAGGCTTCAGCAGACTGAGCTCTGGCATTAAAAGTGAGCAGTGCAAGCTGCCTGCAGGCTCCTCAAATTCCCCCTTCTTCCATAAAATCCCCAGTCCACCCCATCTTCAGGGACTGCTACTAAAACTATTTCCATTTTTAGAGATCTGTGAGAAGCAAGTTTTCCTGAAACCATTACATATTTTGTTCCTATTCCAAGTGCTGGCTTTGATAGCTAAAGGGCAGCAACCAGAAAATGTTTTGAATTCCTTCCAGTGGAGGGAGGAGCAGATGCAGACCTGATGTGATGGAATGTTACATTTGGTGCATACACATGCCTGCATCAAGTGCTAGCAGTGAGGTACAAAACTCCCCAAAACCTTTAGGACACCCTTTTCCCACACTCCCCCTCAGTTCCCAGTAAGTCTGTGCCTGGTGTAAGATCCATCTCTTGCATGCCTCACTGTAAGGAGCTGCAAAATACAAACCCCACTCTTTAGATGAAGTCTAATGTTGACAGATGCAGAAAGACATGAGCCAGGAGAAAAAGAAACTGGTAGAATTGATCTTTATTGCTGTGGTTTAGCAAAATATGTCTGAGGGAAGCAAGAATGGTCCTTTTGAATCATTTCTTGCATTTATTATACAGCCTGTGGGAGAGAGGAATGCTTGAGGCAAGCTTGCTGCACAATTTCTTGTAATAGTGCCTGCTCTGTCTGTATGTGCTGGAGAGCTTGCTCATGTAGGAGAGCCCAATGTGATCAGAGCCACTTCTTCCCTCCCTGAGGTTTGTCCCTTTTGAAAGCATCTTTTGACTTGAGCTCCTGGTCTGAGATAAACCAATTTGTCACCACGATGTTTGATCAAGCACTCTGAGGAAGCACAAGTTTGGCAAAAGGTGCTTATTCAGATAGCAGAATCAGTATTTAGGAGTTTGGTTTAACCCTTGAGGTACTGAATTTTGCTTTTATTTATTTTTGCGTGAAGCAAACATTTATTTGTACATTTATATGTACTGCATAAGCAGTACATATATCATGGAGCCGTGGATTTCCAACCATGTAGCCATGTGCTACAACCTCTTTTTGTTTTGTTTTTGGGCTTTTTTTTTTACCTGCAAGATCATGAAAATTAAAAGGCAATTGAAATGCTGTAGGAGGAATTAAAAAGTAGGATCGATATATAATTAGTCACACCATAATTTATTTGGGAAATTTCTGCCCTATTTTTTAATTTTTAAAAATCTTGCTCTCTCCTAATTCAAAGACTTCCCAGGCTCTACAGAACACTATTTCTCCACTTTTATTCACAGTCTGAAAAGGAAATGCCACTGCAAGCTGCCATGTTTTTCACGCTTCATTATTGTACATTTTCTAGTATGTAATGAACTATCCCCATGAAAATTTCCAGTGAATTGTCTTGTAATTGCCTAGATATGAGGGGAAATGTGGTTAGAGTAAAATAACATTAATGTTAAAAATAGGAAAATTGCCGTTTAATCCATGTGAGGAGAAATAATACATCTCATCACAGAAAGAAGCAAGGGTGCTGGTGGAAACAGAGAGCTTGGCATACTTTTGGGGTCTGGCCTTGGTGGAGGAAGGAGAGAGCAAAGGCATTATCATAGGGGCACATCTGCCCAGTGGCCATGGGGAGCCTGCTTGAGATGCCACTTCCATCCTTCAGCCCTCTGCATAAGAAAGACATTAGCTAGTAGAAGTAAAATCTGAAAAGTCAGTTTCAATCTCTCAGTCATTATGAGGAGACGGATCAGTTGACCTGTGGAAAATCCTACAGCAAGGCCAAAAAAGGAGGGGGAAGGAAATAGTGAGAGGGTATCCTAGAACTGCATTTAGAAAAATAAGGGTAACTTTAAGAAAGATACAGAAAATAAAGATGTAAATGTAAACGTGAAGACAAATGTGCAGTCCACAGGGAGGTGATCCTTGTGCTGTGGGATTTTACAATTTGGACTGGAGAAAACTCCAGGGGCTGTCACTAAGAAGCAAATCATTTGCCTAACAGTGAGCAGGACTGAGTGATCTAATAAAGCTTTCCCGTTCCTCATGTCTGGGGCTGGGAAATTAATGCTGGCTGCGGTGCCAAACTATGTATGTTAAATGTGTCTCTGTCAGCGTTGGGGAGAAGTTAATTTCATATGTTGATGATAGCACAGTCTGTACCACACTGTACCAAAGGAAAGGCAGGCACTTAACCTGGGAGCAGGGAATGTTTATTTCATGCTTGCCTTGGGGTAGGAACTAATGGTGAATCTTGTAGGAACAGCATGCTAGATACCATCTTGTCTTTTATTTAAGTGCACTGATTTATCTCCTACGGGAGGTGGTGGAGTCCCTATCAGCTCTGGAGTCATTTAAAACTGGAATGAACAAAGCACTCATGAATAGACTCTGGGGAGCAATCACGAACTGCTTGGGGATGGACAAGATTAAATACCAGGTTTTTATCCAACTATCGTGCTGCAGATATGGAGCATTAATCGCTGGGGTGAGAGCAGGGCACTGAAGTGAGAGCCTGGTGGCCCCTGGCTAGGGTCTCACCCCATCTCGGTGTGCAGTGGTGAGGAAAGCCCCACCATGCTCTCTGTCAGTCTTGGTTTGGGAAGACAGATATCTGCCAGGGAAAGCTGGAGTTTCCCTTGGAATGGAGAATGTGCCCCTCCCCCAACCCCTTCCAAATTATTATAATTTTGCAATTAAAGCCTTTTCAGGCAAAGATTTGGGAATGGGAATAACAGTTCTTTACTAGAAATATTAAGAATACGAACGTAGTAGTACAAAAAATGAGCAAACAAAACAAATAGAAAATCCTAGAAACCCTGACAGAGTCAGAAACACAACCTGACACCCTGTTCGTCATGGTGTTGGAAGCGGTCCAAAGTAAGCCCTCCTGGAGTGGCAGATGTGGTTCTGTTGGAGTAGAGATGGCCCTGTAGAAAAAGGGTCCAGTAATGGTGAGATAGGTCTGGAATTCCATCAGAAATCCAGTGGAAAACCATAGTGCCTGGTGTTCCCACGTCTCAGTTTTTATCTAGGCAGGAGCAGTTTGGCTCCCGCCACTTGGTGGAGCATCTCACAATAGGATGATGTCATGTTTTCAGTCATGTGGTGAGCCTTGATGGCCCATTAACAGAAGATATCCCCCAGAGGGTGGACATGTCGTGGAAGAGATAAGAAACAATGTTTTAACAGCTGGCCCATTATCCCAAGGCAGCCGCCCCCTCACCCCTGGAGTTACAAGAGATAAAGAAAACACCTCCCCAACCAGTTTCAACAGATGGAATAGAGTAAACCTTTTTTAGTTACATAACCCAAGACACTGTCACAGAGCATTTAAACCCAAAACCTTAAAGAATATTCCTCAGGTACGTAAAGTAAGCATGCTCAGGGTATGGAGCTGTGTGTGCACTTGTTGTGACCCCACATCCACGTTCCTGGGTGCTTCTCCCACCCTCGCTCCGCCACGGCACGAGGCAGCTTTGGGAGGAGAGCTGCAGAGAAAGTGCCTGCTTGTCACGTGTCTCCAGCCATAAATACACACGGCTGTCAGCGTGACAAGATAATTACTTTATTGGTGAGTTTTCAAGAAAAATGTGGGCCAAAACTTCCTTATTCTGCTCATCAGAGAAACTTCATTGAATTTAAAATCACCATTCTTCCAAGTGAAACAGATTTGGCCCTAAATCATAATTCATCAGTTGTTGGCACCCTGCAATTTAAATCTTTTCCGCAACAAGGAAATAAATCTTTTAAAAAGTATATTAAAATCAGTATTGATTATTCCAAGCAGGAGCACTGCATTCAGAGCTATAAATCTTTTTTTTTTTTAAGAATCCCAAGTTAAAATATTTCAGCAAAACTGCTGTATTAAAAAAATCACTATGGTTTAATCATGTGGTAAATTGCTGGGATTTTTGTATGTGGAATTTATAGGGCACCATTTCTTTTAGATTAAATGGGAACGTTCCTGATTTAGCTCTGATTACTCATCTACAGATGGGGTTAATGTCATGTGTCTCTTTGGGGATGTATCTTCTTAAGTAATGATGTCCTTATTGTGTGCTCTATGGATCCGTTGTCAAGACATCTTTAAATATATCTTGGATGGCACATGGAGGTACCAGTAAATTATGTGTTGAATTAACAGGTAATTCAATCCACCTTGGTGTTAATCTTATTGCAAAATAACAAGCTACATAAAAGCCATTTAAGCGCAATTTAAAAAAGAAAAAAAAGCTCTATGAGATATAATCTCTTTAATCAAAAACAGCTTTTGTTCAATTACCTTCAGTCTCCTCTGTAAAAACAGTGAGGCCAGATCCACTGTATCTCTAGAGAAGCTCTGTCTGTGCAGCTGGACACAGGAATTGGACTGAGGTGCCACCAAGGCGAACTTGTGCTCCACCACTACGGGGAATGGAGTTGGGCTTGGAAAAACAGCTGTTCCTCCTGGAACACTTCCCTGGCCTGTCTGATGTCCCTGGAACAATGCTGTGTTCAGGGCTGATGTAACCTGCACCCTGTTCCTAACATGCCACCTTTGCTGTGGCTTTGTTGACCAACTCAGGGAAGGTGTGGGTGTGAAAATGCTCCTCAGCACTTCAGGTGAGGAAGGCTTGCTGGGGTGGGGATCAGCAGTGCAATCTCCTGGGGTGGGACCTCCCCTGCTGGGGTTGTTTCTTTATGGGAGTGAGGGTACCAATAAACTCCAGTGTTTTCAGTCCCAGGAACATCTCACACTTTGCTGCAGGGCCAGGGCTCATGTCCTTCCCTTCTGCTCCTTGGGAATCTGTGGTTCAGGGGCCAAAGCAAGGCACTTTGCAAAGGTTTGCACCAACACTGAGCAAATTATAACCCACAGAAGCAAGTTCCTTTGTGATTTCTCCTTTGCAATTTTTGGGCTCATTAGCTATGCAAAATTATTTGCTCCACCACTAAAAAAAAAGCCTTTCCATTGCATGAATAATTGCTCGGTTTTCTGAGAACTCTGCTCTGTTTTGGTTAATTTTCAGGCTGCCTGGTTTGCTTCTGCTCCGACTGCTGCCAGCAAAAGGGTTCTCAGCCTCTGCTGGCCTCCTGCTCTGCTGCCATGCATTCCTAAAATTAGTAGAATTACAGGTTTCACATCTTTAAGTCAAATGCAGGATTCAGAAAAGTGTTTTTTTCCCCATGAGTAAAGAGCTTCCTGTTTGTGAGTGCACACTGTGGGGGCCTCACGCCAGGTTAATTTGAATGGTTGAAATTTAGAATTAATTCCTGGAAAAAAGTGCTTTATTCTTGGAAATGCTCTGTGCTGTGTACTCCTCTCTTGGAACAATTTTCAGACCATCCTGTCACCAACTAGCAGCCAGCAGATGGGAAATTCAGAGCCTAGCAATCCCTTTCATTCATTCCACTGCTTTTCTGTACATAGAGAGTGTTAATCCCGTTTAGGGGTTGGTTTTTGTGGTTTGTTTTTTTTTTTTTTCAGAGAGATATGGAATCCCTTTCTGAGAAATGGCTACAAAAATACCTCAGTGTGCGCCTGCAGCAGGATTGTACAAGCAAAGGTATCTCAGTTTGAAATCATGGGCCTCAATCTGCTAAAAATGCATCTATGGTCAAGTCTTGCTACACCCAATTTGTTTGGAAGAGGAATTAGTGATTACTGGTATCCCTTGCCCACAGAATTTAATTCAGCAGGGAAGATGGACAACTATGTTAGCTTACACACCAGGTATAAGGTCCAAGTCAGGCCACCACACTCTGTGGGACATAAGGTGTGAGTAATATGAGCATAAATGGACAACAAAATAGTTTTTTGAGCAGTCAGGACTGCAGAAGTCCCCCAAGAACTGTGAACAAATCATGTTTCTTTTTGTATCAGCAGTTCACTAAGAGGTGAGCACCAAAGAAGCATTCCTAGTCCCCAAATCTCTTCCTCCTGACCACTGCACTGCCATAAGCTAAATCCTCCCTTTGTATCCCAATAAATGCTGTATTCCCTAAGGAATATGATATAGAAATTGCAGCCACAGAGGGGAAAAGCAACTGCAACTTTATAATAACTTTGCTCCTTCTAGTTTCTGGCTCATGGAAAGGCCAAAGTGACACATGATATGTGCCAGCACAGTATTTGCAGCTGCTCTAACAGCTCACAGGAGGCTTCCCAGGGCTGCCATTCCTCTTGCACAGCCCTGCAGCCACAGGGTCTGTGCCTTTGCCCTGTCCTTGCAGCACCCTGCAGCTCACAGCTCAGTGGGACAGCCCAGACCACCAGTGCTGGCTCTGCTCCCCCGCCACAGGGACACTGTCACCGTGTCCTTCAGGTGTCCTGCAGAGCACACCTGTGGCACCAGAGCAGCCAGACAGAGCCACGAGCGGGGCAAGAATGAGCTGTACTGTCTCTGTCCTGAAGAAAATCTGCATTGTGAATACAGCTCTGCACAATAGATAAGGCTTCTCAGATGAAAAACTGCTTCCCCTTCCCGGTGGAGTCTAAAATTTCTTCTCATGGCGATGACGCCTCGAACAATGACAACCTCCATTCATCTCCTCTGGCCAGGAGAGAGCTGAGAGTTCACGTTTTAAGCTCTTTCACAGTGCTGAAGGCACATAAAAGCCTCTCATCACTGTTCAAACGCAGTCCTCCATTAGGAGTTATTTAAGCAGGAACTGCTTTCCCTGCTCCAAACCTCTTTGTATGAAATCCTTCCAGCTCCGCGTGTGGCATCGGCCGGCGGCTGATCCGGGGTTTGCTGTGCTGGACACACCAGTAATGGGTAGTTAATTAACCCAATCCATCAGTCAGTCCCTTTCCAAGGCTGCAGTGATGATTTTAAAGCCTAAATGTCGCATCTCCTTTCTACCTTTGTGTCATTGTCATATGTTAAAAAAAAAATAAATTAGATTAATGAGACTAGAGGCCCCTTTTGATTACTAAAATTTTTCTTCACATGCTTCATTTGCTGAGCCATTCTTACCGGCCAAGTTGTCTTTATTTGGCAAACTGTCCAGGACTCTGCGCTTGCCCTTCTGGCAAAATGTTGTGTGATCCCACATTTGTTTTCATCTTTTGCCTCAGTATCTTTGTTATTTTCCCAAAAAGCTAAAATTACACACACACACACACAAAAAAAAAAATCAAATAGTGGATTTGGTTTTAATTGCCAAGAGTGCATTTGTTTCTTCTTAAGAGCTCTTTTGATCATGAAAATAGCAACCTTTTCCTACGAAGAAGGTACTTCTTTTCTGCGTAGCTAGCACAAGAATGGTCTTGCAATTAAGGTGATTTTGAGCAAAGTTTAATTCATGCCTGACTTGTCCCAGCCTTCTTGTGTGACCTTGGATATATCCCCCAACTCCTGACCATTCTTCTCTCACAAAGGTATTGCCAAATTAAAGATCAGGTTTTCAAAAAAGATAAGCAGCTTTGTTTCTCTGACTCCATCTGCAGAGGCTGGGTAGGCCAGCACCTCTGAAAATGAAACCCCATTTCGGAAATTTGCAGTGCAGGGAGGCATCCAAAAATGCAGGCACATAGAATAAATAGTTGCTTTTGAAAATCTTGGCCAACACCCACGAACACTTGTAAAGTACTTTAACATCCAAATGTTGAAGAATGGAGAATGATTTAAATGTTTTGAAGCTATTCCCAGGACTAGGAGTTTGCAGTACTGTGTCACAAAAAGGAAAAGAATTAATATAGCAGATGTAATGAGGAAATTCTCAGAAGTTCAGGGAAAAAAGGATATTTTCCTAAAATGCAGTTGATTTGCTTTAGTTTGGTCTGGTTCCCTTCTTTCAAGACTGACATAAATCTTCTGAGGAAAGAAGCTTTCCTGGGAGCTGAGCAGATGCCTGCTGAATCATGGAATTTAACTCTTTCTGGGCAGCCTGCAGGCAGCACACATCCATTGCTCTGAAGGGTACGAGTCTGGGGACAATTCCCTGATCTACACCCCGTGAAGGGTCTGGCCTGTGACATGTCCATCTGTTCCTTGTCTCTTCTGCACACTGATGTCCAGGTTTGCTGTGGGGACAGCCCCTCCTGCCCTGCCAAGGGTGCTCCTGCAGATGCCTCCCCCCACACCTGAGCAGGGGGTCCCTGCTCCAGCCCAGCACCATGCACAGCTCAGTGAGGGTGGCTGCCTTCCCATGGGTGAGCAGTGGTCCTGGGGCAAAACTGAGGTGAAAAGGGCCCAGAAGAGAGTCTCAGCCTTGGCCGAAAATAACCCTGCTGTTCAGGGGCCACCTGAGAGGTGAGATCCCTTCTGTGGAACTCCAGTGAAAGGTGAGACAAGTCTCCTGAACAAGTTCTTATCTCGAGGAGACAAATCCTTCATCAGGTTGTTTTTCTGTTGGTTTGTTTTTTTGTTTTTTTGTTTTTTTAATACCTCAAACAAAAGGCCAGCACAATCAAAGAGCTGTAAGATCTTTTTCTTCTTTTTTTTTTTTCTTTTTCTTCTTTTTCTTCCTGCCTCTGTCATTCCCTTTCATTTCTGCTGCCCACAGAAACTGCCGCGCCTCCCTGTCTTGTGCTGAGTACACATCAAATAGGAGGTGAAGCACTGGCAGTCGTCACAGGAGAAGCCAGGCGGTGAGGGGGAGGGCGTCTTGCATGCTGTGGTGTTTCATTAATTCATTTTTCCCCCGTCTTCAGGGAAAAAGCAAATGTGGGTGACCCAGAGCAGACTGAAAAACGCAAGTGACTCGCAGCCTGCGAGGCAGCCTGAGAAGTGTGAGATGAGTGCAGGTTGTGTGCTTCTGCTGCCTGGCTAAAGGGGTGCAGATCTATGCTGGGGCTGTGCTAAAGGGGTCCAAGGGGCTGCCAGGACCCCTCCAGGTCAGGATTAGTTGCTCCAGGTTGAGTCTCACTCGTGGGTAACAGAGGGATGCCACCCCTACCTATACCTGGCAGGATCTACCTCTTCCCCTCTAGGAAAATTGATTTTCTTGAACCCCCCTTAAAACCAGATTTTACCTCGGGACCACTTCAGGTTACTGTTTTTCCCTGTGCAAACATTTCTATCTATTCTTTCAGTCTCACCTATAAAGTGTAATTGGCCCTTTCATACCAAGGCTGGCTCATGTTCCCTTTTGCATATGCATCAGATAGGATAAAGGCAATAAGCATTACTTGGCCTCGAGAAAAGAATTGCTATCAACTGCCTTTATTGTGCTGTTTATTAAGCATGAATTAATCTTGGAAATGATATCAGAGAGGCCACTGCTGCTCTTGCAATGTGCACTTGCTTTGTGAAGCCTTTGCTTGAGGGGCTGTTTCTAACATTTGGCTAGTTTTCTTCAAGAGGGTTTGTTGTTAGTTATCTTGCTTGCAAACAGGATTCACTGACTACTGGCAGTAGATGCCACACTTATTTTAAGGGAGATCATCAGCAGAGGCAGGTAGAAGAGCTGTCAGATACAAGATGACTGAATTATGCTTGCTTTGCTCCCGGGTCAGACAAGAAAATCTCCAGCTATGTAATGCCTGGAACTATCACAGAGACCCCGGGGGTTTGGGGAAAGCCAACACCACAAATGCCTTTGTGCCCCAGCTTGTTGTACTGGGAAACAGCCTTGGAACTCCTTCTTTCTGAGACCAAACCTTTATACATGTGGATGTCAGCCAAGCCTTGTTCTGGATCTTACACTGGAAGGTGAACTGAGAGCACGTTTTGGCTCAGGTGCTGTAATGTGCTTTTATTGCTGTGCTTTGAAATACATCTTTTCATTTCTCCCCAGAGCACCAGGCCTCTCTGGCAGCTTGAACAGTCTCACGTAGTGTTTGGGCCATGAAAATATTTGGGTTTTTTTTTCCCTGGTTTTTGCATTGCTTTGCTGAACACCTCCAAGGACCACCCTGGCAGGGATCTCGATTGTGATGCTCACGTGGGAGACACTCATGAGTGGTTTCAGGCTGGTTCTCAGCCCACCCTGGTCCTTCTCTCCTTGTTTGATCTGATGACCTCCAGAAGTGGAAAAGGTGCCTTTCCCCTGTTCAACCCCTAGCAGGTGAAAATTTGCTTTTTCTTAGGTTTATGTTTCCACCAACAATAACTTAATGAGCCTGACCCTGCTTGCTCTCACCTGAGGAAGGGCTGATAGGTGTGCACCATCCCATAGCACAGCTTTGTGCCATGAGGAGCTGACAAATTCATTATGTAGTGCTGGCTGTGACTGGAACACGCTGCTGCAGCTCCAGGCTGGCACGTGACAACCTGAGGTTGTGGCAGCACAACCCTTCCACAGAATTTTGTTTTATTTGTAAGCCACAGATTGCAAAGGGAGTGGCCTTGTTTTTAAGCTCTGCTACTATAGAGGTAGCCAGATGGTTTATGGCATGATAGCAGGTCACAGAAATGTCTCTGGAAATGCTTATGTGTCATGTCTGTGTGAGACAGGTCATCTGCAAAGACACAGATGAGATCCTCCATTTAGAGCAAACAGCAGCAGCCTGATTTATATGGAACACGCAGCAAAGGTTGCAGGCTGTGAAAAAGCAGCTCTCTCTCTTTTTTTTTTCTTTTTTTTTTTTA